>JAIEZT010000770.1:0-32426 GCA_019594935.1 Periophthalmus modestus | reverse complement strand
TTGCAAGTGCGTGCCACGGCAACGACCGACTGTTCATTGAAATACATGGGTGTTGGTTAATGGGATGAATGAAAAAAAATCACTTGGTCACAGACATAACAATTTGGTACACCTATCCACTCATCTAATGAACCCAAAAGTTAATGAAGACATACTCATTCAACGTGTAGGCGTTGAAATCATCATGCTTCATTGGCATGATGAGGAGTAATTACTCAGGCGCTGTTTTGGTGGTAGAGGGGCATGTAGTGGGAACGGGAAGAGGGAAGAGAAGCCGGTTGGAACGAGAAGCGGGAACGAGAGCGGACGAGAAGTGGGAAAGAGAGCGGGAAGACGAAGCTGCGAACTCCGCGGTGGGTGTACACGCACGGTCGCAAGGGTGGCGAGGGCCTTATCACTGCTTGCAGTTTTTAGTATATTATTATAGGCCGAGCCGGAGACAAGTCCCGGCGAGGGGACTCTAAACACCGCGGTCGAAACGGGGAAAATGGCAAAATCAAGTGGTAAACACACCCCGACATGCCAGTGGAGTGGTGTAAAAAAAATTAGGAACTCTGCCAAGCTCTAATGTCAGCCGAAGATTCCGCGAAAAAAAAAAAAACGAAAGACGGAATCCGGTAGCGCTCAAAGTTTGATTTTCATGGGGCTAGGAGCCGCCTCGGAAAATAAAAAAGTCGACTGAAAAATCTGAGACTCGCAATCAAACAATAGGATACATAGTTTGTTTTTTGGGACATGAGCAAAAAATGGGTTTATTGGCCCGCCCTTAAAATGTAACGAGAAGTCGCGCCATATATGGAGCAAACCCGTGAAGGGGTGTACGAGCAAGCAGCGACACCCTCACCATTTCAGGAACATCTTTTCTCTCGCACCAGTGTTCAGAACACACACTTCAAATTTGGCACAAAAACCCACGCTAAAACCAAAGGTGAAGATTAAAGATCATCAATGATTATTCTATGAATATGACTTTGGGGTTTGGTTGCTTGTTTCTATGGGAAGTTTGATACAGAATCGCAAGTTTTGGATATTTCGAGAAACAATTTCTCATCACTCCTGTTTTGTTGGGGGAGAAAACGCTATACAGCGTTTATGCACATTTGTGAGCTGAACACAATGATATGCAAAATCATGGCTTTTATCTCACAAAATGGACTCTTCTAGCGCCCTCTTCAAATTTCATTTTCAAAAATTCGTAGCAGACAAATCGATTTGTCGTGGACTGTGAAAATATTCACAGGGGCCTTATTGTGATGGGGCACATGTGAGAGAAAGTCACATGACTGAGCTTTTATGGTTTTAGGAGAAAACAAAAAAGGGGGAAAAAAATGAGTTTCCATTATTAGGGGCCGAGCCGGAGAGAAAGTCCCGGCGAGGGACTCAAGTAAAACGCGTCCGAAACGGGAAGGGAAAATGGCAAAAACAAACGTGGGTTTAACACGCCCGGACATGCCAGTGAGTGGGTGTCACAAAAATTAGAACTCGCCAAGCTCTAATTGCACCGAAGCCGGCTGAAAAAAAATAACAAAGACACTCGATAGCGCACGTAGCGCCATAGACAATCAAACTTTGATTTCATTGGGCCTATGGGAGCCCGAGACTCGGAAAAAAAGTCGACTGAAAAATCTGAAACTCGCATCAAAAAATAGAAACAATGTCGGGGACTGTACAAAAAATGATAATTATAGGCCCCCGCCCCTAAATGTACAGAAAAGAAGTCCGGCGATATTGGATGGCACACCGGTGATGACATCAAGCGGCACACCCCAATCCCGTCACATTCAGCGACACTCTCCTTTCGCAAGACAGTTTTCGATCACAATAGCCACTTCAAATTTGAGCCAAAGCCCACTAAACGTCCATGTGGAGCTAATTAGATCATGCAGTTATATTTGAAAGAGACTTTGGGGGTGGTCATATGGCGAATTTTAATAACGGGACAAAATCGTAAAATTTGGAAGCTATTTCAATGAAAATCTTTCTCGTTTCACACAGGTTTTGGTTGGGGGACAAACGCTTAATACACCAGCGGTAATTGCAGATTTGGGGAGCTGAACACAAATGATATGCAAATCATCGGGCTTCGTATCTCACAAAGTGGCTCTCTAGGCCCTCTTCAATTTCATTTTCAAAAATTCATAGAGACAATCGAAGTTGTCGTGGACTTGTGAAAAAATTCACAAGGGGCCTTATTTGTGATGGGGCAAAATGGGAGAAAGGTGGACATGACCGTGAGCTGTTTATGGTTTAGGAGAAAAAAAAAGGGTGAAAAAATCAGTTTCCCATTATTATTATTCTTATCGGATTTTGGTGGTTGCCGAAGTGAGGGGGCCAATTTTGACCCCTCAAGTTAACGAAAAGTCAAATTCTATTGGACCCAAAATTCAAGAATGGTGAAAACTTTATCTATTGAAGGTCAAAAAAATTAACGAGTCAACAATGCACTCAAATAGCCCACGTCAAAAACCAAAATCCATTACGGCAAGACAGACCTTTTCATCGTAGAAAATGAAATTTGGGAGAACCATTAGAACATGTAAAGACAAGGTAAAAAATTCTATTATGCCCCACCCTAAACCACAGGACCCAAGTCGGCACATTGTGGCATCGGAACACAATTTTTGAAATTTTAACGCCCACGTGGATTTTTTACGTCAGGATATTTCATTCAAGAAATTGCAAATTGGTGAAAACTAAAACTAGACCCCATGTGGGATTAGAGCCGACTGTCTTGGATTTTTCTACATCATAAATGTGGCGTGGCACAGCCTGACAAAAAAAAAAGCAATTTTTTCAAGTAGTAAATGGTACGTAACTCAACCATGCAGCGTCCTATTTCCCGGCATTAATATACACATTGTTCACAAATCTTGATCTGAGTGCATAGACATACAGTTAAAATTTTTTTTGACATTAAATGCCTCCACAGCGCCCCCTTGAAATTTTGAATGGGACCCAAAAAAATGACTTTGTCAAAAAAAGTTTGAAATTTGGCATGGCGGAATTTTATCCCCAGTAAATGAACAAAAAACCAATGGAAATATACTCTATATTGCAATAGTGTTGCCATGGCAACCACCGAAACCTTCATTGAAATACATTGGGTTTGGTTAACTGGGATGAAAAAAATTTACTTTGTCATAGGCCATTCAAACTTTGGTACACATATTCCACTCATTGCCTACTGAACAAAAAAAGTCAATGAGAACATACCTCTATTTGTAACTATGTTACAGTGGTAACGTCATAAATGTGTCATTGAAATGAATGGGGTTCAGAGTACTGGACTTTGTTGTCGACTAACAGATGCTCTGCCTACGCCAACTATGACCCAAAATTCAAGATGGAGAAAAAGTTGTATTTTGATGTATAAAAAATTATGTTACAAAATGACTCAGTAGTGCCACCTCACCTCAGATTTCAAAAATAAGATTACGCAATGACAGACCTTTTTATTGTAGACAAATGAAATTGGGACAAACATAGAACATGTCAAGACAAGTCAAAAATATATTATGACCCCCCTAAACCCTACCAGGACAGAAAGTCGGCCATTGTGCTCTCAGAAGTCAATTTTTATTTATTTTAACTATCACATTGGAATTTCTTACGCCATGGATTTCATTCAACAAACTTGAAAATTGGACAAAATGAACTTGGCTCATGTGGGATTAAAGGCGACTCACTTGAATTTTTCTAAGTCCCATAAAATGTGGGTGTGGTCAGCCGCAAAAGCAAAAACGGTTGTTTTTTCAAGTTATTAAATTGAAACCTAACTCAAACAGCAGTGTCCTGTTAACCGGCATTAATATACATTTTGGTCTTAATGTTGATCTGAACCTAATGATATACAGTTTACATAGATGAGACAATCCATTGCTCTACAGCGCCCCCTTGAAATTTTGAATGGGACCTAAAAAATGTTACTTTTTCAAAAACATTTGAAATTTGGCCATGGACGTCCCTATTCCCATATGAACAAAAAAGCCATGAGAACATACCTCTATTTGCAAGTGTGTTGCCATGGCAAACGACCAACATTTCTCATTGAAATACATGGGTTTTGGTAACTGGGGTGAAAAAATTTACTTTGTCATTGACCATCGAAATTTGGTACACATATTCCACTCATCATAAACTGAAACAAAAAAGCCAATGAAGACATACCTCTATTTCCAACTGTGCAGCCGTGAAAATGTCATACATGCTCTCATTGGAATGAATGGAGTAGAATTACTCAGTCGCTGATTTTGGTGGGAGGGGCGATGTAGGCGGGAAGGAGAGGCGCGGAACTCCGCGGTGGCGTGTGCCCCGCGGTCGCAAGGGGTGGCGAGGGCCTTATCACTGCTTGCAGTTTTAATTAGGCCCGAGCCGGAGACAACGTCCCGGCGAGGGAATCATTAAAACCGCGTCCGAAAGGGAAAATGGCAAAAATCAAGTGGTTAACACGCCCCGACATGCCAGTGAGTGGTGTCAAAAATTAGAACTCGCCAAGCTCTAATTGTCACCGAAGACCGCGAAAAAAAAAAACGAAAGACGACTCGATAGCGCCACCTCAAACTTTGATTTCATGGGGCCAATGGGAGCCCGACTCGGAAAAAGTCGACCGAAAAAATCTGAAACTCGCATCATAAAATAGAACATGTCGGGACATGACAAAAAATGATATTATGGCCCCGCCCTAAAAATGTACAGGAAGTCGCCATATTGGATCAAACCCCGGTGACGACAAAAGCGCACACCCTCACATTCAGGACATCTCCTCGCACAGTTTTCATCACAAACACTTCAAATTTGGCCAAAAACCCACTAAACCCATGTGAGATTAAAGATCATCAATTATATTTGAATATGACTTTGGGTGTGGTCATGGGGAATTTATACAAAATCGCAATTTTTGGAATATTTCAATAAAATATTTCTCGTTCACACATTTTTGTTGGGAAAACGCTAATACAGCGTTTATGCACATTTGTGAGCTGAACACAATGATATGCAAATCATGGCTTTATCTCACAAAATGGCTCTCTAGCGCCCTCTTCAAATTTCATTTTCAAAAATTCGTAGCAGACAATTGATTTGTCGTGGACGTGTGAAAAATTCACAGGGGGCTTATTTGTGATGGGGCACAATGTGAGAAAGTCACATGACTGTAGCTCTTATGGTTTAGGAGAAAAAAAATGGGTCGAAAAAAAATTTCCATTATTATTATTATCTTATTATTATTATTTTTACGGCCGCTTTCAAAGCCATTTTGACCCCCTGAACGTTAACGAAAACTCAATTTGATTGGACCCAAAAATTCAAGGTTGGTGAAAAATTGATTATTTTAATGTGCAAAAAAATTTATGTCTCAAAATGACTCAACAGCGCCACCTCAAAAATCAAAAAACATTGCGGCAATGACAGACCTTTTTCATCGTAGAGAAGTGAAATTTGGGAGAACCATAGAACATGTCAAGACAAGTAAAAAATTAAATAATGACCCCACCCTAAACCCTACAGGAAGTCGGCCATTGTGGGCGGAACACCATTTTTTTGAAATTTTAACTCTCACATTTGGATTTTTTACGCTGTGGATTTTAATTCAAGAAACTTGCAAATTGGTGAAAATGAACTAGACTCATGTGGGATTACAGTCTCCTACCTTGGATTTTTCTAAGTCATAATTTGTGGGTGTGGCGAGCCTGCCAAAAAAAAAGGCATTTTTTGAAGTATTAAATGGTACGTAACTCAAACCTGCATTGTCCTATTTCCCGGCATTAATATACATTTTGTTCAAAATCTTGATCTGAGTGCATACATATACATTTTACATAGGTTAGACATTACATTGCTCCACAGCGCCCCCTTGAACTTTTGAATGAGACCAAAAAAAACTACTTGTCATAAACATTTGAAATCTGACAGGGACATGTGGCTTGACATAACTGAACAAAAAAGCCAATGAGAACATACCTCTATTTGTAACTATGTTACCCGTGGTAACCGTGGAAATGTTCAGAAATGTGTCATTGAAATGAATGGGGTTCAGAGTACTGGACTTTGTTATAGACTAAATAGATGCTCTGCACTAATCCAACTATGACCCAAAATTCAAGATTGGTGAACAAATGTGTAATTTGATGTGCAAAAAAATTAATTTTTCAAAATGACTCAGTAGCGCCACCTCAAAGTTCAAAATACATTACGGCAATGAGAGACCTTTTTCATCGTAGACAAATTAAATTTGACACAATCATAGAACATGTCAAGACAAGTAAAAAATTATATTATGACCCCACCCTAAACCCTACAGGAAGTCGGCCATTGTGGGCGGAACACCATTTTTTTGAAATTTTAACTCTCACGTTTGGATTTTTTACGCCATGGATTTTCATTCAACAAACTTGCAAATTGGTCAAATTGAACTAGACCCATGTGGGATTAAAGACGACTCACTTGGTTTTTTCTAAGTCATAAATTGTGGGTGTGGCCAGCCTGCCAAGAAAAAAGCCATTTGTTGAAGTATTAAATCGTACGTAACTCAAACATGCAGTGTCCTATTTCCCGGCATTAATATACGATTTGTTCAAAATCTTGTTCTGAATGCATGGACATACAATTAAAATTTTTTAAACATTATATTGCTCCACAGCGCCCCCTTGAAAATTGGAATGGGACCAAAAAATTTACTTTTTCAAAAACAACATTTGAAATTTGGCATGGACATCCCTATCCCCATACTGAATGAAAAAGCCAATGAGAACATACCTCTATTTGCAACTATGTTACCGTGGTAACGTCATAAAGTGTCATTGAAATGAATGGGGTTCAGAGTACTGGACTTTGTTGTCGACTAAATAGATGCTCTGCACTAATCCAACTATGACCCAAAATTCAAGGTTGGTGAAAAAATTGTTATTTCAATGTGAAAAAAAAATTAATCTTGCAAAATGACTCAGTAGCGCCACCTCAAAGTTCAAAATACATTACGGCAATGATAGACCTTTTTCATCATAGACAAATGAAATTTAGTAGAACCATAGAACATGTCAAGACAACTAAAAAAAATATAATATGACCCCACCCTAAAACCCTACAGGAAGTCGGCCATTGGGGCGGAACACAATGTTTTTGAAATTTTAACTCTCATGTTTGGATTTTTTACGCTGTGGATTTTCATTCAAGAAACTGCAAATTGGTGAAAATAAACTAGACCCATGTGGGATGAAAGGCGACTCACTTGGATATTTCTAAGTCATAAAATGTGGGTGTGGCCAACATGCGAAGAAAAATGGCGTTTTTTCAAGTATTAAATTGTACGTAACTCAAACATGCAGCGTCTTGTTAACCGGCATTAATATACATTTTGGTCACAATGTTTATCTGAATGTAACGATATACAGTTTATATAGATGAGACAATCCATTGCTCCACAGCGCCCCCTGGAAATTTTGAATGGGACCCAAAAAATTTTACTTTGTCAAAAACTTTTGAAATTTGGCATGGACATCCCTATCTCCATACTGAACAAAAAAGCCAATGAGAACATACCTCTATTTGCAAGTGTGTTGCCATGGCAACGACCGACATTTCTCATTGAAATACATGGGTTTTGGTTAACTGGGATAAAAAAATGTACTTTGTCATTGACCATTGAAATTTGGTACACATATTCCACTCATCATACTGAACAAAAAAGCCAATGAAGACATACCTCTATTTCGAACCGTGCAGGCGTGAAAATGTCATAAATCCTCTCATTGGAATGAATGGAGTAGTATTACTCAGTCGCTGTTTTTGATGGGAGGGGCGATGTAAGCGGGAACGAGAGGCGGGAACGAGAGGCGCGAACTCCGCGGTGGCGCGAACTCCGCGGTGGCGCGAACTCCACGGTGGCGTGAACCCCGCGGTCGCAAGGGGTGGCGAGGGCCTTTATCACTGCTTGCAGTTTTAATTATTATTATTTTTTAGGCCCGAGCCCCTACAGGGCGTAGGGCCTATTGCTTCCGCAACGATGAGTGCCTGGGCGAAGCCCAGGCACTCATCGTTGCTAACTGTCTTGCCGAAAACTGTGCGCGCAGCGCACAAGTTCGGCTGAGGTCGCGACCTTGCCCTGATTCCACTATCCCAGCAACCCATGCCGTAGGCATGGGCCATCTTTATTACTGCTAAAATGAATGGAAGTCAATGGGAGGTCAGTGGGCGACCCCCGACGTCATGGCGAATGACGGGCGCGTCAGCGCCCGTCATTCGCCATTGACCCCACGGTGACGTGGGGAAGGTCCAGAGCTTTCAAAAAAAAGTATAATTTGTCATTCTAATGTTTTCGGATATATTGTTTTTGCTAAAAATATTATTATTTTTTATTATTATTATTTTTTTTATTCCTCTTCTGCTCTTTGAGCAGTAATTTGACCCCCTGAACATATTCAAAAAACTCACCAAATTTTTTCCCAAAATTCAGGTCTGCCGAAAAATTAATTTTTTTATATGGTGCATCATTGGGCATAAAAAAATGGCGCGACAGCGCCACCTACAAAAGTCAAAATACATTGCGTCAATGGGAGACACCCCGACGTCAACTTTGTCGTAGACCCACCAAATTCGGTACACACACATTACATCAAGTGATGCCAAACAAAAAATATTATTATGGCCACGCCCTCTGACAAACCGGAAGTCGGCCATCTTGGATTGAAAATTCCGAAATGCCGAGTCAGCATTTTCGTTGACGTGGCATTTTCGTCAACTCCTCTGAAGGCGCTTCACCTGCAGGGCTGAAAATCACTGGACATCATCTAGACAAGTGGGGCATCAAAGTTATCCAATTTACATTGATACGTATAACGGTTTTCCGTGCGGCGAAGCCGCAAAAGTCCATCGGAATTTTTGCAATTTTCAAATTTGAAAATTTGCTCCCGTTTGCGCATACAAAGTCCGATTGAGCTCAAATTCGAATCAGTTGTAAAACTTTCTGGCCTAGACCTGCTAATTGTGAAAGAAAACAATTTGGTGCTATAGCGCCCCCTACAGAATAACACATATATTTGCATGGAGGTCCCAAATTTAGTTTTCCCAAATGTTACGAAATTTGACACAAAATTCCAGTGGGTCATCCAATCAATAAAGTCAATCAGACCCATGACGTTTTTGTGTACCGTGTTGCCATGACGATGCGCCAAATTGCCCATGTTATCCTAATGGCAATGCTCCGAAAATTTCCCATTCATGAGAAAAACATTAGTTTCATGGAATAAGTGAAATTTGCCAGAATGACTCATCATGTCATCCTGATCAAAAAAGTCATCACACCCATGTCATATTTTTCACTCTGTTGCCATGGCGATGCGCGAAATACCCCATGTTATCCTAATGGGGAAATTTACACATTTTTGGACATTTCAAAGTCTTATAACGACTTCATACCTTCTATGACGATTGTGAGATTTAGCACGTTGATTCATTACATCATCCCCGTCAAAAAAGTCCGAGGTGCCAACTTTGTATTTTGCACGGTGTTGCCATGGCGATGCCTGGAAAACCCCATGTTGGTGCATTTTGTGCATCAGTGCTCCCAATGTCTTTTGGCTTGGTTTGGCTACAAATGCAGCTCAAAGCCACAATAAAACAGAAGCAAGTGATGAATCAGCGCCACCTACAGGGAGTGCCCGGTCGGCCGAGTGCGAAGCGCGGCCCGCGAGGGCCGTTCGATGCCGCTTGCGGCTTTAATTAGGCCCGAGCCCCTACAGGGCGTAGGGCCTATTGCTTCCGCAACGATGAGTGCCTGGGCGAAGCCCAGGCACTCATCGTTGCTAACTGTCTTGCCGAACTTGTGCGCGCAGCGCACAAGTTCGGCTGAGGTCGCGACCTTGCCCTGATTCCACTATCCCAGCAACCCATGCCGTAGGCATGGGCCGTCTTTATTACTGCTAAAATGAATGGAAGTCAATGGGAGGTCAGTGGCGGGCCCGACGTCATGGCGAATGACGGGCGCGTCAGCGCCCGTCATTCGCCATTGACCCACGGTGACGTGGGGAAAGTCAAGAGCTTTCAAAAAACGTATAATTTGTCATTCTAATGTTTTCGGATATATTGTTTTTGCTAAAAATATTATTATTTTTTTTTTTATTTTTATTTCTTCTTTCTTCTGCTTTTTGAACAGTAATTTGACCCCCTGAACATATTCGAAAACTCACCAAATTTTGCCCAAAATTCAGGTCTGCCGAAAAATTAAATTTTTTATATGGTGCATCATTGGGCATAAAAAAATGGCGCGACAGCGCCACCTACAAAAGTCAAAATACATTGCGTCAATGGGAGATGCCCCGACGTCAACTTTGTCGTAGAGCCACCAAATTCGGTACACACATTCTTCAAGTGATGCCAAAAAAAAAATATTATTATAGCCACGCCCTCTGACAAACCGGAAGTCGGCCATCTTGGATTGAAAATTCCGAAATGCCGAGTCAGCATTTTTGTTGACGTCGCATTTTCGTCAACTCCTCTGAAGGCGCTTCACCTGCAGGGCTGAAAATCACTGGACATCATCTAGACAAGTGGGGCATCAAAAGTTATCCGATTTACATTGATACGTATAACGGTTTCCGTGCGGCGAAGCCGCAAATCTCCATCGGAATTTTTGCTATTTTCAAATTTGAAAATTTCCTCCCGTTTGAGCATAAAAAGTCCGATTGGGCTCAAATTCGAATCAGTTGTAAAACTTTCTGGCCTAGACCTACTGATTATGAAAGAAAACAATTTGGTGCAATAGCGCCCCCTACAGAATAACACATAAATTTGCATGGAGGGCCCAAAATTTAGTTTTCCCAAATGTTACGAAATTTCACACAAAATTCCAGTGTGTCATCCCAATCAATAAAGTCAATCAGACCCATGACGTTTTTTGTACCGTGTTGCCATGACGATGCGCCAAAGTGCCCATGTTATCCTAATGGGAACGCTCCGAAAATTTCCCATTCATGAGAAAAACATTAGTTTCATGGAATTAAGTGAAATTTGCCAGAATGACTCATCATGTCATCACGATCAAAAAAGTCAATCACACCCATGCCATATTTTTCACTCTGTTGCCATGGCGATGCGCGAAAACCTCCATGTTATCCTAATGGGAAAAGTTACACATTTTTGGACATTTCAAAGTCTTATAACGGCTTCAGACCTTCAATGAAGAACATGAAATTTGGCACGGTGATTCTTTACATCGTCCCCGTCAAAAAAGTCTGAGGGGCCAACTTTGTATTTTGCACGGTGTTGCCATGGCGATGCCTGGAAAAGCCCATGTTGGTGCATTTTGTGCATCAGTGCTCCCAATGTCTTTTGGCTTGGTTTGGTCACAAGTGCAGCCCAAAGACACAATAAACGGAGGCGAGTGGCGGTTCAGCGCCACCTACAGGGAGTGCCCGGTCGGCCGAGCGCGAAACGCGGCCCGCGAGGGCCGTTCGATGCCGCTTGCGGCTTTAATTATTATTTTTATTTCTTCTTTCTTCTGCTTTTTGAACAGGAATTTGACCCCCTGAACATATTCCAAAACGCACAAAATTTGCCCAAAATTCAGGTCTGCCGAAAAATTATTTTTTTTATATGGTGCATCATTGGGCATAAAAAAAATGGCGCGACAGCGCCACCTACAAAAGTCAAAATACATTGCGTCAATGGGAGACACCCCGACGTCAACTTTGTCGTAGACCCACCAAATTCGGTACACACATTCATCAAGTGATGCCAAACAAAAAATATTATTATGGCCACGCCCTCTGACAAACCGGAAGTCGGCCATCTTGGATTGAAAATTCCGAAATGCCGAGTCAGCATTTTCGTTGACGTGGCATTTTCGTCAACTCCTCTGAAGGCGCTTCACCTGCAGGGCTGAAAATCACTGGACATCATCTAGACAAGTGGGGCATCAAAAGTTATCCGATTTACATTGATACATATAGCGGCTTCCGTGCGGCGAAGCCGCAAAATTCCATCGGAATTTTTGCAATTTTTAAATGTCAAAATTTGCTCCCGTTTGCGCATAAAAAAGTCCGATTGAGCTCAAATTCCAATCACTTGTAAAAACTTTCTGGCCTAGACCTACTAATTATGAACGAAAACAATTTGGTGCAATAGCGCCCCTACAGAATAACAAATAAATTTGCATGGAGGGCCCAAAATTTAGTTTTCCAAATGTTACGAAAATTTCACACAAAATTCCAGTGGGTCATCCCAATCAATAAAGTCAATCAGACCCATGACGTTTTTGTACCGTGTTGCCATGACGATGCGCCAAATTGCCCATGTTATCCTAATGGGAACGCTCCGAAAATGTCCCATTCATGAGAAACACATTAGTTTCATGGAATTAAGTGAAATTTGACAGAATGACTCATCATATCATCCCGATCAAAAAAGTCAATCACACCCATGCCATATTTTTCACTCTGTTGCTATGGTTATGCGCGAAATACCCCATGTTATCCTAATGGGAAAATTTACACATTTTTGGACATTTCAAAGTCTTATAACGGCTTCAAACCTTCAATGAAGAATGTGACATTTGGCACGTTGATTCTTTATATCGTCCCCATCAAAAAAGTCCAAGGTGCCAACTTTGTATTTTGCACGGTGTTGCCATGGCGATGCCTGGAAAACCCCATGTTGGTGCATTTTGTGCATCAGTGCTCCCAATGTCTTTTGACTTTGTTTGGTGACAAGTGCAGCCCAAAGCCACAATAAAACAGAGGCAAGTGGCGGATCAGCGCCACCTATAGGGAGTGCCGGGTCGGCCGAGTGCGAAGCGCGGCCCGCGAGGGCCGTTCGATGCCGCTTGCGGCTTTAATTTATTTTTATTTCTTCTTTCTTCTGCTTTTTGAACAGGAATTTGACCCCCTGAACATATTCCAAAACTCACCAAATTTTGCACACTATTCAGGTCTGCTGAAAAATTTATTTTTTTATATGTTGCATAATTGGGCATAAAAAAATGGCACGACAGCGCCCCCTGTAAAAGTCAAAATTTTGGGTGTCTATGAGACGCCCCGACGTCAATTTTGTCGTAGAGCCACCAAATTCGGTACACACATTCTTCATGTGATGCCAAACAAAAAATATTATTATGGCCACGCCCCCTGACAAACCGGAAGTCGGCCATCTTGGATTGAAAATTCCGAAATGCCGAGTCAGCATTTTCGTTGACGTCGCATTTTCGTCAACTCCTCTGAAGGCGCTTCACCTGCAGGGCTGAAAATCACTGGACATCATCTAGACAAGTGGGGCATCAGAAGTTATCCAATTTACGTTGATACGTATAACGGTTTTCCGTGCGGCGAAGCCGCAAAAGTCCATCGGACTTTTTGCAATTTTCAAATTTGAAAATTTGCTCCACGTTTGCGCATACAAAGCCCAATTGGGCTCAAATTCGAATCAGTTGTAAACTTTCTGGCCTAGACCTACTAATTATGAAAGAAAGAAAACAATTGGTGCAATAGCGCCCCCTACAGAATAACACATATATTTGCATGGAGGGCCCAAAATTTAGTTTTCCCAATGTTACGAAATTTCACACAAAATTCCCGTGGGTCATCCCAATCAATAAAGTCAATCAGACCATATCGTTTTTTGCACCATGTTGCTATGGGCGATGCGCCAAAGTGCCCATGTTATCCTAATGGGAATGCTCCGAAAAATTCCTAATTCATGAGAAAAACATTAGTTTCATGGAATTAAGTGAATTTGGCAGAATTACTCTTCATGTCATCCTGATCAAAAAAGTCAATCACACCCATGCCATATTTTTCACTCTGTTGCCATGGTGATGCGTGAAATACCCCATGTTATCCTAATGGGAAAATGTACAAATTTTTGGGACATTTCAAAGTCTTATAACGGCTTCAGACCTTCAATGAAGAATGTGAGATTTGGCACGTTGATTCTTTACATCTTCCCCATCAAAAAAGTCTGAGGTGCCAAGTTTGTATTTTGCACGGTGTTGCCATGGCGATGCCTGGAAAACCCCATTTTGGTGCATTTTGTGCATCAGTGCTCCCAATGTCTTTTGACTCTGTTTGGTGACAAGTGCAGCCCAAAGCCACAATAAAACAGAGGCATGTGGCGGATCAGCGCCACCTACAGGGAGTGCCCGGTCGGCCGAGTGCGAAGCGCGGCCCGCGAGGGCCGTTCGATGCCGCTTGCGGCTTTAATTATTATTATTTTTTTTTTATTTCTTCTTCTGCTCTTTGAGCAGGAATTTGACCCCCTGAACATATTCGAAAAACTCACCAAAATTTGCCCAAAATTCAGAAGTGGCGAAAAATTTATTTTTTTATATGGTGGCATTATTGGGCATAAAAAAGTGGCGCGACAGCGCCACCTACAAAAAGTCAAAATACATTGCGTCAATGGGAGACGCCCCGACGTCACTTTGTCGTAGAGCCACCAAATCCGGTACACACATTCTTCAAGTGATGCCAAACAAAAAATATTATTGTGGCCCACGCCCTCTGACAAACCGGAAGTCGGCCATCTTGGATTGAAAATTCCGAAATGCCGAGTCAGCTTTTTCGTTGACGTCGCATTTTCGTCAACTCCTCTGAAGGCGCTTCACCTGCAGGGCTGAAAATCACTGGACATCATCTAGACAAGTGGGGCATCAAAAGTTATCCAATTTAGGTTGATACGTATAACGGTTTCCGTGCGGCGAAGCCGCAAATGTCCATCGGAATTTTGCAATTTTCAAATGTCAAAATTTGCTCCCGTTGCGCATAAAAAGTCGATTGAGCTCAAATTCAAATCAGTTGTAAAACTTTTTGGCCTAGACCTACTAATTATGAAAGAAAACAATTTGGTGCAATAGCGCCCCCTACAGAATAACAAATAAATTTGCATGGAGGGCCCAAAATTTAGTTTTCCCAAATATTATGAAATTTCACAGAAAATTCCATTGGGTCATCCCAATCAATAAAGTCAATCAGACCCATATCGTTTTTTGCACCCTGTTGCCATGACGATGCGCCAAAGTGCCATGTTATCCTAATGGGAACGGTCTGAAAATTCCCCATTCATGAGAAAAAAAAACATTAGTTTCATGGAATTAAGTGAAATTTGACATACTGTCTCTTCATATCATCCTGATCAAAAAAAGTCAATCACACCCATGTCATATTTTCACTCTGTTGCCATGGCAATGCGCGAAATACCCCATGTTATCCTAATGGGAAAATTTACAAATTTTTCGACATTTCAAAGTCTTATAATGCCTTCATACTTTCAATGACAATTGTGAGATTTCGTACGTTGATTCATTACATCGTCCCCGTCAAAAAAGTCTAAGGGTGCAACTTTGTATTTTGGACGGTGTTGCCATGCCGATGCCTGGAAAAGCCCATGTTGGTGCATTTTGTGCATCAGTCCTCCCAGTGTCTTTTGGCTTTGTTTGGTCACAAGTGCAGCCCAAAGCCACAATAAAACGGAGGCAAGTGGCGGATCAGCGCCACCTACAGGGAGTGCCCGGTCGGCCGAGTGCGCGAAGCGCGGCCCGCGAGGGCCGTTCGATGCCGCTTGCGGCTTTAATTTTTATTCTTCTGCTCTTTGAACAGGAATTTGACCCCCTGAACATATTCGAAAACTCACCAAAATTTGCCCAAAATTCAGGTCTGCTGAAAAATTTATTTTTTTATATGGTGCATCATTGGGCATAAAAAAATGGCGCGACAGCGCCACCTACAAAAGTCAAAAATACATTGCGTCAATGGGAGACGCCTCGACGTCAACTTTGTCGTCGAACCACCAAATTCAGTACACACATTCTTCAAGTGATGCAAAAAAAAAATATTATTATGGCCACGCCCTCTGACAAACCGGAAGTCGGCCATCTTGGATTGAAAATTCCGAAAATGCCGAGTCAGCATTTTTGTTGACGTCGCATTTTCATCAACTCCTCTGAAGGCGCTTCACCTGCAGGGCTGAAAATCACTGGACATCTCTAGACAAGTGGGGCATCAAAAGTTATCCAATTACGTTGATAGTATAACGGTTTCCGTGCGGCGAAGCCGCAAATGTGCATAAGAATTTTTGCAATTTTCAAATGTCAAAATTTGCTCCCGTTTGCGCATAAAAAGTCCGATTTCACTCAAATTCGAATCAGTTGTAAAACTTTCTGGCCTAGACCTACTAATTATGAAAGAAAATAATTTGGTGAAATAGCGCCCCCTACAGAATAACAAATAAATTTGCATGGAGGGCCCAAAATTTAGTTTTCCCAAAATGTTACGAAATTTCACACAAAATTCCAGTGGGTCATCCCAATCAATAAAGTCAATCAGAGCCATGACGTTTTTTGTACCGTGTTGCCATGACGATGCGCCAAATTGCCCATGTTATCCTAATGGGAACGCTCCGAAAATTTCCCATTCATGAGAAACACATTAGTTTCATGGAATTAAGTGAAATTTGGCAGAATGAGTCTTCATGTCATCCCGATCCAAAAAGTCAATCACACCCATGCCATATTTTTCACTCTGTTGCTATGGTGATGCGTGAAATACCCCATGTTATCCTAATGGGAAAACTTACACATTTTTGGACATTTCAGAGTCTTATAACGGCTTCATACCTTCATTCAAGTATGTGAAATTTGGCACGGTGATTCTTTACACGTCCCCGTCAAAAAAGTCTGAGGTGCCAACTTTGTATTGTGCACGGTGTTGCCATGGCGATGCCTGGAAAACCCATGTTGGTGCATTTTGTGCATCAGTCCTCCCAGTGTCTTTTGGCTTTGTTTGGTCACAAATGCAGCCCAAAGCCACAATAAAACAGAGGCATGTGGCGCGTTAGCGCCACCTACAGGGAGTGCCGGGTCGGCCAAGTGCGAAGCGCGGCCCGCGAGGGCCGTTCGATGCCGCTTGCGGCTTTAATATTCTTCTTTGTTCTGCTCTTTGAGCAGGAATTTGACCCCCTGAACATATTCAAAAACTCACCAAATTTTGCCCAAAATTCAGGTCTGCCGAAAAATTTATTTTTTTATGTGTTGCATAATTGCTCATAAAAAAATGGCGCGACAGCGCCACCTGCAAAAGTCAAATTACATTGCGTCAATGGGAGACGCCCCGATGTCAATTTTGTCGTAGAGCCACCAAATTCGGTACACACATTCTTCATGTGATGCCAAACAAAAAAATTATTATGGCCACGCCCTCTGACAACCGGAAGTCGGCCATCTTGGATTGAAAATTCCGAAATGCCGACTCAGCATTTTCGTTGACGTCGCATTTTCGTCAACTCCTCTGAAGGCGCTTCACCTGCAGGGCTGAAAATCACTGGACATCATCTAGACAAGTGGGGCATCAAAAGTTATCCAATTTACGTTGATACGTATAACGGTTTCCGTGCGGCGAAGCCGCAAATTTCCATCGGAATTTTTGCAATTGAAAAATTTGAAAATTTGCTCCCCGTTTGCGCATACAAAGTCCGATTTCACTCAAATTCGAATAATTTGTAAAACTTTCTGGCCTAAACCTACTCATTGTGAAAGAAACAAAATTGGCGCGATAGCGCCCCCTACAGAATAACAAATACATTTGTATGGAGGTCCCAAAATTTAGTTTTCACAAATGTTGCAAAATTTCACACAAAATTCCAGTGGGTCATCCCGATCAATAAAGTCAATCAGACCCATGCCATTTTTTGCACCGTGTTGCCATGACGATGCGTGAACTACCCCGTTATTCTAATGGGAAATTTACAAATTTTTGGACACTTCAAAGTCTTATAACGACTTCAAACCTTCAATGACGAATGTGAGATTTGGCACGTTGATTCTTTACATCGTCCCCGTCAAAAAAGTCCGAGGGTCCAAACTTGTATTTTGCACGGTGTTGCCATGGCGATGCCTGGAAAAAACCCATGTTGGTGCATTTTGTGCATCAGTGCTCCCAATGTATTTTGGCTTTGTTTGGTGACAAGTGGCAGCCCAAAGCCATAATGAATCAGAGGCATGTGGCGCGTTAGCGCCACCTACAGGGAGTGCGGGGTCGGCAGAGTGCGAAGCCCGGCCCGCGAGGGCCGTCGATGCCGCTTGCGGCTTTAATTCTTCTTCTGCTCTTTGAGCAGGAATTTGACCCCTGAAATATTTGAATACTCACCAAAATTTGCCAAAATTCAGGTCTGCCGAAAAATTAATTTTTTTATATGGTGCATCATTGGGCATAAAAAAATGGCGCGACAGCGCCACCTACAAAAGTCAAAATACATTGCGTCAATGGGAGACGCCCCGACGTCAATTTTGTCGTACAGCCACCAAATTCGGTACACACATTCTTCAAGTCATGCCAAACAAAAAATAATATTATGGCCACACCCTCTGACAAACCGGAAGTCGGCCATCTTGGATTGAAAATTCTGAAATGCCAAGTCAGCATTTTCGTTGACGTCGCATTTCATCAACTCCTCTGAAGGCGCTTCACATGCAGGGGCTGAAAATCACTGGACATCATCTAGACAAGTGGGGCATCAAAAGTTATCCAATTTAGGTTGATACCTGTCACCGTTTCCGTGCGGCGAAGCCGCAAAATTCCATCAGAATTTTTGCAATTTTCAAATTTCAAAATTTGCTCCCATTTGCGCATACTAAGTCCGATTTCACTCAAATTCGAATCAGTTGTAAAACTTTCTGGCCTAAACCTACTCATTGTGAAAGAAACAAAATTGGTGCAATAGCGCCCCCTACAGAATAACAAAATTATTTGTATGGAGGTCCGAAAATTTACTTTTCCAAATGTTACAAAATTTCACACAAAATTCCAGTGGGTCATCCCAATCAATAAAGTCAATGAGACCCATGTCGTTTTTTGTACCTTGTTGCCATGACGATGCGCCAAAGTGCCCATGTTATCCTAATGGGAACGTTCAGAAAATTTCCCATTCATGAGAAAAACATTAGTTTCATGGAATTAAGTGAAATTTGGCAGAATGACTCATCATGTCATCCTGATCAAAAAAGTTAATCACACCCATGCCATATTTTTCACTCTGTTGCCATGGCGATGCGCGAAAAACCCCATGTTATCCTAATGGGAACATTTACAAATTTTTGGTCATTTCAAAGTCTTATAACGGCTTCATAACTTCAGTAAAGAATGTGAGATTTGGCATGTTGATTCTTTATATCGTCCCCGTCAAAAAAGTCCGAGGGGCCAACTTTGTATTTTGCACGGTGTTGCCATGGCGATGCCTGGAAAACCCCATGTTGGATAATTTTGTGCATCACTGCTCCCAATGTCTTTTGACTTTGTTTGGTGACAAGTGCAGCCCAAGCACAATAAAACAGAGGCAAGTGGTGAATCAGCGCCACCTACAGGGAGTGCCCGGTCGGCCGAAGTGCGAAGCGCGGCCCGCGAGGGCCGTTCGATGCCGCTTGCGGCTTTAATTTTTTTAGGCCCGAGCCCCCTACAGGGCGTAGGGCCTAT
Organism: Periophthalmus modestus; assembly: GCA_019594935.1. Taxonomy (NCBI): domain Eukaryota; kingdom Metazoa; phylum Chordata; class Actinopteri; order Gobiiformes; family Gobiidae; genus Periophthalmus; species Periophthalmus modestus. The sequence goes on along the minus strand of JAIEZT010000770.1, from coordinate 12,978 downwards.
TGCTTCGCAACGATGAGTGCCTGGGCGAAGCCCAGGCACTCATCGTTGCTAACTGTCTTGCGAACTTGTGCGCGCAGCGCACAAGTTCGGCTGAGGTCGCGACCTTGCCCTGATTCCACTATCCCAGCAACCCATGCCGTAGGCATGGGGCATCTTTATTACTGCTAAAATGAATGGAAGTCAATGGGAGGTCAAGTGGGCGACCCCCGACGTCATGGCGAATGACGGGCGCGTCAGCGCCCGTCATTCGCCAATGACCCCACGGTGACGTGGGGAAGGTCCAGAGCTTTCGAAAAACGTATAATTTGTCATTCTAATGTTTCGGATATATGGTTTTGCTAAAAATATTATTATTATTATTATATTATTAGGACCGAGCCCCCTACAGGGCGTAGGGCCTATTGCTTCCGCAACGATGAGTGCCTGGGCGAAGCCCAGGCACTCATCGTTGCTAACTGTCTTGCCGAACTTGTGCGCGCAGCGCACAAGTTCGGCTGAGGTCGCGACCTTGCCCTGATTCCACTAATCCCAGCAAACCATGCCGTAGGCATGGGCCATCTTTATTACTGCTAAAATGAATGGAAGTCAATGGGAGGTCAATGGCGGACCCCGACGTCATGGCGAATGACGGGCGCGTCAGCGCCCGTCATTCGCCATTGACCCCACGGTGACGTGGGGAAGGTCCAAAGCTTTCAAAAAACGTATAATTTGTCATTCTAATGTTATCGGATATATTGTTTTTGCTAAAAATATTATTATTTTTATTATTTTTTTTTTTATTCTTTCTTCTGCTCTTTGAACAGGAATTTGACCCCCTGAACATATTCAAAAACTCACCAAAATTTGCCCAAAATTCAGGTCTGCCGAAAAATTTATTTTTTTATATGGTGCATCATTGGGCATAAAAAAATGGCGCGACAGCGCCACCTACAAAAGTCAAAATACATTGCGTCAATGGGAGACGCCCCGACGTCAACTTTGTCGTAGATCCACCAAATTCGGTACACACGTTCATCAAGTGATGCCAAACAAAAAATATTATTATGGCCACGCCCCCTGACAAACCGGAAGTCGGCCATCTTGGATTGAAAATTCCGAAATGCCGAGTCAGCGTTTTCGTTGACGTCGCATTTTCGTCAACTCCTCTGAAGGCGCTTCACCTGCAGGGCTGAAAATCACTGGACATCATCTAGACAAGTGGGGCATCAAAAGTTATCCGATTTACGTTGATACGTATAACGGTTTCCGTGCGGCGAAGCCGCAAAAGTCCATCGGAAATTTTGCAATTTTCAAATTTGAAAATTTGCTCCCGTTTGCACATACAAAGTCCGATTGGGCTCAAATTCGAATCAGTTGTAAAACTTTCTGGCCTAGACCTACTAATTATTAAAGAAAACAATTTGGTGCAATAGCGCCCCCTACAGAATAACACATACATTTGCATGGAGGGCCCAAAATTAGTTTCCCCAAATGTTACGAAATTTCACACAAAATTCCAGTGTGTCATTCCAATCAATAAAGTCAATCAGACCCATGACGTTTTTTGTACCGTGTTGCCATGACGATGCGCCAAAGTGCTCATGTTATCCTAATGGGAACGCTCCGAAAATTTCCATTCATGAGAAAAATATTAGTTTCATGGATTAAATGAAATTTGCCAGAATGACTCATCATGTCATCCCGATCAAAAAAGTCAATCACATCCATGTCATAATTTTCACTCTGTTGCCATGGCGATGCGTGAAATACCCCATGTTATCCTAATGGGAAAATTTCCACATTTTTCGGACATTTAAAGTCTTATAACGGCTTCAAAACCTTCAATGACGAATGTGAGATTTGGCACGTTGATTCTTTACATCGTTCCCGTCAAAAAAGTCCAAGGGTACAACTTTGCATTTTGCACGGTGTTGCCATGGCGATGTCTGGAAAAACCCATGTTGGTGCATTTTGTGTATCAGTGCTCCCAATGTCTTTTGACTTTGTTTGGTGACAAGTGCAGCCCAAAGCCAAATAATAAACAGAGGCATGTGGCGCGTTAGCGCCACCTATAGGGAGTGCCGGGTCGGCCGAGTGCGAAGTGCGGCCCGCGAGGGCCGTTCGATGCCGCTTGCGGCTTTAATTTTTATTTCTTTTTCTTCTGCTTTTTTGAACAGGAATTTGACCCCCCTGAACATATTCCAAAACGCACAAAATTTTGCCCAAAATTCAGGTCTGCCGAAAAATTTATTTTTTATATGGTGCATCATTGGCATAAAAAAATGGCGCGACAGCGCCACACTACAAAAGTCAAAATACATTGCGTCAATGGGAGACGCCCCGACGTCAACTTTGTCGTACACCCACCAAATTCGGCACACACGTTCATCAAGTGAGGCAAAACAAAAAAATATATTATGGCCACGCCTCTGACAAACCGGAAGTCGGCCATCTTGGATTGAAAATTCCAAATGTCGACTCAGCATTTTCGTTGACGTCGCATTTTCGTCAACTCCTCTGAAGGCGCTTCACCTGCAGGTCTGAAAATCACTGGACATCATCTAGACAAGTGGGGCATCAAAAGTTATCCGATTTACATTGATAAGTATAACGGCTTTCGTGCGGCGAAGCCGCAAAATTCCATCGGAATTTTTGCAATTTTTAAATGTCAAAATTTGCTCCCGTTTGCGCAATAAAAAGTCCGATTGAGCTCAAATTCGAATCACTTGTAAAACTTTCTGGCCTAGACCTACTAATTATGAAAGAAAATAATTTGGTGAAATAGCGCCCCCTACAGAATAACAAATAAATTTGCATGGAGGGCCCAAAATTTAGTTTTCCCAAATGTTACGAAATTTCACACAAAATTCCAGTGGGTCATCCCAATCAATAAAGTAAATCAGACCCATGACGTTTTTTGTACCGTGTTGCCATGACGATGCGCCAAAATTGCCCATGTTATCCTAATGGGAACGCTCCGAAAATGTCCCATTCATGAGAAAAACATTAGTTTCATGGAATTAAGTGAAAATTGCCAGAATGACTCTTCATGTCATCCCGATCAAAAAAGTCAATCACACCCATGCCATATTTTCACTCTGTTGCTATGGTGATGATGCGCGAAATACCCCCATGTTATCCTAATGGGAAAATTTACACATTTTTGGACATTTCAAAGTCTTATAACGGCTTCAGACCTTCAATGAAGAATGTGAGATTTGGCATGTTTATTCTTTACATCATCCCCATCAAAAAAGTCCAAGGTGCCAACTTTGTATTTTGCACGGTGTTGCCATGGCGATGCCTGGAAAAAAAACCATGTTGGTGCATTTTGTGCATCAGTGCTCCCAATGTCTTTTGACTTTGTTTGGTGACAAGTGCAGCCCAAAGCCACAATAAAAAGGAGGCAAGAGGCGGATCAGCGCCACCTGCAGGGAGTGCCCGGTCGGCCGAGTGCGAAGCGCGGCCCGCGAGGGCCGTTCGATGCCGCTTGCGGCTTTAATTTTTTTTCTTCTTTCATCTGCTCTTTGAGCAGGAATTTGACCCCCTGAACATATTCAAAAACTCACCAAAATTTGCCCAAAATTCAGGTCTGCCGAAAAATTTATTTTTTTATATGGTGCATCATTGGGCATAAAAAAATGGCGCGACAGCGCCACCTACAAAAGTCAAAATACATTGCGTCAATGGGAGACGCCCCGACGTCAACTTTGTCGTAGAGCCACCAAATTCGGTACACGCATTCTTCAAGTGATGCCAAACAAAAAATATTATTATAGCCACGCCCTCTGACAAACCGGAAGTCGGCCATCTTGGATTGAAAATTCCGAAATGCCGAGTCAGCATTTTCGTTGACGTCGCATTTTCGTCAACTCCTCTGAAGGCGCTTCACCTGCAGGGCTGAAAATCACTGGACATCATTTAGACAAGTGGGGCATCAAAAGTTATCCAATTTACGTTGCTACGTATAACGGTTTCCGTGCGGCGAAGCCGCAAAATTCCATCGGATTTTTTGCAATTTTCAAATGTCAAAATTTGCTCCCGTTTGCGCATACAAAGTCCGATTGAGCTCAAATTCGAATCAGTTGTAAAACTTTCTGGCCTAGACCTACTCATTGTGAAAGAAAACAATTTGGTGCAATAGCGCCCCCTACAGAATAACCAATAAAATTGCGTGGACGCCCCAAAATTTAGTTTTCCCAAATGTTACGAAATTTGACACAAAATTCCAGTGGGTCATCCCAATCAATAAAGTCAATCAGACCCATGACGTTTTTTGTACCGTGTTGCCATGACGATGCGCCAAATTGCCCATGTTATCCTAATGGGAACGCTCCGAAAATGTCCCATTCATGAGAAACACATTAGTTTCATGGAATTAAGTGAAATTTGACAGAATGACTCATCATATCATCCCGATCAAAAAAGTCAATCACACCCATGCCATATTTTTCACTCTGTTGCTATGGTTATGCGCGAAATACCCCATGTTATCCTAATGGGAAAATTTACACATTTTTGGACATTTCAAAGTCTTATAACGGCTTCAGACCTTCAATGAAGAATGTGAGATTTGGCATGTTTATTCTTTACATCATCCCCATCAAAAAAGTCCAAGGTGCCAACTTTGTATTTTGCACGGTGTTGCCATGGCGATGCCTGGAAAACCCCATGTTGGTGCATTTTGTGCATCAGTGCTCCCAAATGTCTTTTGACTTTGTTTGGTGACAAGTGCAGCCCAAAGCCACAATAAAACAGAGGCAAGTGGCGGATCAGCGCCACCTATAGGGAGTGCCGGGTCGGCCGAGTGCGAAGCGCGGCCCGCGAGGGCCGTTCGATGCCGCTTGCGGCTTTAATTTTTTTTCTTCTTTCATCTGCTCTTTGAGCAGGAATTTGACCCCCTGAACATATTCAAAAACTCACCAAAATTTGCCCAAAATTCAGGTCTGCCGAAAAATTTATTTTTTTATATGGTGCATCATTGGGCATAAAAAAATGGCGCGACAGCGCCACCTACAAAAGTCAAAATACATTGCGTCAATGGGAGACGCCCCGACGTCAACTTTGTCGTAGAGCCACCAAATTCGGTACACGCATTCTTCAAGTGATGCCAAACAAAAAATATTATTATAGCCACGCCCTCTGACAAACCGGAAGTCGGCCATCTTGGATTGAAAATTCCGAAATGCCGAGTCAGCATTTTCGTTGACGTCGCATTTTCGTCAACTCCTCTGAAGGCGCTTCACCTGCAGGGCTGAAAATCACTGGACATCATTTAGACAAGTGGGGCATCAAAAGTTATCCAATTTACGTTGCTACGTATAACGGTTTCCGTGCGGCGAAGCCGCAAAATTCCATCGGATTTTTTGCAATTTTCAAATGTCAAAATTTGCTCCCGTTTGCGCATACAAAGTCCGATTGAGCTCAAATTCGAATCAGTTGTAAAACTTTCTGGCCTAGACCTACTCATTGTGAAAGAAAACAATTTGGTGCAATAGCGCCCCCTACAGAATAACCAATAAAATTGCGTGGACGCCCCAAAATTTAGTTTTCCCAAATGTTACGAAATTTGACACAAAATTCCAGTGGGTCATCCCAATCAATAAAGTCAATCAGACCCATATCGTTTTTTGCACCCTGTTGCCATGACGATGCGCCAAAGTGCCCATGTTATCCTAATGGGAATGCTCCGAAAATTCCCCATTCATGAGAAAAACATTAGTTTCATGGAATTAAGTGAAATTGCCAGAATCACTCATCATGTCATCCTGATCAAAAAAGTCAATCACACCCATGCCATATTTTTCACTCTGTTGCCATGGCGATGCGCGAAATACCCCATGTTATCCTAATGGGAAAATTTACTAATTTTTCGACATTTCAAAGTCTTATAACGGCTTCAGACCTTCAATGAAGAATGTGAGATTTGGCATGCTGATTCTTTACATCGTCCCCATCAAAACAGGCCGAGGTGCCAAGTTTGTATTTTGCACGGTGTTGCCATGGCGATGCCTGGAAAAACCCATGTTGGTGCATTTTGTGCATCAGTGCTCCCAATGTCTTTTGACTTTGTTTGGTGACAAGTGCAGTCCAAAGACACAATAAAACAGAGGCAACTGGCGGATCAGCGCCACCTACAGGGAGTGCCCGGTCGGCCGAGTGCGAAGCGCGGCCCGCGAGGGCCGTTCGATGCCGCTTGCGGCTTTAATTTTTATTTTTTTTTCTTCTTTCTCCTGCTCTTTGAACAGGAATTTGACCCCCTGAACATGTTCAAAAACTCACCAAATTTTGCCCAAAATTCAAGTCTGCCGAAAAATTTATTTTTTTATATGGTGCATCATTGGGCATAAAAAAATGGCGCGACAGCGCTACCTACAAAAGTCAAAATACATTGCGTCAATGGGAGACGCCCCGATGTCAACTTTGTCATAGAGCCACCAAATTCGGTACGCACATTCATCAAGTGATGCCAAACAAAAAATATTATTATGGCCACGCCCTCTGACAAACCGGAAGTCGGCCATCTTGGATTGAAAATTCTGAAATGCTGAGTCAGCATTTTCGTTGACGTCGCATTTTCGTCAACTCCTCTGAAGGCGCTTCACCTGCAGGGCTGAAAATCACTGGACATCATTTAGACAAGTGGGGCATCAAAAGTTATCCAATTTACGTTGCTACGTATAACGGTTTCCGTGCGGCGAAGCCGCAAAATTCCATCGGATTTTTTGCAATTTTCAAATGTCAAAATTTGCTCCCGTTTGCGCATACAAAGTCCGATTGAGCTCAAATTCGAATCAGTTGTAAAACTTTCTGGCCCAGACCTACTAATTATGAAAGAAAACAATTTGGTGCAATAGCGCCCCCTACAGAATAACAAATAAATTTGCATGGAGGGCCCAAAATTTAGTTTTCCCAAATGTTACGAAATTTCACACAAAATTCCAGTGGGTCATCCCAATCAATAAAGTCAATCAGACCCATGACGTTTTTTGTACCGTGTTGCCATGACGATGCGCCAAAGTGCCCATATTATCCTAATGGGAACGCTCCGAAAATTCCCCATTCATGAGAAAAACATTACTTTCATGGAATTAAGTGAAATTTGCCAGAATGACTCATCATATAATCCCGATCAAAAAAGTCAATCACACCCATGCCATATTTTTCACTCTGTTGCCATGGCGATGCGCGAAATACCCCATGTTATCCTAATGGGAAAATTTACTAATTTTTCGACATTTCAAAGTCTTATAACGGCTTCAGACCTTCAATGAAGAATGTGAGATTTGGCATGCTGATTCTTTACATCGTCCCCATCAAAACAGGCCGAGGTGCCAAGTTTGTATTTTGCACGGTGTTGCCATGGCGATGCCTGGAAAAACCCATGTTGGTGCATTTTGTGCATCAGTGCTCCCAATGTCTTTTGACTTTGTTTGGTGACAAGTGCAGTCCAAAGACACAATAAAACAGAGGCAAGTGGCGGATCAGCGCCACCTGCAGGGAGTGCCCGGTCGGCCGAGTGCGAAGCGCGGCCCGCGAGGGCCGTTCGATGCCGCTTGCGGCTTTAATTTTTATTTTTATTTCTTCTTTCTTCTGCTTTTTGAACAGGAATTTGACCCCCTGAACATATTCGAAAACTCTCACCAAAATTTGCCCAAAATTCAGGTCTGCCGAAAATTTATTTTTTTTCTATGGTGCATCATTGGGCATAAAAAAATGGCGCGACAGCGCCACCTGCAAAAATCAAAAATACATTGCGTCAATGGGAGACGCCCCGACGTCAATTTTGTCGTTTAGAGAGCCACAAAATTCGGTACACACATTCTTCATGTGATGCCAAAAAAAAATATTATTATGGCCACGCCCTCTGACAAACGGGAAGTCGGCCATCTTTGATTGAAAATTCCGAAATGCCGAGTCAGCATTTTCGTTGACGTCGCATTTCGTCAACTCCTCTGAAGGCGCTTCACCTGCAGGGCTGAAAATCACTGGACATCATCTAGACAAGTGGGGCATCAAAAGTTATCCAATTTACATTGATACATATAACGGTTTCCGTGCGGCGAAGCCGCAAAATTCCATCGGATTTTTTGCAATTTTGAAATTTCTAAATTTGCTCCCATTTGCACATACTAAGTCCGATTTCACTCAAATTCGAATCTGTTGTAAAACTTTCTGGCCTAGACCTACTCATTTTGAAAGAAAACAAAATTGTTGCAATAGCGCCCCCTACAGAATAACAAATTTATTTGTATGGAGGTCCCAAAATTTAGTTTTCCCAAATGTTACGAAATTTCACACAAAATTCCAGTGAGTCATCCCAATCAATAAAGTCAATCAGACCCATGGCGTTTTTTGTACCGTGTTGCCATGACGATGCGCCACCAAAGTGCCCATGTTATCCCAATGGGAACGGTCCGAAAATTCCCTATTCATGAGAAAAACATTAGTTTCATGGAATTAAGTGAAATTTGGCAGAATGACTCATCATATCATCCCGATCAAAAAAGTCAATCACACCCATGTCATATTTTTCACTCTGTTGCCATGGTGACGCGCGAAATACCCCATGTTATCCTAATGGGAAAATGTACAAATTTTGGGACATTTCAAAGTCTTATAACGGCTTCAGACCTTCAATGAAGAATGTGAGATTTGGCACGTTGATTCTTTACATCTTCCCCATCAAAAAAGTCTGAGGGTCCAAGTTTGTATTTTGCACGGTGTTGCCATGGCGATGCCTGGAAAAACCCCATTTTGGTGCATTTTGTGCATCAGTGCTCCCAATGTCTTTTGACTCTGTTTTGTCACAAGTGCGGCCCAAAACCACATAAAACAAAAGCAAGGGGCGGATCAGCGCCACCTACAGGGAGTGCCCGGTCGGCCGAGTGCGAAGCGCGGCCCGCGAGGGCCGTTCGATGCCGCTTGCGGCTTTAATTATTTTTATTTCTTCTTTCTTCTGCTTTTTGAACAGGAATTTGACCCCCTGAACATATTCGAAAACTCACCAAAATTTGCCCAAAATTCAGGTCTGCCGAAAAATTTATTTTTTATATGGTGCATTATTGGGCATAAAAAAATGGCGCGACAGCGCCACCTGCAAAAAAATCAAAATACATTGCGTCAATGGGAGACGCCTCGACGTCAACTTTGTCGTAGAACCACCAAAATTCGGTACACACATTCTTCATGTGATGCCAAACAAAAAAATATTATTATGGCCACGCCCCCTGACAAACCGGAAGTCGGCCATTTTGGATTGAAAATTCCGAAATGCCGAGTCAGCAGCATTTTCGTTGACGTCGCATTTTCGTCAACTCCTCTGAAGGCGCTTCACCTGCAGGGCTGAAAATCACTGGACATCATCTAGACAAGTGGGGCATCAAAAGTTATCCGATTTACATTGATACATATAGCGGCTTCCGTGCGGCGAAGCCGCAAAATTCCATCGGAATTTTTGCAATTTTTAAATGTCAAAATTTGCTCCCGTTTGCGCATAAAAAAGTCCGATTGAGCTCAAATTCGAATCAGTTGTAAAACTTTCTGGCCTAGACCTACTAATTATGAACGAAAAAAAATTTGGTGCAATAGCGCCCCCCTACAGAACAACAAATACATTTGCATGGAGGGCCCCAAAATTTAGTTTTCCCAAATGTTACGAAATTTCACACAAAATTCCAGTGGGTCATCCCGATCAATAAAGTCAATCACACCCATGTCGTTTTTTGTACCATGTTGCCATGACGATGCGCCCAAAGTGCCCATGTTATCCTAATGGGAATGCTGCGAAAATTCCCCATTCATGAGAAACACATTAGTTTCATGGAATTAAATGAAATTTGCCAGCCAGAATGACTCATCATATCATCCCGATCAAAAAAAGTCAATCACACCCATGCCATATTTTTCACTCTGTTGCTATGGTTATGCGCGAAATACCCCATGTTATCCTAATGGGAAAATTTACACACATTTTGGACATTTCAAAGTCTTATAACGGCTTCAAACCTTCAATGAAGAATGTGACATTTGGCACGTTGATTCTTTATATCGTCCCCATCAAAAAAAGTCCGAGGTGCCAACTTTGTATCTTGCACGGTGTTGCCATGGCGATGCCTGGAAAAACCCATGTTGGTGCATTTTGTGCATCAGTGCTCCCAATGTCTTTTGACTTTGTTTGGTGACAAGTGCAGCCAAAGCCACAATAAAACAGAGGCAAGTGGCGGATCAGCGCCACCTGCAGGGAGTGCCCGGTCGGCCGAGTGCGAAGCGCGGCCCGCGAGGGCCGTTCGATGCCGCTTGCGGCTTTAATATTAGGCCCGAGCCCCTACAGGGCGTAGGGCCTATTGCTTCCGCAACGATGAGTGCCTGGGCGAAGCCCAGGCACTCATCGTTGCTAACTGTCTTGCCGAACTTGTGCGCGCAGCGCACAAGTTCGGCTGAGGTCGCGACCTTGCCCTGATTCCACTATCCCAGCAACCCATGCCGTAGGCATGGGCCATCTTTATTACTGCTAAAATGAATGGAAGTCAATGGGAGGTCAGTGGGCGACCCCCGACGTCATGGCGAATGAGGGCGCGTCAGCGCCCGTCATTCGCCAATGACCCCACGGTGACGTGGGGAAGGTCCAGAGCTTTCGAAAAAAACGTATAATTTGTCATTCTAATGTTTTCGGATATATTGTTTTTGCTAAAAATATTATTATTTTTTTTTTATTATTTTTATTTCTTCTTCTGCTCTTTGAGCAGGAATTTCACCCCCTGAACATATTCGAAAACTCACCAAAATTTGCCCAAAATTCAGGTCTGCCGAAAAATTAATTTTTTTATATGGTGCATCATTGGGCATAAAAAAATGGCGCGACAGCGCCACCTACAAAAGTCAAAATACATTGCGTCAATGGGAGACGCCCCGACGTCAACTTTGTCGTAGAGCCACCAAATTCGGTACACACATTCTTCAAGTGATGCCAAACAAAAAATTTATATGGCCACGCCCCCTGACAAACCGGAAGTCGGCCATCTTGGATTGAAAATTCCGAAAATGCCGAGTCAGCATTTTCGTTGACGTCGCATTTTCGTCAACTCCTCTGAAGGCGCTTCACCTGCAGGGCTGAAAATCACTGGACATCATCTAGACAAGTGGGGCATCAAAAGTTATCCGATTTACGTTGATACGTATAACGGTTTCCGTGCGGCGAAGCCGCAAAATTCCATCGGAATTTTTGCAATTTTTAAAATTTCAAAATTTGCTCCCATTTGTGCATACTAAGTCCGATTTGACTCAAATTCAAATCAGTTGTAAAACTTTCTGCCCTAGACCTACTAATTGTGAAAGAAAACAATTTGGTGCAATAGCGCCCCCTACAGAATAACAAATACATTTGCATGGAGGGCCCAAAATTTAGTTTTCCCAAATGTTACGAAATTTCACACAAAATTCCATTTCGTCATTCCAATCAATAAAGTCAATCAGACCCATGATGTTTTTTGCAACGTGTTGCCATGACGATGCGCCAAAGTGCCCATGTTATCCTAATGGGAACGCTCCGAAAATTCCCCATTCATGAGAAAAACATTTAGGTTTCATGGAATTAAGTGAAATTTGCCAAAATGACTCATCATGTCATCCTGATCAAAAAAGTCAATCACACCCATGTCATATTTTCACTTTGTTGCCATGGCGATGCGCGAAATACCCCATGTTATCCTAATGGGAAAATTTACAACATGTTTGGACATTTCAAAGTCTTATAACGGCTTCAGACCTTCAGTGAAGAACGTGAGATTTGGCACGTTGATTCTTTACATCGTTCCTGTCAAAAAAGTCCAAGGTTCAACTTTGTATTTTGCACGGTGTTGCCATGGCGATGCCTGGAAAAAACCCATGTTGGTGCATTTTGTGCATCAGTGCTCCCAATGTCTTTTGACTTTGTTTGGTGACAAGTGCAGCCCAAAGCCACAATAAAACAGAGGCAAGTGGCGCGTTAGCGCCACCTATAGGGAGTGCCCGGTCGGCCGAGTGCGAAGCGCGGCCCGCGAGGGCCGTTCGATGCCGCTTGCGGCTTTTATTTTTTTTCTTTCTTCTGCTCTTTGAACAGGAATTTGACCCCCTGAACATATTCGAAAACTCACCAAAATTTGCCCCAAAATTCAGAAGTGGCGAAAAATTTATTTTTTTATATGGTGTATTATTGGGCATATAAAAAAATGGCGCGACAGCGCCACCTACAAAAGTCAAAATACATTGCGTCAATGGGAGACGCCCCCGACGTCAACTTGCCGTAGACCCAACCAAATTCGGTACACACATTCGTCAAGTGATGCCAAACAAAAAATATTATTATGGCCACGCCCTCTGACAAACGGAAGTCGGCCATCTTGGATTGAAAATTCCAAATGCGAGTCAGCATTTTTCGTTGACGTCGCATTTTCGTCAACTCCTCTGAAGGCGCTTCACCTGCAGGGCTGAAAATCACTGGACATCATCTAGACAAGTGGGGCATCAAAAGTTATCCGATTTACGTTGATACGTATAACGGTTTCCGTGCGGCGAAGCCGCAAAATTCCATTGGAAATTTTGCAATTTTCTAATTTCAAAATTTGCTCCCGTTTTGCGCATACAAAGTCCGATTGGACTCAAAATTCAAATCAGTTGTAAAACTTTCTGGCCTAAACCTACTCATTGTGAAAGAAACAAAATTGGTGCGAATAGCGCCCCCTACAGAAAACAAATAATTTGTATGGAGGTCCAAAATTTACTTTTCCCAAAATGTTACGAAATTTCACACAAAAATTCCAGTGGGTCATCCCAATCAATAAAGTCAATCAGACCCATGAGTTTTTTGTACCGTGTTTGCCATGACGAGCGCCAAAAGTGCCCATGTTATCCTAATGGGAACGCTCCGAAAATTTCCCATTCATGAGAAAAACATTAGTTTCATGGAAGTTAAGTGAAATTTGATACAATGACTCATCATGTCATCCCGATCAAAAAAGT
>JAIEZT010000077.1:112500-192651 GCA_019594935.1 Periophthalmus modestus | reverse complement strand
GTGAGTGGGGAGGGGGGGGGGGGGCATAAGTGAAGCCACCTGTCGGAGTCTGAGCTGTGGGTCAAATGCCTCCACCTGCTCTGGAATGCACCCACACCCCTCCTCCTCCCTCTCACCCCTCCTCTTAACCCCCCTCCCTCAGTGTTTACACAGCAGTGGTGCAGCTCGGAGCAGCTTTGCCTTGTCAGAGCTCCTTTTTTCTCCTTCACAGAGTGAAACTGTGTTTTTTACATCAGATGCCCTTCTACAGCTGTAACAGTGATGCGGGCGAAGGTCATGAAAATGGTGTAGCCCAAAGTCTGGCTCATCTGGTCCTGGTCTGGTCTCAGTCTGCTCCTGCTCCTGGTCCGGTCTTGGTCCGGTCTTGGTCCGGTCTTGGTCTGCTCCTGGTCCGGTCTTGGTCCGGTCTTGGTCCGGTCTTGGTCCGGTCTTGGTCTGCTCCTGGTCTGGTCCTGGTCCGGTTCACTGGGTCTGTCTGAACCCTCTGGTCTTCAGTTTCTTTAATAGAATTCTTCTGAAGCTGAAGCGGCGCTCTGTAATTTGGACTCTCTCATTTTGTGGTGGTGGGGGGGGGGGGGGCACATCTGTGTGTATGTGTACGTGTGTGTGTGTGTGTATGTGTGTGTGTGTGTGTGTGTATGTGTGTATGTGTGCACGTGTATGTGTATCTGTATGTATGTGTGTATGTATGTGTGTGTGTATGTGTGTGTGTGCGCGTGTATGTGTATCTGTATGTATGTGTGTGTATGTTTGTGTATGTGTGTATGTGTGTGTGTGTGTGTGCACGTGTATGTGTATCTGTATGTATGTGTGTATGTGTGTGTGTCTGTGTGTATGTGTATCTGTATGTATGTGTGTGTGTGTGTGTGTGTCTGCGTGTATGTGTATCTGTATGTGTGTGTGTGTGTGTGTGTGTGTATGTTTGTTTGTGTGTGTGTGCATGTATGTGTGTATGTGTGTATGTGTATGTATGTGTGTGTGTGTGTGTGTGTGTATGTATGTGTGTGTGTGTGTGTGTGTGTGTGTGTGTGTGTGTGTGTGTGTGTATGTATGTGTGTGTGTGTGTGTGTGTGTGTGTGTGTATGTATGTGTGTGTGTGTGTGTTATGTATGGGGGGGGGGGGGGGGGTTTTATGATTCTTCTCTCTGGCTGATTGGCCGTTTGATCTAAGCATGTGCGTTCCTGTGTCACACTCGTCCTGTGCTCAGGTCGCTATGATGAATCTGTCCCGCCAGCTTCACCAGGGCACAGAACAACTGGGACCCTCCAATGCCTGCTCCTGTCTGCTCCTGTCTGCTCCTGTCTGCTCCTGTCTGCTCCTGTCTGCTCCTGTCTGCTCCTGCCTGCTCCTGTCTCTCCTGCTCCTGCTGCTGTCTGCTCCTGTCTCCTCCTGTCTGCTCCTGTCTCCTCCTGCCTGCTCCTGCCTGCTCCTGCCTGCTCCTGTCTGCTCCTGTCTCCTCCTGTCTGCTCCTGCCTGCTCCTGCCTGCTCCTGTCTCCTCCTGTCTGCTCCTGTCTCCTCCTGTCTGCTCCTGCCTGCTCCTGTCTGCTCCTGTCTGCTCCTGCCTGCTCCTGCCTGCTCCTGCTCTCTCCTCTCCTGCTGCTCCTGCCTGCTCCTGTCTGCTCCTGTCTGCTCCTGCCTGCTCCTGCCTGCTCCTGTCTGCTCCTGTCTGCTCCTGCCTGCTCCTGCCTGGAGTTTTCGCCCACAAACTGAACCTGTGGAAACACTTATGGATCTATACACTCAGATCTCCATCCAGACGCCCACACAGCAGACTGCAGTCCAGTCCTGGTTTAGACCTAGTTCAGTCCTGTTTTAGTCCTGGTTCAGTCCTGGTTCAGTCCTGGTTTAGACCTGGTTTAGACCTGGTTTAGACTTGGTCCAGTCCTGGTTTAGACTTGGTTCAGTTCTGGTTTAGACCTTGTTTAGTCCTGGTTTAGACCTGGTTCAGACCTGGTTTAGACCTGGTTCAGACCTGGTTTAGTTCTGGTTTACACCTGGATTAGTCCTGGTTTAGTTCTGGTTTATACCGTGTTTAGTCCCAATTTAGACCTGGATTAGTTCTGGTTTAGATCGTCCACTCTCTGACCTCCAGGTGACACCTGTCTCTTACACATTTGGACAGGAGGGAGGGGGGGGGGGCAAGAGGAGGTGCCCGGGTCAGGAGGCAGTCAGGAGGTCAGGGGTGAGGAGGTGCCCGGGTTCAGGGGGAGGTCAGGGCATTGGCGGCGGTCCCGTTCAGCTTGGCGTGCGGCAGGACGCGGATTCACCTTCGGTCAGGCAGCGGTCACAAACGGTCAGCAAACGGAGCTGTTGACAGAGCAGCTCACACACAGGTGAGGCTGGCAGAGTGGTTAGCACACGTCACATGACACAGAGGTCACTGTAAAGTCTGAGTCCAGCCTGTTCAAGTTCACATCCACACCATAAACTGTATACATCTCTGGAAATAGCTAACCTGCTAGCATAGACTGTATATATATAAATGAACATAGCTAACCTGCTAGCAGCTGTGTTCCAAACAGGAAGTGATCATGAGCGCACTTCCTGCTCCATCGACTCTGGCTCCAATTCACTTTCTGTGTAAAAACTGTGTCCCTTCTCTCTGTAACTGCTGCTGTCAGACTCGTCGTTTTGGTCTTAAAATGTTCATATTAACCCTGTACATGATCCTGGGGTTTGTATTTCACCTGAGCCGGCTTCACCTGAAACACTTCAGTCACTGCATTTTTCGGTTTCTTTACAGTTGGCAGGGATCCGGTTGGTCAAAAATAGCGAGACCTGGGACATTTCTCATATAAACTGGGATAGTCCGCTGGGACGGGGGACACAGGTTCAAATGTGGGACGGTCCATGGGGACATCTGGAGAGCAGCACAGGAGGAGGAGGAGCATTAGACTCATCCTCAGACTGAGGGCAGGTGTGGACTTCATTGTTGTGCACCTGTGAGTCTGACCCCTGACCCCGACCTCTAACCTCTGACCTCTTCACAGCAGCTGTGTTTGATTCTGGTCATTCCCCAGTTTGAGTCAGCACTGAACGCTGTCAGTGACTATGGCAACACCCACAGGGACAAACTCAGTGTAACAGTCTGAGGTTAATATGATAAAGAGATCACAGCCAGAACTAAGATTTAACTGACACAACATACAACACAACATAGAAGTCCTGGCCCTAGTCCTACTCCGAGCCGTAGTCCTGGTCCTAGTCCTGGTCCTACTCCAAGCCCTGGTCCTAGTCCTAGTCCGAGCCTGGTCCTAGTCTGAGCCCTGATCCTAGTCCTGGTTCGGTTCTAGTCCGATTCTCTTGTTCTCGTTTCTGGGCAGTGTCTCTAAAGTAAAAATATCGCGAGCTCCGCCCCCTCGTGGACATCTGTGAGGAGGAGGTTGACCGCGGCACGGAGCGGTCCACCAAATATGATAATTATCCACTCCAGTTTCAGTAAAAATAGTCCGACATTTACAAAGAACATAGGAATGTGAGGAGTCTAACCCGCAACCTCCTCCACAGCTCCGCCCACTCTGGCAGAGTGGTTAGCCCGTCTCCTCCTCTCACCAGGAGGTTGTGGGTTCAACTTCTGCTCTGAATGGCGGAGTGGTTGTCCTGCAGGTTGTGGGTTCGACTCCTGTTGTTTGGGGTGTGGTGTTAAATGAACTGAAGTGTAAAGCTCATGGGCCATTTAGAGATAAACTTCAAACATCAGATGAAAATACAGCAGATACGGAGGGAGGGGTCAGCGTCCGGCCCCGGAGCGCGCGGGTGCGCGCGTGTCCGCGTCAGGATGTGCGCGCTCAGCTCCATTCACCCGAACCCCCTCTAAACTAAACACACGAGGAACGCTAATGCCACTGTAAGCTCCTACAGCCCAGAGAGGGGCCAGAACCAGGACTGAACCTGTGTGTGTATGTATGCGTGTATATATATATATATATATATATATATATATATATATATATATATATATATATATATATATATATATATATATATATATATATATATATATATACACACATACATATACATACATACATACATATATATATATATATATATATATATATATATATATATATATATATATACACACACACACGCACACACACACATACATGTGTGTGTGTGTGTGTGTGTGTGTGTGTGTGTGTCAGACTCGTGTTTAGCTCCAGATCTGAATGTGTCACTAAACTGTGACCTGTCGGGTCTGTGCGCGCTCCAGTGTTTGCGGCGCGTGGCCGGGGCGTGCGCGCGCTCGGGGAGTGTGTTGCAGAGTCAGAGCCGCAGTTGGTCCCACTCGCCTATAACCACCGCGCAGAGCTTCTCGGCTCCACAAACAGGACCCGGCTCCTCTGTGGACACGGCTCGCACCTGAGTCACTGCGGAACTTTTTCAGAACTTTTCCAGAGCTTCTCTAGACTCTGTCGGTGCTCCACGCGGGACACACTGTCCCTCTTCACCGTTTGTGAACGTAGAGCGCGATGTGCGTCCGTGCGCGTCCGTGTGACGGCTCGCTCCGTGCGTAACTGCGCCTCCTGTTTCTTCTCTTTGGTGAAACATGGCCTCGTGCTGTCGCCTCGCGCTGCTGCTGTTTTACGCGTGGAGCCACAGCGGATCATGCGCCAACCTGCGCGCGGACTACAGGCGCAGGCTGGACGTGAGGCACGGCGCCAAGGATTCGAGCGGAGCGCACCTGAGTGGAGCGCACCTGAGCGGAGCGCACCTGAGTGGAGCGCACCTGAGCGGAGCGCACCTGAGCGTCCCGGACACGCTGACGGAACACATGCAGACGCTTTACGACAAGTACGCGCGCGCGGGATACACGTTTAAAGACGGAAACACGGTGCGCAGCTTCAAAGCGAACTGGGGTGAGTGAAGCCAAAAGGCCATCAGCTATTGTATCAGATGCCCTCCCGTCCCCTGTATCCCTGTGTATCAGATGCCCTCCCGTCCCCTGTATCCCTGTGTCAGATGCCCTCTCAGATGTTGCGTTGTGTCAGATGCCCTTTCAGACACTCGCTGATGTGTTTGTAGCATCAAACTGCATTTATTCAAATACAAATATTTTTATGACCCAAAACACCATGAAAAAGATGCATTCTTGCTGTGAGGTGCTCGCCTCTCTCCAGAACTGACCTGTAACTCGCCTTATGGCATCGCCTGAATCCTTGGAGATAATGTCATACTGTGGAACATTAAAGGCAAAGCAATAACATCTCCCTGGTGACCAGCAGGTGGCACCCCATCATAAAAGTACAGCTTTAATAACCCACAGTCAATGCTCTGTGATTGGCCCAGAGATTCAGACCAATCACAGAGAGTGGTGTGGGCGGGGCCAAGCGCCACAACAAACCAAAACAAAGATGGCGGTGCAGACGAGTTGATTTCAGTTTGATTTGCTCTGCTACTGTGCCGCTTCAGCCAATCACTTTCAAGAATTGTGACGTGTAACTCTGCTTTGCTTCTTGTGTCCTGACTGGAGCTGTGTGACAGGTGCTGTGTGACAGGTGATGTGTGACAGGTGCTGTGTGACAGGTGTAACCCTCTGCTGCAGGTGTCCTGACAGGTGTCGTGTGACTGGTGCTGTGTGACAGGTGCTGTGTAACTGGTGCTGTGTGACTGGTGCTGTGTAACTGGTGCTGTGTGACTGGTGCTGTGTGACAGGTGCTCTGTGACAGGTGCTGTGTAACTGGTGCTGTGTGACTGGTGCTGTGTAACTGGTGCTGTGTGACTGGTGCTGTGTAACAGGTCCTGTGTGACTGGTGCTGTGTGACAGGTGCTCTGTGACAGGTGCTGTGTAACTGGTGCTGTGTGACTGGTGCTGTGTAACAGGTCCTGTGTGACTGGTGCTGTGTGACAGGTGCTGTGTAACTGGTGCTGTGTGACTGGTGCTGTGTAACAGGTCCTGTGTGACTGGTGCTGTGTGACTAGTGCTGTGTAACTGGTGCTGTGTGACTGGTGCTGTGTAACTGGTGCTGTGTGACTGGTGCTGTGAACAGTGGTGTGACTGGTGCTGTGTAACAGGTCCTGTGTGACTGGGTGCTGTGTGACTGGTGCTGTGTAACTGGTGCTGTGTGACTGGTGCTGTGTAACTGGTGCTGTGTGACTGGTGCTGTGTACAGGTCCTGTGTGACTGGTGCTGTGTAACAGGTCCTGTGTGACTGGTGCTGTGTGACAGGTGCTCTGTGACAGGTGCTGTGTAACTGGTGCTGTGTGACTGGTGCTGTGTGACAGCTGCTGTGTGACAGGTGTAACCCTCTCTGTTCTGGTTCCTCAGGTTTTCTCGGGGGTCGACAGGTGCTGACCTTTAACCTGACGTCTCTGACCCTGTCGGAGGCGGTGCTCTCGGCGACGCTGCACTTCTACACAGGGCACCTGCCGCGCACAAGGCGACAGGTTCCCCTGGACGTGTGGAGTTTTGGGTCGGACCACGTGCATTCTTTGGACCACACGCACGCTCTGGGTCACGTGCGCTTTGACGTGTGGGCGGGGCGTGAGGGGGCGTGGCAGTGGAGGGACATTACATCGGCCATAAATCAGGCAAAGGGGCGTGGCCAGCTGCTAGTGGGGGTGGAGCTCGGCTCTCACAGACCACCGCCGTACCCGCCCTATATCCTAGTGTTTGCTAATGACTCTGCCATCTCTGACCCCGACAGTCTACAGCGCCACCACCTTCCCACAGCCGACACTGCAGCGCACCGACACAACAGCACTAAGACTCCGCCCCCTCGCCACCGCCGCTCTGTCAACCTCCTGTCGCCCCTGCAGAACAATGAGCTGCCCGAGGGGGACTACCCCCGACAGGACCATCAGGGGAGGAACTACCCCCGGCAGAAGCACCACAGGCAGGAGAATCATAGGCAGGAGTACTCGGGGAGGGACTACCCCCGACAGGAGCAGACAGGTTCAGAGTACCCAAAGCACAAAGTGCAGAAGTGGGAAGAGCCTATGACCAAACCGGCGCGACGGGCTAAAAAGAAGAGCAGTGCGTCGGGCACACAGAAGGGGGCTTTGCTGCAGTTCGATGAGCGCACGCTGAAAAAGGCACGGAGGAAGTGGGCGGAGCCTCGGAGCTGTGCACGGCGTCACCTAAAGGTCGACTTCGCTGACATCGGCTGGAACGACTGGATCATCTCCCCCAAGTCCTACGATGCGTTCTACTGCGCCGGCACCTGCCACTTCCCCATGGCCAAGGTACTGCTACTACTGCTACTACTACTACTACTACTACTACTACTACTACCCAAAAATCACTGACAGTTGAAAAAAATTCATAACTCCTTTGTTTCTAAATATTTAGTTTGCATTTTTTCAGAGCAATTAAAACTACCCTTCCAACAGTAATCTGAGCAAATACAGCAACGAGCCCTCATAGTACAGTGGTACTATAGTGTTACCGTCGACATTTTAATACCAGAGATGTCCCAAGAGTAAATACCATTAAAGGAAATAAGTAGTGGTTTTCAAAGACAGGGGGCAGTATGTGATCTCCACACAGACCTGACTAGTCCTGATTTCTTCCTGTGGGGCTTCTTAAAGAAAAGGTGTTTGTGAATAAACCTCAGACAAACCACTTAAAACATAATATCCAGGATAAAATAAGAGCCAAAAGCCCGGAAATGCTTTAAATGTTCTGTAAAGTGTGTTGGATCAGGCTGTTCAGAGACAAACACAAAATGGTGGACACTTAAAAAACATTATTTAAAAAAATTAAGTCATTTTGCTTCTCCAAGTTTAAGTAGTGATAAGTTCAAGTGTAAGTGAACACTTATAACTGTATGATGATAAAATCTGGGAAGGTTCAGTTTATTACTGCTAAAATTTGATGAGTATAACTTAAGAATTATAGGAGCTACTGAAGATTTGAAAGTGTCAGAGACTTTTGGGCCACCCTATGCTAATAGCCCATCTCCTGGCTTTGTGAGTCCATGTAAACGCAGTATCATGATGTCAGTATCCTGCTAATACTACTACTACTACTACTACTACTACTACTACTATACTACTACTACTACTACTTTTAGTACTACTATTACTGCGCCGGCAACTGGCCCAGGCACTAGTGCTCATGGATTGTGTATATATCTGACTCGCTCCGCCGAGTTCCAGAGGCAATGGTGGTCAGCTTCATCGACTCTGGCTCCAATTCACTTTCTATTGCAAAACTGTGGCCCCTCTCTCTGTAACTGCTACTGAGACTTGTCATTTTGGTCTTAAAATGCTGGTATTAACCCGCTCTACATGATCCTTTGGTTTTTATCTCACTATTTTGTCTGTAAATCAAGATATGAACATTAATAACAGACAAATCAGGCGCGTTATTTCCCTGTAGTCGCTCCTGCTAGCGTGGGCAACAGGTTTGATTGACAGCGTTGCTAAGCGGCCGCACCCTGCTAAACCTGAGGCGCGGGCAGGAAGGGCTGTTACCTTCAACAGTCTAGCTCCTGATTGGTTATTTGGTTTCGTGTTTGGAATTTCAAATATGCAGCTGTGCTCCAGATTAGTTGATTCCTCATAGAATCGATGCGAGTTCTAGTACTACCCAACTCGCCCTGCTCCAGGGGGCGAGTGCAGTTTGAACGCGGGCGACCTCGGGCCAACCTCCGCTGTCGGCTGTGAAAGTAAAAGTGTTGACTTGGGCCAAAGCCTCAGATCTCGTATATTTGTGTAAATGTCGCTGCAGAGCTTCTGTTTGAGACGTTCCTCTGACGAGGCCATTTGGACCAACTTATATCAGCCACAGTCTCCCCCTGCCTCTGTCTGCTCAGGGGACCCTGGGTCTGTCTGCACGGGTGACCCTGGGTCTGTCTGCGCAGGTGAGCCCGGGTCTGTCTGCGCAGGTGAGCCCGGGTCTGTCTGCGCAGGTGAGCCCGGGTCTGTCTGCTCAGGGGACCCTGAGTCTGTCTGCACGGGTGACCCTGCAGTCTGTGCACGGGTGACCCTGGGTCTGTCTGCGCGCAGGTGAGCCTGAGTCTGTCTGCGCAGGTGAGCCTGAGTCTGTCTGCGCAGGTGAGCCTGAGTCTGTCTGCGCAGGTGAGTCCTGGTCTGTCTGCGCAGGTGAGCCCGGGTCTGTCTGCGCAGGTGAGCCTGAGTCTGTCTGCGCAGGTGAGCCCGGTGAGTCTGTCTGCGCAGGTGAGCCCGGGTCTGGGTCTTGAAGCTTGTCATGGCAATAAGTTCTGTGTTGCCATGGAGATAAGTTCGGTGTCTTCATGGAAGAGAAATAAACACAACTAAATCTAGAACCACTGGGGGGCGCTCCACAGAGCCAGGACTAAACCAGGTCTAAAACCTGGACTAAACCAGGACTAAGCCAGGTCTGAACCAGGATTAAACCAGCTCTAAGCCAGGACTAAACCAGGACCAAACCAGGTCTAAACCTGGACAAAACCAGGACTAAACCAAGACTGAACCAGGACTTAACCAGGTCTAAACCAGGACTAAGCCAGGACTTTGATCTTGTCTCCTGAGATGTTTGGAGTCTGTGGCCTGATACGGTGTTTGGACACAACATAACTGACATGCCTCTGTAATCCAGCAGGAATTCACTGGTCGAGGGTTCTATTCCAACAAAAGAGCAAAGAATGGAGAGAGAGCGGAGGAGGGGAGCAGGAGTTTAGAGGAGCAGAGGAGAGGGTCTGAGGAGCAGATGATGCAGGGGATATTCAGATGTTTACTGTTCTCTCGTTTCAGGCATTGAAGCCGTCAAATCACGCCACCATCCAGAGCATCGTGCGCGCAGTGGGTGTGGTCCCGGGCGTCCCTGAGCCGTGCTGTGTCCCTGAGAAGATGTCTGCCCTCAGCATCCTCTTCTTTGACGAGCAAGCCAACGTGGTGCTCAAAGTCTACCCCAACATGAGCGTGGAGACGTGTGCGTGCAGATGAGAACCGAGGAACCAAAGACCCTACAGCAGGAACATCTACAGAACATGGACCAAACATGGACCAAACCAACACCAGAGCCTGGATTTAAAACTGGACCAAAACTGGACCAAAACAATATCTAAAAAGACTAAACTCAGACCAAGCCAAGACCAAAACCAGATCAAATTCTGGACCAAAGCCAAGACCAAAACAGACCAAACTTGGATCTAAAATTGGACCTAAATCAGATCTCAAACTGGATCATATTTACACCAAACTGGACCAAAGAGGAGTTTAAACCCGGGCTCGAGAACGAGAGATGGCCAACAAGATAGCTCTAAGATGGCCACAAAACAGACAGCTCTAAAATGGTCGCTACACTGACAGCTCTAAGATGGCTGCCACACAGAGGACTAAACTTCACTCAGGCCTCTTTATAATGAAACAATAACACATCAGATTTATGTAGGGAGCTTGGACTCTCAAAGACATTTTGAGTCTGAAGTATATTTAAAGAAATATATTTATATAAACTACTTAATCACAAAGGACAATGAAGGAACGAGCGCATGGGACAATCAGACAACAGCCTGGGACTGAACAGCCAATCAGACGAGAGGCCCACACTTTAATCACTTTTATAACTCTTTTCACGTTTGTACAAATCTATATTTTTTTATTTAGGATCAATGTTTAAGCTTCACGAGAACTGTATTTTTATGTGTTTGTATTACGGTTCATTAAGCTCCTTTATGAAGCTACAGCCACGCATTTAAAGAGGGGGTATTTTACTTCTGTGGGTTTTAACTGTAACACATAACATTTAGATCACCATTTTTCTTTTATTGTTTTGAAAATGCTATATTTGCCCAAAACAACATATTAACATGTTTTATAAATTACACTTTTGTTTTTGATGCTCTGAGTCTCTCCTCCCTTTGCTCTCTGTGCTAAGTCACTCCCCCTTCAGAGCACTATCACAACACAATCAGGTGCATCACACTAATGAAACTACTGCACATCACATCAGGTTTGTCAAGTTGCTCAGTTCTGTATCATGTTTTTGTATATTTATGGAGAATTGTGTGGGGGCATGGGTGATGTAGGCTTATGGGCGGAGCACAGGCCTGAACTGCTAACGTTGATGTGTCAGAACATGGGACAAAGATACAAAATAGTAGATTTGACATAATACCCCCTCTTTAAATTTAAACTTACATAAATCTAAGCTTACATAATATATGTCATTTTTCTGCAGGGTGCTGAGCGAGGCTTTTACGACACCTGGTGGCCACACAGTGCACTGCAGCTGTCACATTTTAAAACTCTAGTTTTAAAGCAGAACAGGCACTTATTTACACTTATTCTCCTGTTTATGACAAATGCAAAGATAAAAGTTTATGCTGGAAATTTAAATATGACTTATTTATTCTTTGGAAAGAGGTGCATTATGGGAAAAAGGAGCAGGATTCAAAATGGCTCCTCAAAACTTTCATATAAAAGTAAACTTTCATGAATAAGATTAAATAAATAAAACACTTTTCGGTAGCTCAGATTTACAGTTTTAATATTATCACTATACAATCTGTGTACACAGTCTGTACATGTACACAGTCTGTACATGTACACAGTCTGTACATGTACACATGTACACATGTGTACAGACTGTGTACATGTACACAGATTGTGTACATGTACACAGATTGTGTACATGTACAGGACGAGTCTCTGAGGTGAAAAAGTGTCTAAACGTTTTCTCCATTTTCACATAAACATTTAAATAAAATATAATAAAAAAATATTTGTGCCTTTGAAAAAAGAATGTCATAATTGACTTGGACTAAACCAGGATTAAAGGATTAAACCAGGTCTAAGCCAGATCTAAACCAGGACTAAACCAGATCTAAACCAGGACTAAACCAAGTCTAAACCAGATCTAAACTAGAACTAAACCAAGTTTAAACCAGGACTAAACCAGATCTAAACCAGGACTAAACCAGGTCTAAACCAGGTCTAAACCAGGTCTAAACCAGGTCTAAACCAGGACTAAACTAAACCAGGTCTAAACCTGGTCTAAACTAAACTAAACCAGTTTAAACCAGGACTAAACCAGGTCTAAACCAGGTCTAAACCAGGTCTAAACCAGGTCTAAACCATGACTAAACCAGGTCTAAACCAGGACTAAACCTAGGACTTAAACCAGGTCTAACCAGGTCTAAACCAGGTCTAAACCAGGTCTAACCAGGTCTAAACCAGGTCTAAACCAGGTCTAAACCAGGTCTAAACCAGGTCTAAACCAGGTCTAAACAGGTCTAAACCAGGTCTAAACCAGGACTAAACCAGGTCTAAACCAGGTCTAAACCAGGTCTAAACCAGGTTTAAAACCAGGTCTAAACCAGGTCTAAACCAGGTCTAAACCAGGTCTAAAACAGGACTAAACCAGGCTACTAAACCAAACCAGGACTAAACCAGGGACTAAACCAGGTCTAAACCAGGACTAAACCAGGTCTAAACCAGGTCTAAACCAGGTCTAAACCAGGTCTAAACCAGGACTAAACCAGGACTAAACCAGGTCTAAACCAGGACTAAAAACCAGGTCTAAACCAGGTCTAAACCAGGTCTAAACCAGGACTAAACCAGGTCCAAACCAGGTCTAAACCAGGTCTAAACCAGGACTAAACCAGGTCCAAACCAGGTCCAAACCAGGTCTAAAGCAGGTCTAAACCAGGTCTAAACCAGGACTAAACCAGGACTAAACCAGGTCTAAACCAGGTCTAAACCAGGTCTACACCAGCTGGTTCAGACCTGATCTAAACCTGGTCCAGACCTGATCTAGACCTGATCTAGACCTGGTCCAGATCTGACTCAGACCTGATCTAGACCTGGTCCAGACCTGTCCAGACCTGGTTCAGACCTGATCTAGACCTGGTTCAGACCTGATCCAAACCTGGTTCAGACCTGGTCCAGACGTGATCTAGACCTGGTTTCAGGGTCTTTAGAAGTCCTGGTCCCAGCCTGAGAGCTCGTCAGGAGGATGATCTTCGTCTGGAGGATAAGAGTCAAAATAACTGTGGTCCAATGGCCCTGAGATCTGCAAAGAACAGAAGAAGAAAAGAAGCGAGGAAGAGTAGAACAGAAGAAGAGAAAAACAGAAGAGAGAGACAGAACAGAAGCTGAGAAGAAAAGAACAGAAAAGAGACAGAAGAATAAAAGATGAGAAGAAGAGAACAGAAGAGAAAAGAGGGACAGAAGAATAGAGATAGAAGCACAGAAGAAAAGAACAGATGAATTACTACACGGAACATGGAATGACATATATATATGATTATACTTATATAATTATATATATAATTTTCACATATGCTTCAAATTAAAGTCAATTTCTGGAGCAGAGCCTCAATGTGATTATTACATATGGACTTTAGACTATACAGTATCTACAGTGTATATACTATACAGTATGGTGTAATATGTATAGTATATATAGTATATTGTATGTATAGTATAGTATGTATAGTATATAGTATGTATAATAAAGTATATATAGTATGTACAGTATATAGTGTAAAGTCTGACCTCTCTCTTGAGCGGAGAAGTCACAGTTCGACTCTTCAGTCCGCTCCAGTTAAAGCCACTGAACCACCTGCACCAAACATCAGAAAAAAAAATAAGTCCAGATACACCTGTCAGCTCCTGCACCAAACACCACACCAGCTTTTTTCCACACTCAAGTCCTCTACCAGAGGCCTGGGAGCTTGAGGGTTCTACAGTATCTTTGCTGTTCCTGTACTGCACTTTTCTTCACCTCCCAGACCTTCTCCAACTCTTCTTTGATACCCTGGTATTTCTCTAGTTTCTCCTGTTTTTTTTCTGATGATCCCATCCCTTGGTGCTGTAATGTCCACCGCAACAGCTTTGCTCTATCGTTTATCCACCATTACACCACATTACTCCCTGCAGTTATGTGCTGGATTGTCTCAGGGGCCTCTTTGCACAGCCTTCACCTTGGGTCTTGTCTGGTGTGGTAGATCTGGGCCTCTATCGCTCTTGTGCTCAAGGCCTGCTCCTGTGCAGCCGGTATTGGTCGTTGCTGCTTTCCTTGTTTTCTCTTCAAGGTTGCCATTTGCTTGTGGAATACCAGTCTAGGGGATTCTGTCTCAGGTGACTGCTCGATCTACCAGGAGCAGGTGTTTGGCTCCCTGGTATCTTTGCCGATGCCCTTCTGTTCTGTGTCCCCCAGGGCA
This sequence comes from Periophthalmus modestus, assembly GCA_019594935.1. Taxonomy (NCBI): domain Eukaryota; kingdom Metazoa; phylum Chordata; class Actinopteri; order Gobiiformes; family Gobiidae; genus Periophthalmus; species Periophthalmus modestus. The sequence goes on along the minus strand of JAIEZT010000077.1, from coordinate 178,550 downwards.
CAATGAGCAATTACCAACAGCCAGTGAGGGTCCTTGGGTACGACTCTTCGCGCTGCTGCCTACCTCATACAATGATGAACCCTACCATGAACATTTGTTATTGTTAGTGACATCCAAATCAATCTCACATACAATAATGTCCAGGCAGCTCAGCACTCGCACGTTACAGTTGCCAAGTGCACTTTCATTTTTTGCACCTTACATATTGTACATCTCATTCTACCTCAACAACTTTTGCACCTTCCATATGGCACATTCATCTACCTCAAGCTTCCTTCTTGTTGGAGGAGTACATGCTGCATGTGTCTACGTCTGTTTATTGTTGATGCATGTGTACACTTTATGTTGTGGGTGTGTGCATGTGCACGTGTGTGTGAGTTTCTAGTCAAATTCCGGTGGAACACAACTCCCAGAAGGAACAGTAGCAGACATTGAGGACACTTACAAGTACCTTGATATCCTACAAGCAAATAGCAATCTTGAAGAGCAAACAAGTAAAGCAGCCACAGCCAAATACCTCCAACGAGTAAGGCAAGTCCTAAGGAATCTGCTCAATGGCAAGAATAAGACTCAAGAAATAAACGGCTACTTCCTGCCAGTAATCATAAGCTGGCCAAAGGAGGAGATACAGACCACAGGCATTAAGACATGAAAGCTCCTGACCATGCATGGTGGGTTCCATCCCAAATCCAGCACCCTGAGACTGTACACAAGCCACAAGGAAGGAGGCCGAGGACTAGTGATTGTGGGGATGAAACATCCAAGATTCATAAGTACATCAAGGACAAGGCCCAAACAGATGACATGCTCAGTAAATGTCTCAGACAGTGGAGTGCAGAGGAAGAGGAGCTGGAGGAACCATCATGGAAGGACAAGCCCCTGCATGGGATGTACCGCCGCCACAACATAACTGATGTGGCTGATATCAAGAAATTGAAGCTCTCAGAGAGCCAGTCTGAAGGACAGCACAGAAGCACTCATCCTGGCTGCACAGGAGCAGGCCTTGAGCACTAGAGCAATAGAGGCCCAGATCTACCACATCAGACAAGACCCAAGGTGTAGGCTGTGTGCGTGAATGATCGGTGGTGGTCGGAGGGGCCGATGGCGCAAACTGGCAGCCTCGCTTCCGTCAGTCTACCCCAGGGCAGCTGTGGCTACAATAGTAGCTTACCATCACCAAGTGTGGAGTGAACGAATAATGACTTCAGTGTAGCGCTTTGAGAGGCTTTGATAAAGCGCATTACAAGTGTAAGGCATTATTATTATAAGGTGTAGGCTGTGCAAAGAGGCCCCTGAGACAATCCAGCACATAACTGCAGGGAGTAAGATGCTGCAGGGAAAGCAAACATGGAGCGGCATAACCAAGTGGCGGGCATAGTGTACAGAAACATCTGTGCAGAGTACGGACTGGAAACACCCAGGTCAAACTGGGAAACACCTCCAAAGGTCGTGGAGAATGATCGAGCCAAGATCCTGTGGGACTTCCAGATACAGACTGACAGAATGGTGATAGCGAACCAACCGGACATAGTGGTGGTGGATAAACTACAGAGCAAAGCCGTTGTGAGGGACATTGCAGTACCAAGCGATGGGAACATCAGGAAAAAGGAGCATGAGAAACTAGAGAAATACCAGGGGCTCAAAGAAGAGCTGGAGAAGGCCTGGAAGGTGAAGGCCTCAGTGGTGCCCGTGGTCATCGGAGCACTCGGGGCAGTGACCCCCAAACTGGAGGAGTGGCATCATAGGTACACTTCAACTATGAGAGAGAGAATAGGGGAAAAGAAACCAGGAAATCACATTGTAGGATTATTAATGAATTAGTTGGTAAATTTCTTGGTAAAATAAGTATTTGGTCACCTACAAACAAGTCAGACTTGTGTCTCACAGACCTGTAACTTGTTCTTTAGAGGCTCCTCTGTCCTCTCTCGTTCCCTGTATTAATGGCTCCTGTTTGAACTCGTTCTCAGTATAAAAGACACCTGTCCACAACCTCAAACAGTCACACTCCAAACTCCACTATGGCCAAGACCAAAGACACGTCAAAGGAACCACAAACAAAACTGTGACTGCACCAGGCTGAAGACTCAGTCTGCAATAAGCAGCTTGTGTGAACAAATCAACTGTGGAGCAATTATTAGAAAATGGAAGACATAGAAGACAATGATAATCTCTGTTGATCTGGGGCTCCACGCAAGATCTCACCACGTGGGGTCAAAATGACACAAGAACGAGGAGCAAAAATCCCAGAACCACACGGGGGACCTAGTGAATGATCTGCAGAGGGGCCAAAGTGACAAAGGCTCCATCAGTAACACACTACACCACCAGGGACTCAAATCCTGCAGAGACGTGTCCCCCTGATTAAGGACATGTCCAGGCCCGAGCATTTGGATGATCCAGAAGAGGACTGGTAAGATGAAACCAACCATGTGGTAAGATGAAACCAAATACAATTTTTTGGTAAAAACTCAACTTGTCGTGTTTGGAGGAGAAATAATGCTGAGTTGCATTCAAAGAACACCGGACCTACGGTGAAGCTACTGTGCTGATGGAAGCAAACCTGCTTCCATCAGCAAGAGCATTGAAGATGAAACAGGGCTGGGTCTATGAGAATGACAATGATCCCAAACACACCGCCCGGGCAACAAAGGAGTGGCTTCGTAAGAAGCATTTCAAGGTCCTGGAGTGGCCTAATCTCCAGATCTCAAACCAACAGAAAATATTTGGAGTTGAAAGTCCATGTTACCCATCGCACATCCCCAAAACATCACTGCTCTAGAGCAGATCTGCAGGAGGAAAGGGCCAAACTCCCAGCAACAGTGTGAAAACCTTAAGGAGACTTACAGAAAACGCCAGACTTGTCATTGCCAACAAAGGCTAAATAACAAAGTACTGAGATGAACTTTTGATATTGACTAAATATTTATTTTCCACCATAATTTGCATTTTTTTTTTTTTTTTTCCTACGTGTGATTTCCTGGATTATTTCCCCCAATTCTATCTCTTATAGTTGAAGACCCAGTCATATCCTGAGGTCACCTGTGCTTCTTTGGTTTGGCTTAGGGTCAGAGGTCATGAGGTCAGAGGTCATGCTGAGGTCACTAATGCTTCTTTGGTGTGGGTTAGGACCAGAGGTCATGAGGTCAGAGGTCACCTGTGCTTCTTGATGTCCGTGATGCCATTCTTCAGGTTCCCCAAACGCTCTGCTGGGTTCTTTCTGAATAACACACAACAGAACCATCAAAACCCTGGTTTAGTCCTTGTTTAGTCCTGGTTTAGTCCTGATTTAGTCTTGGTTTAGTTCTGGTTTAATCCTGATTTAGTTCTGGTTTAATCCTGGTTTAGTTCTGGTTTAGACCTGGTTTAGTCTTGGTTTAGTTCTAGTTTAGTCCTGGTTCAGTCCTGGTTTAATCCTGGTTTAGTCCTGGTTTAATCCTAGTTTAGTCCTGGTTCAGTCCTGGTTTAGTCCTGGTTCAGCCCTGGTTAGTACCTGCAGAGTTTGCGGATCAGATCTTCTTGTTTCTTGTTGATCTTTTTAGGGAAGTCAATTTTCTCAACACCTCTGAGGATGAAGCTGTAAGTGGTCATGTGATCAGCGCCCGAGAATGGAGGGCTGGAAGATAGAGAGAACGACAGAGTGAACAGTGGACGAAAGAATAACAGAGTGAACAGAGGAGAGAAAGAACGACAGAGTGAATGGAGGAAAGGCAGAACGGCAGAGTGAACGGAGGAGAGAGAATGACAGAGTGAACGGAGGAGAGAGAATGACAGAGTGAACAGAGGAGAGAGAACGACAGAGTGAAAGGAGGAGAGAGAGAGGGTCACAGCACCTTAGTTTTAAAGTGTTACACCGAGGTCTGGTACAGTGTCAGTGTCAGGAGATACGGTCAGTTTCAGGGATCAACAGTTAGGGTCAGTGTCAGTGTAAGGGTCAGGGTTGGGGTCAGAGTTAGGGTCGGCATCAGGGGTCACATACCTCCCGGTCAGCAGCTCGTACAGCAGGACGCCCAGGGCCCAGAAGTCCACACTGAAGCTGTGACCTTTGCTCAGGAGGATCTCAGGAGCCACGTACTCGGGAGTCCCACAGAATGTCCAGGTCTTCTGACCAGGACCAAGACGTTTTGCAAAGCCAAAGTCCACCTGAGAGCAGACCAGAACTGAACCAGGACTAAACCAGGACTAAACCAGAACTGAACCAGGACTAAACCAGGACTAAAGCAGGACTGAGCCAGAACTAAACCAGGACTAAAGCAGGACTGAGCCAGAACTAAACCAGGACTAAACCAGAACTGAGCCAGAACTAAACCAGGACTAAAGCAGGACTAAACCAGGACTAAAGCAGGACTGAACCAGGACTAAACCAGGACTAAACCAGGACTAAACCAGAACTGAACCAGGACTAAACCAGGACTAAACCAGGACTAAACCAGAACTGAACCAGAAATAAACCAGGACTAAAGCAGGACTGAACCAGAACTAAACCAGGACTAAACCAGGACTAAACCAGAACTGAGCCAGAACTAAACCAAGACTAAACCAGAACTGAGCCAGAACTAAAGCAGGACTGAACCCTGAACCAGGACTGAACCAGGACTGAACCAGAACTAAACCAGGAATAAAACCAGAACTGAGCCAGAACTAAACCAGGACTAAACCAGAACTGAACCAGGACTAAACCAGGATAAAGCCAGACTGAGCCAGAACTAAACCAGGACTAAACCAGAACTGAGCCAGAACTAAACCAGGACTAAAGCAGGACTAAACCAGACTAAACCAGAACTGAACCAGGACTAAACCAGGACTAAACCAGAACTGAACCAGAAATAAACCAGGACTAAAGCAGGACTGAACCAGAACTAAACCAGGACTAAACCAGGACTAAACCAGAACTGAGCCAGAACTAAACCAGGACTAAACCAGAACTGAGCCAGGACTAAAACAGGACTAAAGCAGGACTGAACCAGAACTAAACCAGGATTAAACCAGAACTGAACCAGGACTGAACCAGGACTGAACCAGAACTAAACCAGGAATAAAACCAGAACTGAGCCAGGACTAAAACAGGACTAAAGCAGGACTGAACCAGAACTAAACCAGGATTAAACCAGAACTGAACCAGGACTAAACCAGGACTAAACCAGAACTGAACCAGGACTAAACCAGGACTAAAGCCAGACTGAGCCAGAACTAAACCAGGACTAAACCAGAACTGAGCCAGAACTAAACCAGGACTAAAGCAGGACTAAACCAGGACTAAACCAGAACTGAACCAGGACTAAACCAGGACTAAACCAGAACTGAACCAGAAATAAACCAGGACTAAAGCAGGACTGAACCAGAACTAAACCAGGACTAAACCAGGACTAAACCAGAACTGAGCCAGAACTAAACCAGGACTAAACCAGAACTGAGCCAGAACTAAAGCAGGACTGAACCCTGAACCAGGACTGAACCAGGACTGAACCAGAACTAAACCAGGAATAAAACCAGAACTGAGCCAGGACTAAAACAGGACTAAAGCAGGACTGAACCAGAACTAAACCAGGATTAAACCAGAACTGAACCAGGACTGAACCAGGACTGAACCAGGACTGAACCAGGACTAAACCAAGACTAAACTAATACAAAACCAAGACTGAACCAGGTCTCACCAGTTTGCAGTATCCGTGTGTGTCCAGGAGCAGGTTCTCGGGCTTCAGGTCTCTGTACACGATGGATTTTCGGTGGAGATATTCCAACGCCTCAGTCACACAGGACACACAGAACCGGGACGTGGACTCATCGAAGGAGCCTCTGAGCACAGAAAGAGTCAGATGACCTCCCAGACAGTCCTCTCAGAGAATCAGATGCCCTCCCCGTATGTCAGATTGCGTCAGATTCCCTGTACCTGTCTCGGAGCAGACTCCATACTTCTCCTCCCAGACAGGCCTCCAGCAGCATGTACACGTACTTATCGTCTTTAAACGTGCGATAGAGTCTGAAAACAAAAAGTTAACATCAGGAATACAACACCCACACACTCCTGCATTTGACCCGTCCTTCAGTGTCTCTGGTTTAGTGTCAGTGGATCCCAGCTCCAGATCTTGAGCTAGTCTTGGCAAGGACCTCAGCTGGAGGATTTGACCTGTTGTGTATGTTTTGGGTTCATGGAGGAAACCAGAGACACAGAGAGAACATGTAAACTCCACATAGACACAAGGAGAACACGCAAACTCCACACAGACACAGGGAGAATGTGGAGCAAATTCCACACAGACACAGAGAGAACATGCAAACTCCACACATATACAGGAAGAACACGCAAACTCCACGCAGACACAGGGAGAACATGTAAACCCCACACAGACACAGAGAACATGGAGCTAAATCTCCACACAGACACAGGGAGAACATGCAAACTCCACACAAAGACATAGAGAGAACATGCAAACTCCACCCAGACACAGATAGAACATGGAGCAAAAATTCCACCCAGACACAGCGAGAACACGCAAACTCCACACAGACAGAGAGAACGTGGAGCAAATTCCACACAGACACAGGAAGATAAGATAAGATAAGATAAGATAAGATAAGCCTTTATTAGTCCCACAGTGGGGAAATTCCAGCATTGCACCGCACACATAGAACAGAAGAAACAGGGTAATAGATAAATAGTTAGAAATAATTTAAGAAATAGACTCAAAAATAAAACTCTATTATACACATATATATACATATAGATATACAAAGTGAAAGTGATAAAGTGACTTGAGTATTGCACATGGGTTTGATTAAATATGGTTGAATGACACATGTTCAGTGTTAACAGTGTTCATTGTATAGTCTGACAGCAGCAGGAAGGAAAGATCTGCGGAACCTCTCCTTCACACAGCGAGGGTGAAGATGCAAACTCCACACATACACAGGGAGAACATGCAAACTCCACACAGACACAGGAAGAACATGCAAACTCCACACAGACACAGGGAGAACATGCAAACTCCACACAGAGACACAGAGAGAACATTGAGCAAACTCCACCCAGACACAGAGAGAACATGGAGCAAAAACTCCACACAGACACAGGAAGAACATGCAAACTCCACACATACACAGAGAACACGCAAACTCCCAACATGCAAACTTCACCCAGACACAGAGAGAAAATGCTAACTACATACAGACACGGAGAAAACATGAAGCAAACTCCACACAGACACAGAAAGGTCTGGAGTCAGACCAGGGACCGTCACTCACTTGACGATAAAGGGCGATCGGGCCTCACTCAGAATCCTCCTCTCTGAGTGGATGTGTTCTTGTTGTCTGTTCTCTACCACATGATGTTTCTTTATCATCTTCAGAGCAAACGACACGTCCTGGTCCTTCAGCTTCACCTGTAGATGCACAGGTATAAAAACATATACAAGCAGTTGTAGTATTACTGTAGTGCTGTAGTGGTAATCTAGTACTTTAGCATCAGTACTGTAGTAGATGTCCTCACCAGTTCGACACGTCCGAAGCCTCCCACTCCAAGAGTGGACACGAGCTCCAGATGATGGAACGGTTTGGAACCACAGAACCCAGAGACCAGGTCCCTCAGCTGGGCCTGATCTGGGGACAGGGGCTGGGACTGGAGCCGGGACAGGGACCTCCTACAGAGAGGAGAGCACCACATAGAGTTATACATTGGCATTACAGGACCGGAGCCAGAACAGGGACCTCCTAAAGAGACAGGATAGCGCCACCTAGTGAGAAACAGACAGCACAACAGAGACTGGGTCTGTTCTGGCAACAAGGGGCTCTGTATTACTCTTATGCACAGAGGGGAGGTGCTCTCCTGTTACAGAAAGGAGAGTACTTAAGAGAGAAGGCGCTCATCAGGGTAGATCCTCTTTATAATCACAGTTTTATATACACATGTACATTACACATGTTTATACAATTTATACATTTGTACCGTGTGCCTCTAAATGGTCCACATTAGTTTAATTTGGTTAACTCTTGTGCATATTCCTTGGAGTGTACTGTTTTATATAATATTTTGTGTATGTATATGTATATGTTCTTACTTGGCATGTCGTTTCCTGTCGTCACGCTCAAGAGTGGCCACGTACCCCTGGAGATACTTCTGCAGCTCAGAGAATGTCCCCACTGTCTGGTCAAAGGTTCTACCACACAACACCATCATCATCATCACAACATCATCAGAGCATTAGAACATCATCAAAATGACATTTGACATCTGCAGGACGATGCTCAGGATGTTCTATGAGTCTATGGTGGCCATTGCCATCATGTACTCTGTGGTCTGCTGGGGCAGCAGTCTGCGTGTGAGGGACACTAATAGACTAAATAAGATCATCAGGAAGGCTGGCCATGTTGTGGGGGAGGAGCTGGACTCTCTGACTGTTGTGTTGGACAGGAGGATGTTGGCCAAAATCAAGACTATTCTGGACTCTCCCCACCACCCCCTCCACAAGGTGCTGGCCAATCAGAAGAGCTCGTTCAGCCACAGACTGTTACTGCCACACTGCTCCACTGAGAGACACAGGAAATCTCTCCTGCCTGTCGCCATCAAACTGTTGAATTCTGTGCTGTAACTGATCACATGCAAGTACTGCAATATCCCATTTACTGTCTGAATTTGTACATTGATGCAAATATGTTGTGATGTAAAGTTATTTATAGACTCTATTTTATTTATAGACTCTATTTTATTTTTATTGTTTGTTTGTATTGTTGTTTTTAACACTGTGAATGACAATTTATTATGATGCTACTTATTTCTTAATTTTCTATTTTGTGGTCGATGGCATCTGTAAACGAAGAGAACTGTCGTCACGTCATCACAACATTATCACAACATCACCACATCACAACATCATCACATCAACACATCATCACATTAGGTTATCGTCACAACATCATCAAAACATCATCACAACACCATCATATCATCACATCACAGCATCATCACAACGCCATCACAACATCATCACATTATCACACCATCACAAAATCATCACACTATCATCACATCACAACATTACATCATCACATGATGATCACATCATCACAACACCATCACAAGATCAACACATTATCACATCATCACAACATCGTTACAACATCATAACTCATAACATCATCACAGCATCAATGCAGCATCATCACATCACCACATGATCACATCATCACAACATTATCACAATATCACCACATCATCCTCACAACATCACCAAAACATCATCAAAACACCATCAAATCATCACAACATCTTAACATCATCACAAAATCACATCATCACAACTTCTTCAAAACATCATAACATCACAACATCATCAAAACACCATCACATCAACACAACACCATCATAACATCACCAAAACATCACCAAAACACCATCACAGCATCGTCACAACTTCAAAATCATTACAACATCAACACAACATCGCATCATCACAACATCAACACAAAATCATCACATCATCACACCATCAACACATCATGTCATCAAAACATCACAAAATCACAGCATCATCACGATCAACATAGCTTCACATTATCACATCATAACATCACATCATCACAACATCACATCATCACAGCATCAACACAGATCATCACATCATCACAGCATCAACACAGATCATCACATCATCACCAAAACATCATCACAACACCATCACATCATAACATCACAGCACTGTCACAACTTCAACACAAAATCATCACATCATCACAACACCATCACATCATCAGAATATCAACACATCATAACACCATCATAACATCACAGCATCATCACATCACCACAGCATCATCTCATCATCACTGACTGAACTACAACCGGTGATCTGATTTGTGCTGTTAAACAAGTCCCTCTCAAATAGCATTGCAGTCACAAGCTGGCTAACATTAGCATTAGCGTTAACCAAACGTTTTTCAGTTAGTCACTCTCACCTTTTTGTGTAGAATCAAATTCCTGATTTTACACAAAAAACAGGCTCCTGAAAATGTGCTCTTTAAAGTCAGTCTAGACTAAAGTTGTGTGCATTGTGTCACACTGGTAATTGCTGGACATTCCCCTTATAGAGATACATGTAGAACACCTCCAGCATGATGCAAAGTATGATACAAAAGTAATGCAAGGCAGTTAGCATTAGCATTCTTACTGACACAAGCACGTGTGTTCTGTAAACCAAAGACACATACTCTCTGTCGATCACCAGGCACTCCACGCCGTCCTCGTCCGCCACGATGTTCGCCGAGCGCACGTCGTCGCTATGGAGACCGGGCGGGGTCAATTAGAGTCACATGATAGAAATGTATGAACTGTATAAACATGTAAATACATAAAAGAATGCTTATGAAGAGCATCTAACCTGATGAGCGCCTTCTCTCCAAAGTAGTCTCCTTTCTGTAACGTGTTTATGAGCACAGGAGAGCGCCTCCCCTCTGTGCTCTGCGTCACTGCAACCTGAAAAGACATCAGAGAACAGCTGTATACAGAGTGGGAGGAGTCTGAGGAGAGGAGGAGGAGTCTGGGGAGAGAGAGGAGGAGTCTGTGGAGAGGGAGGAGGAGGCAGAGGAGAAGGAAGAGGAGCCTGGGGAGAGGAGGAAGAGTCTGATTAGAGGGAGGAGGAGTCAAGGGAGAGGGAGGGGGAGTCTGAGGAGAAAGAGGAAGAGTCAGGGGAGAGGGGAGGTAGTAGTAGCAGCAGCAGTAGCAGTAGTACCTTTCCCTGTGCGATGATGTAGAAAGTACTGCCCTCCTCCCCTTCCCTGATGATGTACTCCCCCTGATCATAGTGCTCCTGAAACAGTGAAGTATTTCAATGCAGGAGTACTTCAGTCCAAATACAAAATATGAAAAATAAAAAGTACTTTAAAAATATCTCACCACGTCCAGACAGTCCACCATCTTACTGAGCTTCTCCTCAGGCAGGTCCCTCAAGATGGTCACGCTGCAACAAGAACAGGATCTGAGTCAGGATCTGAGCCAGGACTAGAGCCTGGTCTGGATCTTGGTCTAGATCCTGGTCTAGATCCCACTCTAGATCGTGGTCTGGATGTGGACTGACCTTCTGAGGAAGTCCCGGTGCTGCTCCTGTCTGGTCTCTGCTGTCCTCCTCATGATGTTCTGAAACACCTCACGATCCAGAGCCCAGGTCTCCACAGAGTCCACCGCTGTAGATACAGAATGTGTAATACTACAGACCATCTGCTCCTCCTCTGCTCTCCTCTGCTCCCCTGCTCCTCTGTCTGTCTCCTCTGCTCCTCTGTCCGTCTCCTCTGCTCCTCTGACCCTCTCCTCCTCTGCTCCTCTGACCGTCTCCTCTGCTCCTCTGACCGTCTCCTCCTCCGCTCCTCTGTCTTTGTCTCCTCTGTCCGTCTCCTCTGCTCCTCTGACCCTCTCCTCTGCTCCTCTGACGTCTCTCTGCTCCTGACCTCCTCTGCTCCTTTGTCCGTCTCCTCTGCTCCTCTGTGCGTCTCCTCTGCTCCTCTGACCGTCTCCTCTGCTCCTCTGACCGTCTCCTCTGCTCCTCTGACCCTCTCCTCCTCTGTCCGTCTCCTCTGCTCCTCTGACCCTCTCTCTCTGCTCCTCTGACCGTCTCCTCTGCTCCTCTGACTCTCTCCTCTGCTCCTCTGACCCTCTCCTCTGCTCCTCTGACCATCTGCTCTGCTCCTTTGACCCTCTCCTCTGAGTACCTCGTTGTTGTCGTGGTTACTCCTGGAATGTCCTGTCCGAATGTCACTGTGGCCTCTCCCAATCCTTTAAAACCCTCAGTTAACAGTCTCAGATGCCCTTCCTGCATGTCAGATGCCCTCCCAGTGTTTCAGACTGTGTCAGATGCCCTCCCTTACCCCGTATAGATGCCGTCCGGGTGCAGTTGTACAGAATGGCCAGTTCTCCAAAAGTGGTCCAGGGGCTGAGTGACGATAGAAGTCTCTGATTCTGCAGCACCTCCAGCTTCCCCTCTGAGGCAGAGACACACACACATACAGACACAGAGACACACACAGAGAGACACACACATACAGAGACAGAAACACACACAGAGAGACACACACATACAGACACAGAGACACACACAGAGAGACACACATACAGACACAGAGAGACACACACATACAGACACAGAGACACACACATACAGACACAGAGACACACACACAGAGAGACACACACATACAGACACAGAGACACACACAGAGAGACACACACATACAGACACAGAGACACACACACACAGAGACACACACATACAGACACAGAGACACACACAGAGAGACACACACATACAGACACAGAGACACACACAGAGAGACACACACATACAGACACAGAGACACACACAGAGAGACACACATACAGACACAGAGAGACACACACATACAGAGACAGAAACACACACAGAGAGACACACACATACAGACACAGAGACACACACATACAGACACAGAGACACACACAGAGAGACACACACATACAGACACAGAGACACACACAGAGAGACACACATACAGACACAGAGACACACACAGAGAGACACACACATACAGACACAGAGATGCACAGAGACACACAGACATACACAGGCACGCACACAGAAACACAGAGACACACAAAGACACAGAGACGCACACACAGACACAGAGATGCACACATAGACACAGAGACGCACACACAGACACACACACACACAGATATGCACACAGGCACACAGAGACGCACACAGACAGAGACGCACACACAGACACAAAGAGACACACACAAACACAGAGACGCACTCAGACACACACACAGACACAGAGACGCACACACACACACAGACACACAGAGACACACACAGACACACAGAGACACACACAGACACGCACAGACAGAGACGCACTCAGACACACACATACAAACACAGAGAGACACACAGAGACACACACAGAGAGACACACAGAGACACACACAAACACAGAGACGCACACAGACACACAGAGACACACACAAACACAGAGACGCACACAGACACACACACATACAAACACAGAGAGACACACAGACACACACACAGAGAGACACACAGAGACACACACAACACACAGAGACGCACACAGACACACAGAGACACACACAAACACAGAGACGCACACAGACACACACATACAAACACAGAGAGACACACAGAGACACACACAAACATACACATACAGACACAGAGAGACACACACAGAGAGACACACACAGAGAGACACACACATACAGAAAAAGAGACACTCACAGTGACGAACACAGAGACACACACAGAGACACACAGAGACCAGACCAGTTTATACCACAGACTGAATAAAGATGTGAACTAAGTGAGTGTGACGTCACCACCGCGTTCAGCTCCAAATGAAGCTCATCCAGGCTAGCAGTTATAGCAGCTAACCTGGAGCCCTGTTTGGAAACCGTAGTATCATAGCAACCAAAGAGCCAATCAAGAATCAGAAAGAAGGCCCCTTTCCGACTGTTTAACAGGGAGCAGGAGCTTAGCAACACTGGTAATCAAACCTGTTTCTAACAGTGGAGCGACCTCAGGGAAAGAAGACAACTGATATCTCTGTTATTAATGTTATCTTGATTTACAGACACAATAGTGAAATTAAAGCCGCAAGCGGCATCGAACGGCCCTCGCGGGCCGCGCTTCGCACTCGGCGGCCGACCGGGCACTCCCTGTAGGTGGCGCTGATTCATCACTTGCCTCTGTTTTATTGTGGCTTTGGGCTGCACTTGTCACCAAACAAAGTCAAAAGACATTGGGAGCACTGATGCACAAAATGCACCAACATGGGCTTTTCCAGGCATCGCCATGGCAACACTGTGCAAAATACAAACTTGGCACCTCGGACTTTTTTGATGGGGATGATGTAAAGAATCAACCTGCCAAATCTCACAATCGTCATTGAAGGTTTGAAGCTGTTATAAGACTTTGAAATGTCCCAAAATTTGTAAATTTGCCCATTAGGATAACATGGGGTATTTCACGCATCGCCATGGCAACAGAGTGAAAAATATGGCATGGGTGTGATTGACTTTTTTGATCAGGATGATATGATGAGTCATTCTGCCAAATTTCACTTAATTCCATGAAACTAATGTTTTTCTCATGAATGTGAAATTTTCGGAGCATTCCCATTAGGATAACATGGGCAATTTGGCGCATCGTCATGGCAAACACGGTACAAAAAACGTCATGGGTCTGATTGACTTTATTAATTGGGATGACCCACTGGAATTTTGTGTGAAATTTCGTAACATTTGGGAAAACTAAATTTTGGGCCCTCCATGCAAATTTATTTGTTATTCTGTAGGGGGCGCTATTGCACCAAATTGTTTTCTTTCACAATTAGTAGGTCTAGGCCAGAAAGTTTTTACACTGATTCGAATTTGAGTGAAATCGGACTTAGTATGCACAAAATGGGAGCAAATTTTGAAATTTGAAAATTGCAAAAATTCCGATGGAATTTTGCGGCTTCGCCGCACGGAAACCGTTATACATATCAATGTAAATCGGATAACTTTTGATGCCCCACTTGTCTAGATGATGTCCAGTGATTTTCAGCCCTGCAGGTGAAGCGCCTTCAGAGGAGTTGACGAAAAATGCGACGTCAACGAAAATGCTGACTCGGCATTTCGGAATTTTCAATCCAAGATGGCCGACTTCCGGTTTGTCAGGGGGCGTGGCCATAATAATATTTTTTGTTTGGCATCACTCGATGAACGTGTGTACCGAATTTGGTGGCTCTACGACAAAGTTGACGTCGGGGCGTCTCCCATTGACGCAATGTATTTTGACTTTTGTAGGTGGCGCTGTCGCGCCCATTTTTTTATGCCCAATGATGCACCATATAAAAAAATAAATTTTTCGGCCACTTCTGAATTTTGGGCAAAAATTTGGTGAGTTTTCAAATATGTTCAGGGGGTCAAATTCCTGTTCAAAAAGCAGAAGAAAGAAGAAATAAAAATAAAATTAAAGCCGCAAGCGGCATCGAATGGCCCTCGCGGGCCGCGCTTCGCACTCGGCCAACCGGGCACTCCCTGTAGGTGGCGCTGATTCATCACTTGCCTCTGTTTTATTGTGGCTTTGAGCTGCATTTGTCACCAAACAAAGTCAAAAGACATTGGGAGCAGTGATGCACAAAATGCACCAACATGGGTTTTTCCAGGCATCGCCATGGCAACACCGTGCAAAATACAAAGTTGGCACCTCGGACTTTTTTGATGGGGAAGATGTAAAGAATCAACGTGCCATTTTCACATACTGGATTGAAGGGCTGAAGCCGTTATAAGACTTTGAAATGTCCAAAAATGTGTAAATTTTCCCATTAGGATAACATGGGGTTTTTCACGCATCGCCATGGCAACAAAGTGAAAAATATGACATGGGTGTGATTGACTTTTTGGATCAGGATGACATGATGAGTCATTCTGCCAAATTTCACTTAATTCCATGAAACTAATGTTTTTCTCATGAATGGGAAATTTTCGGACCGTTCCCATTAGGATAACATGGGAACTTCGGCGCATCGCCATAGCAACACGGTGCAAGAAACGACATGGGTCTGATTGACTTTATTGATCGGGATGACCCACTGGAATTTTGTGTGAAATTTCGTAACATTTGGGAAAACTAATTTTGGGCCCTCC
Source organism: Periophthalmus modestus (assembly GCA_019594935.1). NCBI lineage: Eukaryota > Metazoa > Chordata > Actinopteri > Gobiiformes > Gobiidae > Periophthalmus > Periophthalmus modestus. The sequence goes on along the minus strand of JAIEZT010000077.1, from coordinate 162,880 downwards.
ATGCAAATGTATTTGTTATTCTGTAGGGGGCGCTATTGCACCAAATTGTTTTTCTTTTATAAATAGCAGGTCTAGGCCAGAAAGTTTTACAACTGATTCGAATTTGAGTTCAATCGGGACTTTTTATGTGCAAACGGGAGCAAATTTTGACATTTGAAAATTGCAAAAATTCTGATGGACTTTTGCGGCTTCGCCGCACGGAAACCGTTATACGTATCAATGTAAATTGGATAACTTTTGATGCCCCACTTGTCTAGATGATGTCCAGTGATTTTCAGCCCTGCAGGTGAAGCGCCTTCAGAGGAGTTGACGAAAATGCAACGTCAACAAAAATGCTGACTCGGCATTTCGGAATTTTCAATCCAAGATGGCCGACTTCCGGTTTGTCAGAGGGCGTGGCCATAATAATATTTTTTGTTTGGCATCACTTGAAGAATGTGTGTACCGAATTTGGTGGTTCTACGACAAAGTTGACGTCGAGGCGTCTCCCATTGACGCAATGTATTTTGACTTTTGTAGGTGGCGCTGTCGCGCCATTTTTTTATGCCCAATGATGCACCATATAAAAAAATAAATTTTTCGCCACTTCTGAATTTTGGGCAAAATTTGGTGAGTTTTCAAATATGTTCAGGGGGTCAAATTCCTGCTCAAAGAGCAGAAGAAGAAGAAATAAAAATAATTAAAGCCGCAAGCGGCATCGAACGGCCCTCGCGGGCCGTGCTTCGCACTCGGCCGACCGGGCACTCCCTGTAGGTGGCGCTGACCCATTAGTTGCCTCTGTTTTATTGTGGCTTTAAGCTGCATGTGTCACCAAATAAAGTCAAAAGACACTGGGAGCTCTGATGCACAAAATGCACCAACATGGGTTTTTCCAGGCATCGCCATGGCAACACCGTGCAAAATACAAAGTTGGCACCTCGGACTTTTTTGATGGGGAAGATGTAAAGAATCAACGTGCCAATTTTCACATACTGGATTGAAGGGCTGAAGCCGTTATAAGACTTTGAAATGTCCAAAAATGTGTAAATTTTCCCATTAGGATAACATGGGGTTTTTCACGCATCGCCATGGCAACAAAGTGAAAAATATGACATGGGTGTGATTGACTTTTTGGATCAGGATGACATGATGAGTCATTCTGCCAAATTTCACTTAATTCCATGAAACTAATGTTTTTCTCATGAATGGGGAATTTTCGCAGCATTCCCATTAGGATAACATGGGCACTTTGGCGCATCGTCATGGCAACACGTACACAAAAAACGACATGGGTGTGATTGACTTTATTGATCGGGATGACGGAATGTAATTTTGTGTGATATTTCGTAACATTTGGGAAAACAAAATTTTGGGCCCTCCATGCAAATGTATTTGTTGTTCTGTAGGGGGCGCTATTGCACCAAATTGTTTTGTTTCATAATTAGCAGGTCTAGGCCAGAAAGTTTTTTACAACTGATTCGAATTTGAGCTCAATCGGACTTTTTATGCGCAAACGGGAGCAAATTTTGACATTTGAAAATTGCAAAAATTCCGATGGAATTTTGCGGCTTCGCCGCACGGAAAACGTTATACGTATCAATGTAAATTGGATAACTTTTGATGCCCCACTTGTCTAGATGATGTCCAGTGATTTTCAGTCCTGCAGGTGAAGCGCCTTCAGAGGAGTTGACGAAAATGCGACGTCAACGAAAATGCTGACTCGGCATTTCGGAATTTTCAATCCAAGATGGCCGACTTCCGGTTTGTCAGAGGGCGTGGCCATAATAATATTTTTTGTTTGGCATCACTTGAAGAATGTGTGTACCGAATTTGGTGGTTCTACGACAAAGTTGACGTCGAGGCGTCTCCCATTGACGCAATGTATTTTGACTTTTGTAGGTGGCGCTGTCGCGCCATTTTTTTATGCCCAATAATGCACCATATAAAAAAATAAATTTTTCGCCAGACTTCTGAATTTTGGGCAAAAATTTGGTGTTTTCGAATATGTTCAGGGGGTCAAATTCCTGCTCAAAGAGCAGAAGAAGAAATAAAAAAAAAAAAAAAAAAAAAAAAAATAATATTTTTAGCAAAAACAATATATCCGAAAACATTAGAATGACATATTATACGTATTTTGAAAGCTCTTGACTTTCCCCACGTCACCGTGGGGTCTATGGCGAATGACGGGCGCTGACGCGCCCGTCATTCGCCATGACATCGGGGCCCGCCATTGACCTCCCATTGACTTCCATTCATTTTAGCAGTAATAAAGATGGCCCATGCCTACGGTATGGGTTTGCTGGGATAGTGGAATCAGGGCAAGGTCACGACCTCAGCCGAACTTGTGCGCTGCGCGCACAAGTTCGGCAAGACAGTTAGCAACGATGAGTGCCTGGGCTTCGCCCAGGCACTCATCGTTGCGGAAGCAATAGGCCCTACGCCCTGTAGGGGGCTCGGGCCTAAAAATTAAAGCCGCAAGCGGCATCGAACGGCCCTCGCGGGCCGCGCTTCGCACTCGGCCGACCGGGCACTCCCTGTAGGTGGCGCTGATCCGCCACTTGCCTCTGTTTTATTGTGGCTTTGGGCTGCACTTGTCACCAAACAAAGCCAAAGACATTGGGAGCACTGATGCACAAAAATGCACCAACATGGGGTTTTCCAGGCATCGCCATGGCAACACCGTGCAAAATACAAACTTGGCACCTCAGACTTTTTTGATGGGGACGATGTAAAGAATCAACGTGCCAAATCTCACATTCTTCATTGAAGGTCGGAAGCCGTTATAAGACTTTGAAATGTCCCAAAATTTGTGTAAATTTTCCCATTAGGATAACATGGGGTATTTCGCGCATCGCCATGGCAACAGAGTGAAAAATATGGCATGGGTGTGATTGACTTTTTTGATCAGGATGACATGAAGAGTCATTCTGCCAAATTTCACTTAATTCCATGAAACTAATGTTTTTCTCATGAATGGGAAATTTTTCGGAGCATTCCCATTAGGATAACATGGGCACTTTGGCGCATCGCCATGGCAACACGGTACAAAAAACGACATGGGTCTGATTGACTTTATTGATTGGGATGACCCACTGGAATTTTGTGTGAAATTTCGTAACATTTAGGAAAACTAAATTTTGGGACCTCCATACAAATTCATTTGTTATTCTGTAGGGGGCGCTATTGCACCAATTTTTTTTCTTTCACAATGAGTAGGTCTAGGCCAGAAAGTTTTACAATGATTTGAATTTGAGTGAAAATTGGACTTAGTATACGCAAATGGGAGCAAATTTGAAATTTAAAAATTGCAAAAATTCCGATGGAATTTTGCAGCTCCGCTGCACGGAAACCGTAACAGGTATTAACCTAAATTGGATAACTTTTGATGCCCCACTTGTCTAGATGATGTCCAGTGATTTTCAGCCCTGCAGGTGAAGCGCCTTCAGAGGAGTTGACGAAAATGCGACGTCAACGAAAATGCTGACTCGGCATTTCGGAATTTTCAATCCAAGATGGCCGACTTCCGGTTTGTCTGGGGGCGTGGCCATAATAATATTTTGTGTTTGGCATCACTTGAAGAATGTGTGTACCGAATTTGGTGGCTCTATGACAAAGTTGACGTCGGGGTGTCTCCCATTGACGCAATGTATTTTGACTTTTGTAGGTGGCGCTGTCGCGCCATTTTTTTATGCCCAATGATGCACCATATAAAAAAAATAATTTTTCGCCACTTCTGAATTTTGGGCAAAATTTGGTGAGTTTTTGAATATGTTCAGGGGTCAAATTCCTGCTCAAAGAGCAGAAGAAGAAATAAAAATAATAAAAATAATAATATTTTTTAGCAAAAACAATATATCCGAAAACATTAGAATGACAAATTTATACGTTTTTTGATCGTTTTTTTCATTCGCCATGACGTCGGGGTCCCCCATTGACTCCCATTCATTTCCATTCATTTTAGCAATAACAATATATGGCCCATGCCTCCGGCATGGGTTTGCTGGGATAGTGGAATCAGGGCAAGGTCACGACCTCAGCCGAACTTGTGCGCTGCGCGCACAAGTTCGGCAAGACAGTTAGCAACGATGAGTGCCTGGGCTTCGCCCAGGCACTCATCGTTGCGGAAAGCAATAGGCCCTACGCCCTGTAGGGGCTCGGGCCTAATTAAAGCCGCAAGCGGCATCGAACGGCCCTCGCGGGCCGCGCTTCGCACTCGGCGGCCGACCCGGCACTCCCTGTAGGTGGCGCTGATCCGCCACTTGCCTCTGTTTTATTGTGGCTTTGGGCTGCACTTGTCACCAAACAAAGTCAAAAGACATTGGGAGCACTGATGCACAAATGCACACCAACATGGGTTTTTTTCCAGGCATCACCATGGCAACACCCGTGCAAAATACAAACTTGGACCCTCAGACTTTTTTGATGGGGAAGATGTATAGAATCAACATGCCAAATCTCACATTCTTCATTGAAGGTCTGAAGCCGTTATAAAGACTTTGAAATGTCCCAAAATTTGTACATTTTTTCCCATTAGGATAACATGGGGTATTTCACGCATCACCATGGCAACAGAGAGTGAAAATATGGCATGGGTGTGATTGACTTTTTGGATCGGGATGACATGAAGAGTCATTCTGCCAAATTTCACTTAATTCCATGAAACTAATGTTTTTCTCATGAATGGGGAATTTTCAGAGCATTCCCATTAGGATAACATGGGCACTTTGGCGCATCGCCATAGCAACATGGTGCAAAAAACGATATGGGTCTGATTGACTTTATTGATTCGGATGACCCACTGGAATTTTGTGTGAAATTTCGTAACATTTGGGAAAACTAAATTTTGGGCCCTCCATGCAAATATATGTGTTATTCTGTAGGGGCGCTATTTGCACCAAATTGTTTTCTTTCATAATTAGTAGGTCTAGGCCAGAAAGTTTTACAACTGATTCGAATTTGAGCCCAATTGGGCTTTGTATGCGCAAAACGGGAGCAAATTTTCAAATTTGAAAATGGCAAAAAAGTCGATGGACTTTTGCGGCTTCGCCGCACGGAAACCGTTATACATATCAACGTAAATTGGATAACTTCTGATGCCCCACTTGTCTAGATGATGTCCAGTGATTTTCAGCCCTGCAGGTGAAGCGCCTTCAGAGGAGTTGACGAAAATGCGACGTCAACGAAAATGCTGACTCGGCATTTCGGAATTTTCAATCCAAGATGGCCGACTTCGGTTTGTCAGGGGGCGTGGCCATAATAATATTTTTTGTTTGGCATCACATGAAGAATGTGTGTACCGAATTTGGTGGCTCTACGACAAAATTGACGTCGGGGGCGTCTCATAGACACCCAAAATTTTGACTTTTACAGGGGGCGCTGTCGTGCCATTTTTTTATGCCCAATTATGCAACATATAAAAAAATAAATTTTTCAGCAGACCTGAATAGTGTGCAAAATTTGGTGAGTTTTGGAATATGTTCAGGGGGTCAAATTCCTGTTCAAAAAGCAGAAGAAAGAAGAAATAAAAAAAAAAAAAAAAAAAAAAAAAAAAAATAATAATTTTTAGCAAAAACAATATATCCGAAAACATTAGAATGACAAATATACGTTTTTCGAAAGCTCTGGACCTTCCCCACGTCACCGTGGGGTCAATGGCGAATGACGGGCGCTGACGCGCCCGTCATTCGCCATGACGTCGGGGTCCGCCACTGACCTCCCATTGACTTCCATTCATTTTAGCAGTAATAAAGATGGCCCATGCCTACGGCATGGGTTGCTGGGATAGTGGAATCAGGGCAAGGTCGCGACCTCAGCCGAACTTGTGCGCTGCGCGCACAAGTTCGGCAAGACAGTTAGCAACGATGAGTGCCTGGGCTTCGCCCAGGCACTCATCGTTGCGGAAGCAATAGGCCCTACGCCCTGTAGGGGCTCGGGCCTAATAATAATATTTTTTAGCAAAAACAATATATCCGAAAACATTAGAATGACAAATTATACGTTTTTTTGAAAGCTCTCGACTTTCCCCACGTCACCGTGGGGTCAATGGCGAATGACGGGCGCTGACGCGCCCGTCATTCGCCATGACGTCGGGGTCCGCCATTGACCTCCCATTGACTTCCATTCATTTTAGCAGTAATAAAGATGCCCCATGCCTGCGGCATGGGTTGCTGGGATAGTGGAATCAGGGCAAGGTCGCGACCTCAGCCGAACTTGTGCGCGCAGCGCACAAGTTCGGCAAGACAGTTAGCAACGATGAGTGCCTGGGCTTCGCCCAGGCACTCATCGTTGCGGAAGCAATAGGCCCTACGCCCTGTAGGGGCTCGGGCCTAAAAAAAAAAAATAATAATATTTTTAGCAAAAAACAATATATCCGAAAACATTAGAATGACATATTATACGTTTTTTGAAAGCTCTTGACTTTCCCCACGTCACCGTGGGGTCAATGGCGAATGACGGGCGCTGACGCGCCCGTCATTCGCCATGACGTCGGGGGTCGCCCACTGACCTCCCATTGACTTCCATTCATTTTAGCAGTAATAAATATGCCCCATGCCTGCGGCATGGTTGCTGGGATAGTGGAATCAGGGCAAGGTCGCGACCTCAGCCGAACTTGTGCGCTGCGCGCACAAGTTCGGCAAGACAGTTAGCAACGATGAGTGCCTGGGCTTCGCCCAGGCACTCATCGTTGCGGAAGCAATAGGCCCTACGCCCTGTAGGGGCTCGGGCCTAATAAAAATCCAGGATCATGTAGAGGGTTACTACGAACATTTAAGACCAAAATGAGTCTGACAGCAGCAGGTACAGATAAAGTGAATTGGAGCCAGAGTCAATGGAGCCAAATAGCACCCATGATCACTTCCTGCTTGGAACACGAGAGCTAGCAGGTTAGCTATGTCCATTTATATAAACAGTCTATGCTAGTAGGTTAGGTTATATATATATATATATATATATATATATATATATATATATATATATATATATATATATATATATATATATATATATATATATATATGTATATATATATACAGTCTATGCTAGCAGGATATGGAGGAGACACAGACAAATTAACTCTCAAAGATAAATACAAAACCAACAGAAACATTTCACTAAAAACACATTTCAGTTAAACTCCCATAATGCACTGCTCTCTGATCTCTGCTCTAATGTAGTTTCCTCATCACAAACAGACCTGGAGTTTTGTTTTGTTTCATTCTCACATGTTTAACACACAAACCTGCAGATTTAGGCCGAGTTCTTCTCTCAAACAGAAAACACTCAGTTCCACGTTGTGATGTCATCATGTGGTAATACAGGAAGTGCTCCACTGTGTTTTTAAACTCAATACACCTTCACTAAAATCATTTGGATAATTTTAGACCTGGAATTGTCAATTTCTACTGAACTAAAGGTATGAGAAGCTGTAAACTTGAAAACTACCACTTCATGACATCACAAGGTGGAACAGAGCATTTTGAGCTTTGAAGATGTAGACAGATGAATAAAGACAGACTTCATAAATGGGACTCCCAGATGTTTAGACACTGTATTTTTTAATTATATTGAAATTCAACTGTGCATTAAATCAGCCAATCACAGACCAGCCTAAGAACCAGGTCAATCAATGACAGTCAGGGTGGATTTAGGACAGGACCAAACCAGGATTGAACTAGGTCTGGACCTGGACTGAGCCAGGACTGAGCCAGGTCTAGACAAGGTCTAAACTAGGACTAAACCAGGTCTAAACTAGGACTAAACCAGGTCTAAACCAGAACTAAACCAGGTCTAAACCAGAACTAAACCAGGACCGAACCAGGACCGAATCAGATTTAAACCAGGACCGAACCAGGTCTGGACCAGGTCTAAACCAGGGACAGTTTTACCTGCGAGCACAAACAGGTGATGTCCGCGCTCTCCCTGCTGGGTCACTAGCTCCCCCTGCTGGTAACTGCGTGCGTACATACACTCCACCATCAGACGAAGAGGTTGGGGGTCCAATCGCCGAAGATACTGGTTCTTCATCAGCGCTTCCAACAACTGCCCCTGCACACTGCCCACAGGGGGCAAAAAGAGGAGACAGGGTAACTGCAGTAACACAGGGAGAACAAGCACACTCTACTCAGAGACCAGGACTAAACCAGGACTAAACCAGAACTAAACCAGGACTAAACCAGGAGATGTCTGTATACTCCCTCAGTCGTCCAGGTCTGACTCATAGTAAAAGTAAAAAGTGAAATCTGTCACTGGACAAATCGTTGTAGCAGTGAAGACGTTGGTTGCTCATCCAAGTCTCTTCTTCAGTTCTGGTCAGATCACTGCTGGACACTGACTTATATCTGTCTGAAGAGAGGAGCTAACGACTCTGAAACTGTAAACAGGTGTTGTTTACAGTTTCTGTTTTTAGGCTACGTCTATTGAGCTACACTAAGTGTGCACTGTGCCTGAGACATAATATATTCATACACCACTTAATGGGTGTTTTTCACACCTATTGACATCCTGGCTAGCTCTATTGTTCCCTTTGTTTCCTATATTTGCTTTGGGTCTGAGGATGCAGTTATAGATGATGGATAGATGATGTCTAAGGCCCTCATTCCTGTTCAAGGAAGGATTGTCTTTCCTAACAAAAAATGCTTCCCCATCCCCCCTCAAACCATTTCTGGGTGACAAAACCATAAACATAAAAGAAAAAAGCCATAAACAAAACAATATAGTCGACTCCACTCAGTGAAGTGAAGAGGCAGTGAGCATTACACTGAAGAAACTAAACAGACACTCCATAAGAGAATGAACCAACACAAGAGCAGCTCAGGACCACAGTCTGCTGCTCATCTCCATCTCAAAGACACTAACCACTCCTCTGGAGACAGTGAGGTTCAGAAAAAAATGGTTTGAGAGGAGAGTTAAAGAAGCAATTTTTTAAACCAGGACTGAACCAAGACTAAAGCAGGACTAAAGCAGGACTAAATCAGGACTAAATCAGGACTAAACCAGGACTAAACGGGGACTGAACCAGGACTAAACCAGGACTAAACGGGGACTGAACCAGGACTAAACCAGGACTAAACGGGGACTGAACCAGGACTGAACCAGGACTAAACCAGGACTGAATCAGGACTAAACCAGGACTAAACGGGGACTGAACCAGGACTAAACCAGGACTAAACGGGGACTGAACCAGGACTAAACCAGGACTGAACCAGGACTAAACCAGGACTAAATCAGGACTGAGTCACAGATCGTGACATGGTTCTCATTAATCTAATTTTGGGACTGGTCCTGACCCCAATTCTGGCTCTGAATTTGACATTGAGGGGTCAGAGGTGAGTGACAGAGGGAGAGAGATGAATGTCAGATGCCCTCCCAGTGTGTCAAGTGCCCTCCCTGTATGTCTAGTGCCCTCCCTGTGGGCTCACCTCGGGTCCTTGGGCACTCGAGCCTGCTCAATATTGAACTTTGGCAGAGTTCTGGAGTCGTCGGTTCTGGAGGAAGGTTCTGCTGAAACGCCGGCTTTGGCCCCACGGCGTCTGTTCCTCTGCCCTGAAGAGATCCTGACGCTAGAAGGTCTGGAGGAGCCAAGACCAGAACCAAGACCAGCGCCAAGACTGGAGCCAAGACCAGCGCCAAGACCTGAGGTAGACCGACGTCTGGATGAGCTCTCCTTCATCCTGACAGAGTCCCTGGTCCTGGTTGAGTCCTGAGTCCTGGTTTCCTGTGGATGAGGGACAAATGTTTCTAAAGCATTTTTCCACACGCATTCATACACCAGTGCAGGCAGATACTGAGGGCAGTGTCTTGCCCAAGGATACAACAACAGCATTAATCTGTTAGATCGAGAGTGCTGCCTTTGACACTGTCGATCATGGGACCCTTTTACAGAGACTAGAGGACTGGGAGGGTCTTCAGGAAACCCACACACACTGACCAATACCTGCTGTTTGATTCACACCATCCACTGCAGCACAAACTCAGAGTGATCTGTCCTCTACAACACAGAGCTCAAGTCCCACAAACACAGAGGGAAAAGTGAAGGAGGAACAACCCATGGAGAAAGCCCTCTCTGCTTGTGGATCCAAAATGGGTCTTCAGTAGATCTAAGAGAGCTAAAAAACAGGACAACAGGGAATCTGAACCTAGAAGGAAAGATGTAACTATTCCTTAGGCAGTGTCCCTCAGCTGTCTGACTAGAACAGAAGAAGCGGCTTGGATGAGCAGCGAAACATCTTCACTCCTACAACGATTTGTCCAGTTGACAGGTATAAACTTCGTCTTTCCTATCTAAAAGACAAAATGTGAAAATGTGTCTCACATAAAATGTCCCTGGCCCCTGTGGTGCCCCAGCAATCCTGGGACCCCTGTTGTTCAATCTCTACATGCTGCTGTTAGGTCAGTTAATACGCAGAAATAATGTGTCCTACCACAACTCTGCAGATGACTCTCAGATCTATGTCTCACTGCAGCAGGTGAATCTGGACCAGTGGATTCACTCTGACACTGCATCCAACAGATCAGTGTGTGGATGAAAACAACTTTCTCCAGCTAAACTCAGACAAGACTGAAGTAATCGTCTCTAGACCACAGAAACAAAGAGAAAGTGTCAGCCGTCACCTCCAGTCTCTCTCTCTAAAACCTTCAAATCAGGCAAGAAATCTAGGAGTATAAAGGACTCAGACTTTAAGTACAGCTTTTTACCATTTAAAAAACATTGCAAAATTCAAAGGTAACTATCAAAACCAGACTTACAGAGACTTATCCTGCATTTGTCTCCAGTAGGTCAGACTACTGCAGCGGCCTGCTCACTGGCCTGGTGTCGATGTACAGCAGACTGGGGTCTTGAGCTGCTCTTGTGATGGTGTTGGTACATTCTCTTGTAGAGTGGCTGTTAGTAGAACTGTGCTTGCCATCTGTGGGAGCTGGAATCCGCTCTACCAATCATGTTTTTGTCAAGAGCGGGATTCAAACCACCAACCTTCAGATCAGTGGGCAATATACTGTATATATCTCTGGACATAGCTAACCTGCTAGCCGCCACGTTCCAAACAGGAAGTGGTCATGGGCTGTGCTTCCTGCTCCATTGACTCTGGCTCCAATTCACTTTCTGTGTAAAAACTGTGTCCCCTCTCTCTGTAACTGCTGCTGTCAGACTCGTCATTTTGGTCTTAAAATGTTCGTATATATGAAGTCTGTGCTCCAGAAACCTACCTGTGCTCTGCTCTCCTGGTCTTTGGTCTCCAGTGTTCTGCATCTCTCCACTTCGCTCCTCTCCTCTCTCCTCTCCGGGTTCTTCTCTTCTCTCCTTTCCTCTCTCCTCTCTTGCTTCCTCTCCAGGTTCCTCTCTTGTTTCCTTTCTTGGTTCCTGTCTTGGTTCCTCTCTTGGTTCCTCTCCTCACTCACATTCTGCCTTTGCCTCCTCAGCTCCTCTTGCAGACTTTGGACTTGCTCTTGGAGGCCCTGGATCCTCTGGTCTTTCTTCAGAACTTCTTGCTGTAGTTCGTCCAAGCGGCTGCCGTTGTACGACGCCGAGCTCGCAGACTGACACACAGGGCGGCCATTTTGAGGACCCTGGTCTCTACGGAGTCTGGACTTCACTGAACCGTTCCCCATTTTAGCTCCTGCAACAGAATACAATGTCTAAACCAGGTCTAGACAAGGTCTAAACCAGGACTAAACCAGGTCTAAACCAGGTCTGAGGCAGGACTAAACCAGGTCTAAACCAGGACTAAACCAGGACTAAACCAGGTCTAAACCCAGTCCAAACCAGGACTAAACCAAGTCTAAACCAGGTCTAAATCAGGACTAAACCAGGACTAAACGAGGAGTAAACCAGCTCTAAAACAGGACTAAACCAGGTCTAAACCAGGAGTAAACCAAGTCTAAACCAGGTCTAAAACTAGGACTAAACCAGGACAGAACCAGCTCTAAACCAGGACTAGACCGGGTCTAAACCGGGTCTAAACCAGGTCTAAACCAGGTCTAAACTAGGTCTAAACCAGGTCTAAACCAGGTCTAAATCAGGACTAAACCAGGTCTAAACCAGGACTAAACCAGAACAGAACCAGCTCTAAACCAGGACTAGACCGGGTCTAAACCAGGTCTAAAACAGGACTAAACCAGGTGTAAACAAGGTCTAAATCAGGTCTAAACCAGATCTGAGACAGGTTTAAACCAGGTCTAAACATGGACTAAAACAGGTCAAAACCAGGACAGAGCCAGGTCTAAACCCGGTCTAAACCAGGTCTAAACCAGGTCTAAACCAGGACTAAACCGGGTCTAAACCGGGTCTAAACCAGGACAAAACCAGGTCTAAACCAGGTCTAAACCAGGTCGTAAACAGGTCTAAACCAGGACTAAAATAGGTCTAAACTGGAACTAAACCAGGACTAAATCAGGAATAAACCAGGACTAAATCAGGTCTAAATCAGGTCTAAATCGGGACTAAACCAGGTCTAAACCAGGACTAAACCAGGAGTAAACCAGGAATAAACCAGGTCTAAACCAGGACTAAACCAGGACTGAACCAGGTCTAAACCAGGACTAAACCAGGACTGAACTAGGTCTAAACCAGGTCTAAACCATGACTAAACCAGGTCTAAACCAGGACTAAACCAGGTCTAAACAAGGTCTAAACCAGGACTAAACCAGATCTAAATCAGGACTAAACCAGAACTAAACCAGGTCTAAACCCGGTCTAAACCAGGCCTAAACGAGGTCTAAACCAGGTCTAAACCAGGACTAAATCAGGTCTAAACCAGGACTAAACCAGGACTAAACCAGGTCTAAACCAGGACTAAACCAGGACTAAACCAGGTCTAAACCAGGACTAAAGCAGGTCTAAAGCAGGTCTAAACCAGGACTAAACAAGGTCTAAACCAGGACTAAACCAGGTCTAGACCATGACTAAACCAGGACTAAACCAGGTCTAAACATGGACTAAACCAGGTCTAAACCAGGTCTAAAACCAGGTCTAAACCAGGACTAAACCAGGTCTAAACCAGGTCTAAATCAGGACTAAACCAGGTCTAAACCAGGTCTAAACCAGGTCTAAGCCCGGTCTAAACCAGGTCTAAACCAGGTCTAAACCAGGTCTAAACCAGGACTAAACCAGGTCTAAACTGGGTCTAAACCAGGATTAAACCAGGTCTAAACCAGGTCTAAATCAGGACTAAACCAGGTCTAAACCAGGTCTAAACCAGGTCTAAGCCCGGTCTAAACCAGGTCTAAACCAGGTCTAAACCAGGACTAAATCAGGTCTAAACCAGGTCTAAACCCGGTCTAAACTAGGTCTAAACCAGGTCTAAACCAGGTCTAAACCAGGATTAAACCAGGACTAAACCAGGTCTAAACCAGGACTAAACCAGGTCTAAACCAGGTCTAAACCAGGATTAAACCAGGACTAAACCAGGTCTAAACCAGGACTAAACCAGGTCTAAACCAGGTCTAAACTAGGTCTAAACCAGGTCTAAACCAGGTCTAAACCAGGTCTAAACCAGGACTAAACCAGGTCTAAACCAGGACTAAACCAGGTCTAAACCAGGACTAAACCAGGTCTAAACCAGGCCTGAACCTGGTCTGAACCTCAGCAGGTCTCTCCGTTGGTGATGGATAATTCATAAACAGGAAGTGTCAAGTTTCAGATGATGTCATCATAAACACACATGGATTCAGGAGGATGGGAGGGCATCTGAGTTTGTGTGGAAATGTAATAAACCAGAACAAAGCTCCAGTGTGGAACCTTCCCACGGCCGTCACAAAGAGTGATTCACAAATATGAATCGTTTTACTGTGAAGAGGCTCTCACAGACTGCATTCACCCAGATGCCCTTCCACACGGACCAAAACTGTGCAGAGCAAACCTCTCTGCAAACTCATCCGGATAAAGACCGAACCGAGCCAAACAGGACTGGACCAAACCAGGATTAAATTAGGTCCATATCCGGACTAAACCAGGACTATACCAGGACTAAACCAGGTCTAATCAGGACTAAACCAGGACTATACCAGGACTAAACCAGGACTATACCAGGACTAAACCAGGTCTAAACCAGGACTATACCAGGACTATACCAGGACTAAACCAGGTCTAAATCAGGACTAAACCAGGTCTATATCAGGACTAAACCAGGACTATACCAGGACTAAACCAGGTCTAAATCAGGACTAAACCAGGTCTATATCAGGACTAAACCAGGACTATACCAGGACTAAACCAGGTCTAAATCAGGACTATACCAGGACTAAACAAGGACTAATCCAGGACTAAACCAGGTCTAAAACAGAACTCGATAAAAGAGTTTTCGGTTCAGATATGAAAGTTCCCGGGTCTCTGATGAACTCACCTGCGCGCGATACCGGGGCATCCGCAACTTTCCGCGCGTCATGACACGCACGTGCACGTACCTGGCGGGTTTCACGCACGCGCACACCCAGAAGAAACAAGAGGAGCCGAGTCCGGAGCAGGGAGCCGAGTCCGGAGCAGGGAGCCGAGTCCGGAGCAAGGAGCCGCGGGTCTGACGGAGCGTGCGTCAGAGCCGTGCGCGTGCCCTCCTCCCCAGACACGTTCATGAGGGGGGGTGAGGGGGGGCGGGGTCGATCCGGACATGGCGCAGGTCCAGGTCCGATCTGCTCCGGGTCAGTGCGTCTGTGACCGCGCGTGACCCGCACATGCGCAGATGCTCCTCCCCGTGAGTCTTTAGGTCTGTCATCAGGTTTAATCTTCTGTGGAGTTTGAGCTGAGATCATCCGAGTGAGTGCGGCGAAGGTTTGGACTTTAAAAACACAGAGGAGCGCCACCTGATGACATCACCAGGTGGAACAGTGTCACGGTCAGAGGAGCGCCACCTGATGACATCACCAGGTGGAACAGTGTCACGGTCAGAGGAGCGCCACCTGATGACATCACCAGGTGGAACAGTGTCGTGGTCAGAGGAGCGCCACCTGATGACATCACCAGGTGGAACAGTGTCGTGGTCAGAGGAGCGCCACCTGATGACATCACCAGGTGGAACAGTGTCGTGGTCAGAGGAGCGCCACCTGATGACATCACCAGGTGGAACAGTGTCACGGTCAGATGGAGACACCTGATGACATCACCAGGTGGAACAGTGTCACGGTCAGAGGGAGACACCTGATGACATCACCAGGTGGAACAGTGTCACGGTCAGAGGGAGACACCTGATGACGTCACCAGGTGGAACAGTGTCACGGTCAGAGGGAGACACCTGATGACGTCACCAGGTGGAACAGTGTCACGGTCAGAGGGAGACACCTGATGACGTCACCAGGTGGAACAGTGTCATGGTCAGAGGAGCGCCACCTGATGACATCACCACGTGGAACAGTGTCACGGTCAGAGGAGCGCCACCTGATGACATCACCACGTGGAACAGTGTCACGGTCAGAGGAGCGCCACCTGATGACATCACCAGGTGGAACAGTGTCATGGTCAGAGGGAGACACCTGATGACATCACCAGGTGGAACAGTGTCGTGGTCAGAGGGAGACACCTGATGACGTCACCAGGTGGAACAGTGTCACGGTCAGAGGAGCGCCACCTGATGACATCACCAGGTGGAACAGTGTCGTGGTCAGAGGGAGACACCTGATGACGTCACCAGGTGGAACAGTGTCGTGGTCTGAGGAGCGCCACCTGATGACATCACCACGTGGAACAGTGTCACGGTCAGAGGAGCGCCACCTGATGACATCACCAGGTGGAACTGTCGTGGTCAGAGGGAGACACCTGATGACATCACCAGGTGAAACAGTGTCGTGGTCAGAGGGAGGCAGGATTACTTAAACATGTGACTGAAACATAACACAGCTTCAAAGATGTTTCTGAGGAGGACACACATTAAAGCTACACCATCTAAAGACGAGATTGATTAAAAGGGAGATTCCATGGAGAAAAGCAGACTGAAAAGTTTCACAGTACAGCTTTAAACAGGGTTATTCAAAATACAAAGCATTAAAGCTGTAAGCGGTCAGAGGATTATTCATATGTAATCCCAGGATAATAATAATCATGTCGGGGGTCAGAGGTCATACTGCGGCTACAGGAGCTCAGAGGGTCAAAAGATGAACAGAGAGAACAGAACAGACAGAGGGTTGTGGGTTCGACTACCCCTGTGTCTGTGTGCAGTTTGCATGTTCTCACTGTGTTTGTGTGGAGTTTGCATGTTCTCCCTGTGTCTGTGTGGAGTTTGTGTGTTCTCCCTGTGTCTGTGTGGAGTTTGTATGTTCTTCCTGTGTCTAAGTGGAGTTTACATGTTCTCCCTGTCTCTGTGTGGCGTTTGCATGTTCTCTCTGTGTCTGTGTGGAGTTTGTATGTTCTTCCTGTGTCTAAGTGGAGTTTACATGTTCTCCCTGTCTCTGTGTGGCGTTTGCATGTTCTGTGTGGAGTTTGCATGTTCTGTCTGTGTGGAGTTTGCTTGTTTTCTCTGTCTGTGGAGTTTGCATGTTCTCTCTGTGTCTGTGTGGAGTTTGCATGTTCTCTCTGTGTCTGTGTGGAGTTTGCATGTTCTCTCTGTGTCTGTGTGGAGTTTGCATGTTCTCTCTGTGTCTGTGTGGAGTTTGCGTAGTCTCTGTGTCTCTGGTTTCCCCCATCAACCTAAAACAATCCTCCAGCTGAGATCTGACTAAGACTAGCTCAAAATCTGGAGCTGGGTCTCGCTGACACTAAACCAGAGACACTGAAGGACGGGTCAAATGCAGAGGGGACATTTTGCTCGATAAATATCAAAGTATTAGTATAGACATTATTTGAGTAAATCTTGATCAACCCTAAAGAGCTTTTAGTGGAAAGGAAACGGCAACATAAACCAGTCCTATTGTGCTTGCATTTGTAAGGCTCTCATCTCTGACCTGTGGATCATTCTGTTATAATTTAGTGGGCGTGTCACAGGGGGCGTGTCACAGTGGGCGTGTCACAAACATCAATCAGTCCAAATACAACTTCAGAGGCTCAACGAGAAGAAACGACTAGAACATGGATAAACATCGGAACAGTTTAAACAGGGAGGATTTAAACTTTTAATAAGAAAAAACTCAACAGTCATGTTTTAAAAATATATTTATGAAAATGAAAATTCTAAACACACTGTTAGTATTTTGTATTTGAATCAGCAGGTTTGACTCAGAGCAAGAACAAAGTACAAGTACAACAACAGGAGCTAAACAGAGCTGAATACTGCAGTGTCCAGAAGAGTAATGAAGTATCCAGAGACTTTGAGACGTGTAACAGTTTGGTGAAGTCCATGTGGACCGTTTTGTTCAGGTTAAATAAAAAAAAAAAGCAAATACTGAGAAATTGTGTACTTTATAAAATCGGAAGTATAAATATGTGAAAATACTGATGCGCAAATACTTCTGTTTGAATAAAAACAGGTCCTGAGAGCAGTGCATCCTGGGAGTCCTCACTCAGGCCAAGAGGCGGGGTAGTGTGCGTCAGGAGGCGGGGTTAAGGTGAAGCGGGGGTTGGGGTTATGGTGTCAGGGGGTGGGGTTATGGTGTCAGGGGGTGGGGTTAGGGTGTCAGGGGGTGGGGTTAGGGTGTTGCTGCGTTCATATGGTTTTATGTCGGAAAGTTAGGATTTTGATGTGACCAAAAATAAAATCATTGCCTATTAAATAAAATCATGGAATATATAACAGCTCGAGACTATAGATCATTTTGGCTGTAATTCACTCAAGTGCATCAGGTTTGAATGTCGACTCCCACAGTGATGGCGTCACACTGATGACCTCACACTGATGACCTCACACTGATGACCTCACACTGATGACCTCACGCTGATGACCTCACACTGATGACCTCACACTGATGACCTCACACTGATGACCTCACACTGATGACCTCACACTGATGACCTCACACTGGGACTTTGGCACAATTTACACAAGAAACACATTTTTCTGACATTTTAAACATGATTCAAACTAAATAATTTTGTCCAATAATAATCTCTGACATTAGTTTCTTGAGTTTCCCGAGGACCACATGAGCGCAGCATGAGTCAGGGGCGGAGCCTGAATGGGTAGGAGGCGGGTTGGTGTCAAGGGGCGTGGTCACTCCGAGGAGGCGGAGTCCCGTAGTATCTCCCGTGGTGACCTTAGAAACATGACGACGACGGTGATGTTGTCGCTGGAGCCCGACTCTTTGGCCCGAGACACCAGAACCTGAGCCACTCTGAGGGCCGCCTGCTCGGGGTCCGGGTCTGGTCCTGAGTCTGGGTGAAAATACCAAAAAATATCAGTACAAAATACAGACTTAATAGAAAAGCACAATTTCTTCCTCCAAACTCTTCCCTTTGAGTTGCTAATGCTAGCAGAAGTGACCACGGGAAGGAAGGTGCCTGCTTGGTCTGTTATTAGTGTTCAAAACTTGATTTACAGACACAAAAGTTAAATAAAAAAAAACAGAATCATCTAGAGGGTTAGTACAAACATTTAAGGCCAACATGACGAGTCTGACAGCAGCAGTTACAGAGAGAGGAGCCACAGTTTTTCAATAGAAACTGAATTGGAGCCAGAGTCGATGGAGCGAAGCAGGCCCATGATCACTTCCTGTTTGCAAAGCATCTGCTAGCAGGTTGGCTACGTCCAGAGACATGTGCAGTGTATGTTCTGCATTAAAACACCCTAGACCAGAGGTGCCCAAACTTTTTTTTATTGAGGGCCACAGACCTCAAAACAGTGCAGGCGGTTGAAACACAGCTCATTTTAGGTCTGTATCACACTGCTTGAGGATATAATGGTAGAAATAGTTCAATTTGCTGTTAAAGTACTGTCTATGATCAATTGGGCCGTTTCAGCAGGAAGCCTGAGGGCCAATAAAAACTGGTCTGAGGGCCACATTTACCTTTAGAAATGACAATCTTTATTAATTGCCCAGTGTTACCTGCTCCTGGCTCAGGCTCTGGTCCGGTCTCAGCCTCAGGGCCCAGGCTCCTGAGAGCCTCCAACACCAGCCTGGGGACAGCGCTGGGTTTGACAGAGTCAAAGAAGCCGTCACAGGCCAACAACAGGTAGTCCTCATCCCCCTGCAGCTCCAGAGAGCGGCAGTCTGCTTCAGAAGACACGTACGGCTTCTGGTCAAAGTCACCTGGGGCAGAGGGCACAGGGTCAGTGGGCACAAGGGTCAGAGGGCACAGGGGTCAGAGGGCACAGGGGCAGAGGGCACAAGGGTCAGAGGGCACAAGGGTCAGAGGGCACAAGGTTACAGGGGATTTGCTCTGCACATGCTCAGGGGCTTCTGCACAAACACTGTCTGTTACTACGGCAACACACACAGGGACAAACTCCACGTTATGGTCTATCTGTATGATTGTTTAAATGTGTTTATTTGAAGGTGAATGTGAGCCCAGCGCTGGTGTTAACACATTTAACTGGTGAAAAGCTCCAGAAAACAGATGAGAGCATGGAGGCTCTGATCTGAGTGTAAACCAGTATATAGAGAGTTTATGTCATTATCACGAGTATATAGAGTTTATGTCATTATCACGTGTATATAGAGTTTATGTCATTATCACGTGTATATAGAGTTTATGTCATTATCACCAGTATATAGAGTTTATGTCATTATCACGTGTATATAGAGTTTGTCGTTATCACGAGTATATAGTTTATGTCATTATCACAAGTATATAGAGTTTATGTCATTATCACGTGTATATAGAGTTTATGTCATTATCACGTGTATATAGAGTTTGTCGTTATCACGAGTATATAGTTTATGTCATTATCACAAGTATATAGAGTTTATGTCGTTATCACGTGTATATAGAGTTTATGTCATTATCACCAGTATATAGAGTTTATGTCGTTATCACGAGTATATAGTTTATGTCATTATCACGAGTATATAGAGTTTGTCATTATCACGAGTATAGAGTTTATGTCATTATCACCAGTATATAGAGTTTATGTCGTTATCACGAGTATATAGTTTATGTCATTATCACAAGTATATAGAGTTTGTCATTATCACGAGTATATAGAGTTTATGTCATTATCACGAGTATATAGAGTTTATGTCATAATCACGAGTATATAGAGTTTATGTCATTATCACGAGTATATAGAGTTTATGTCATTATCACAAGTATACAGAGAGTTTGTCATTAATCCTGCTGTAGACGCTGAACCTGAACTGAAGGTGATCAGAATTTCCCAGAACAGAGGAATGACAAGAGGGTCAGAGGCCACAGGGTTGGAGGGTCACACAGGGAGAAGTGTCTTGCTCAAAGGCACCGCACTCACCAAAGGCTCTGGACACGGCGTATGTCCCGTTTACTCTCCAGCATCCCATAAAGGTCACACAGCCCCCCAAGTCCTCGATCCTCCTCTTCTCGTCCTAAAACAAGACCAGGACTGAATCAGAACTGAACCCAGACTGAACCAGGACTAAACCAGGACTAAACCAGGACTAAACCAGGACTAAACCAGGACTAAACCAGGACTAAACCAGGACTAAACCTGGACATGTCAGGACTAAGCCAGGACTAAACCAGGACTAAACCAAGACTAAACCAAGACTAAACCAAGACTAAACCAAGACTAAACCAAGACTAAACCAGACTAAACCAAGACTAAACCAGGTCTAAACCAGGTCTAAACCAGGTCTAAACCAAGACTAAACCAGGACTAAACCAGGACTAAACCAGGACTAAACCAGGACTAAACCAGGACTAACCAGGACTGAACCAGGACTAATGGACTAAACCAGGACTCTCCAGGACTAAACCATGTTTAAACCAGGTCTAAACCAGGTCTAAACCATGTTTAAACCAGGTCTAAACCAGGTCTAAACCAGGTCTAAACCAGGTCTAAACCAGGTCTAAACCAGGACTGAACCAGGACTGAACCAGGACTAAACCAGGTCTAAACCAGGTCTAAACCAGGTCTAAACCAGGTCTGAACCAGGTCTGAACCAGGTCTAAAACCAGGACTGAACCAGGACTAAACCAGGTCTAAACCAGGTCTTAAACCAGGTCTAAACCAGGTCTAAACCAGGTCTAAACCAGGTCTAAACCAGGTCTAAACCAGGACTGAAAGAAGACTTAACCAGTCTAGACCGGGCCATACCTCTCGGTCGGGCTTGTGGGGGTCCATGATCTCTTCTTCTGTCCCATTGCGCACGAGCAGAGCCTGAGAGTCTCCGAGCCAAGCCACCAGGAGGCGCTGTCCCTGGATCAGAGCAGCCACAGCAGTGGAGCCACTGCGCACGCGCTGAAACACACGAGCAAGAAAGAGTTTAGAGACGACAGTCGGATCAGTCTGTATCTCACAACGCTGGTCCCTCCTCAAAAACAGACCTGGAGTTTTGTTTTGTTTCATTCACACGTTTGAGTAAAACTTATCTCCAAAGCTCAAAATGCTCTGTTCAACCTTGTGATGTCAAGAAAGTGGTATTTTTCACGTTAACAGCTCATTTTACTTTTAGTTCAGTAGAGATTGATAATTCCAGGTCTGAAATTGTGTATTACCACATGATGACATCACAAGGTGGAACAGAGTGTTTTCAGTTTGAGAGAAGAGCTCAGCCTAAATCTGCAGGATTTGTGTGTATGAAACACAACTCCAGGTGTGTTTGTGATGGGTGGGACAGGGGCTCACCTCTCGTTGCGCCCTCTGCTGGAGCATGTGGTCAGTCTGGGTAAAGGCTTGTTTAAAGGCACTCTCGGGGTCAGAGGTCAGATCCTCCTGCCGACTCAGTGTCACATGGAGATGCACCGCAGCGAAGGAGGCGGAGTCCATGCCGCCGTGTCCGTCAAAGACCGCCAAGTACGAACGCTGTACGCCGTCCTGAGAGAAGAGAGAACCAGAGAGAACTCACATCGAGGACCGTGGAACTGTTCAGGTCAGTACATCACCAAAAATATCTTTCATTACCTGATACTTTGCAGTGACTTCAGGCTCGGGGGGGTTCTATATCTATGTCTATGGCGGAATGTTCAGCAGTTACCATGGTGACACAATGCACACATTAGCAAACACAGTCAAAGTTTTAAAATAATCTACAAATCTAGAGACTCTGGATTTAAAGAGCACATGTCCAGGAGTCCTGTTCAGGAGTTTGATTTTGCACAAAAAGATGAGTGACTGAAAAACTGTTGATTAATGCTAATGCTAATGCTAGCTTGTGACTTTACTGTTATTTGAGAGGAACTTGTTTAACAGACCAGCTCACCTGTTGTAGTTTAGATAAGTCAGGTCTTTATGGTCAGATTGTGTTAAAACAAAACTCAGATTAAAGTCTAACAGTACCCCAGACAGAGTAATGCCTCCAGTTAGCATCACACCCCGGCTGCACAGGATCAACAGGTCGTGTTCATGTTCTAGACTTTGCTGACGTCACAGTTTATATAAAACTGGTTGTGTTTCAGAATAATGACAAAATGAGGACCGTTACTATGGCAATTAACAATGAATAAAATATATGTTTTGAATAAGGACAAATCCTGAACTGTCAGATGCAGATCAGGTTCATGGTTAATATCTGTGTAATTACTGGGCCTATCCACATGGAACAAACCTGGTTTAGTCCTGTTTTTTCTCCTGGTTTAGTCCCGGTTTGGTCCTGTGTTTAGTCCCGGTTTGGTCCTGGTTTAGTCCTGGGTTTAGTCCTGGTGTAGTCCTGGTGTAGTCCTGGTGTAGTCCTGGTGTAGTCCTGTGTAGTCCTGGTGTAGTCCTGGTGTAGTCCCGGGTTTAGTCCTGGTTTTAGTCCTGGGTTTAGTCCTGGGTTTAGTCCTGGGTTTAGTCCTGGGTTTAGTCCTGGGTTTAGTCCTGGGTTTAGTCCTGGGTTTAGTCCTGGTGTGGTCCTGGTGTGGTCCCGGTTTGGTCCCGGTTTAGTCCTGGGTTTAGCCCTGGGTTTAGTCCTGGGTTTAGTCCTGGGTTTAGTCCTGGGTTTAGTCCTGGGTTTAGTCCCGGTTTGGTCCCGGTTTAGTCCTGGGTTTAGTCCCGGGTTAGTCCTGGTTTAGTCCTGGTGTTTCCTGTGTAGTCCTGGTTTAGTCCTGGGTAGTCCTGGTGTAGTCCTGGTGTAGTCCTGGTGTAGTCCTGGTGTAGTCCTGGTTTAGTCCTGGTTAGTCTGACAGAGAAGATCAAGACTAAACCATAGTAGTAGTATAGTAGTATAGAAGTAGTAGTAGTAGTGGTAGTAGTAGTAGTAGTAGTAGTATTTCTCATGTTCTTACATTGAGCCCAAACAGCTGACTGAAGTGTGGGATGACCACGTGCTTGTCTTCCATCTTGCGGCGTGCGTTCCTGATGGCGTGCGTTGACACGAGGAGGCGAGGCACAGCAGGCAGTGCAGGACTGCTCTGCTGCCACCGGAGGGCGGTGTTTATGAGCGTGTTCACAAACAACCGCTGAACTGGGGCCGACTCTAGTACTGAGAATGTTACACAGAATTAGAGCTGAACAGGGGAGGGCATCTGACACACAGGGGGAGGGCATCTGACACACAGGGGGAGGGCATCTGACACACACAGGGAGGGCATCTGACACACAGGGAGGGCATCTGACACACAGGGGGAGGGCATCTGACACACAGGGGGAGGGCTCGTCACACAGGGAGGGCATCTGACACACACAGGGAGGGCATCTGACACACAGGGAGGGCATCTGACAGCAGAGGGGAGGGCATCGACACACACGGGGAGGGCATCTGACACACAGGGGGAGGGCATCTGACACACAGGGGGAGGGCATCTGACACATAGAGGGAGGCATCTCTCCCACACAGAGGGAGGGCATCTGACACACAGGGAGGGCATCCCCCCTCACACACACAGGGAGGGCATCTGACAGAGACTCACAGACAGTGTGGTGCTCGTCCTCCAGGGGGCAGTGGAACGTGGACAGGTCGCTCTGCAGCAGCTCAGAAACAGCAGAGTGACAGAGGAGCGACGCCAGGAGGGGAGGAGCTTCTCTGAGGTAAACAAATAAACATGTAAACAACAACATAAACAACATACCTCCCCCCTCCTCTCCCTGTCACTCCCCCCTCTCCTCCCTGTCACTCCCTCCTCCTCTCCCTGTCACTCCTCTCAGTCTAAAATGAAGGATAAGAAAGGAAGAGAGAGAGCTGCAGAGGAACATTCAGGAAACATGTGACTCCACAGAACAATGACACAGAGGAGGAGCAGACAGGAGCAGGCAGGAGCGAGACAGGAGCAGGCAGGAAGAGACAGGAGCAGACAGGAGGAGACAGGAAGAGACAGGAGCAGGCAGGAGGAGACAGGAAGAGACAGGAGCAGACAGGAGCAGACAGGAGCAGAGAGGAGCAGGCAGGAAGAGACAGGAGGAGACAGGAGCAGGCAGGAGGAGACAGGAGCAGACAGGAGCAGACAGGAGCAGACAGGAGCAGACAGGAGCAGACAGGAGCAGAGAGGAGCAGGCAGGAAGAGACAGGAGCAGACAGGAGCATGCAGGAAGAGACAGGAGCAGGCAGGAGGAGACAGGAGCAGAAAAGAAGTTGCACAATTACAGTGTTTGGGCGAGAACTGAGCAGCAGGAATGACAAGAGCAGAAGATGAGAAGAAACAACAGGAGCTGGTTTAGCATGCAGGTTTAGTCAGGAGTCCTGGAAGTAGTCAATTTTAGTCCTTGGGCGAGAATTGTCCAGGTTTAGTCCTGGTTCAGTCCTGGTTCAGTCCTGGGTCAGTCCTGGGTCAGTCCTGGGGTCAGTCCTGGGTCAGTCCTGGGTCAGTCCTGGTTTAGTCCTGGTTTAGTCCTGGTTCAGTCCTGGTTTAGTCCTGGGTCACTTCTCACCTTGCAGACAACAGTCTCAGTCCCAGGTCCAGACTCTCTCCATGAAGTTCGTGCAGTGAGACCTTTGGGCTCAGGGGGTTGGCTGGTAGAGGAGTGTCTTGCTCAAGGGCAGTGGGGAATTCAACCGTGAACCTGGTGAGGAAGCTGCGTGCCTCCTCCTCCTCCATGGCCTCGAGTTCGTCACTGAGGAGAAACACATGCAAACAGTAACACTTTATTATTAGTCTGTCTACATCTCCAGTGCTCAAAATGCTCTGTTCCACCTTGTGATGTCATCAAGTGGTGGTTTTCAAATTAACAGCTGCTTCTACCTTTAGTTCAGTAGAGATTGGTAATTCCAGGGCTGAAATGATCCAAATTATTCTAGTGAAAAGTGTGTGGAGTTTAAAAACACAGTGGAGCACTTCCTGTATTACCACATGATGACATCACAAGGTGGAATAGAGTGTTTTCTGTTTGAGAGAAGAACTCAGCTTAAATCTGCAGGTTTGTGTGTTAAAAATATGTGAATGAAGCAAAAAAACACAACTCCAGGTTTGTGACGAGGAAACTACATTAGAACAGCCCAGAGAGCAGTGCATTATGGGACATACTATGAATAATTTTCATAGTATTTGTCACGATTCAGACTCAGACAGGACCAGGCGGATCAGAGACTAAACCAGGACTGAGCCAGGACTGAGCCAGGACTGAGCCAGGACTAAACCAGGTCTAAACCAGGTCTAAACCAGGTCTAAACCAGGACTGAACCAGGACTGAACCAGGACTGAACCAGGACTGAACCAGGACTGAACCAGGTCTAAACCAGGTCTAAACCAGGACTAAACCAGGACTGAACCAGGACTGAACCAGGACTAAACCAGGACTAAACCAGGTCTAAACCAGGACTGAACCAGGACTAAACCAGGACTAAACCGGGTCTAAACCGGGTCTAAACCGGGACTAAACCGGGTCTAAACCAGGACTGAACCAGGTCTAAACCAGGACTAAAGCAGGACTAAACCAGGTCTAAACCAGGACTGAACCAGGACTGAACCAGGACTAAACCAGGACTAAACCAGGTCTAAACCAAGACTAAACCAGGACTAAACCAGGTCTAAACCAGGTCTAAACCAGGTCTAAACCAGGACTGAACCAGGACTGAACCAGGACTGAACCAGGACTGAACCAGGACTAGACCAGGACTAAACCAGGACTAAACCAGGTCTAAACCAGGTCTAAACCAGGTCTAAACCAGAACTAAACCAGGACTAGACCAGGACTAAACCAGGTCTAAACCAGGTCTAAACCAGGACTGAACCAGGACTAAACCAGGACTAGACCAGGACTAGACCAGGACTAAACCAGGTCTAAACCAGGTCTAAACCAGGTCTAAACCAGGTCTAAACCAGAACTAAACCAGGACTAGACCAGGACTAAACCAGGTCTAAACCAGGTCTAAACCAGGTCTAAACCAGGACTGAACCAGGACTAAACCAGGTCTAAACCAGGACTAGACCAGGACTAAACCAGGTCTAAACCAGGTCTAAACCAGGTCTAAACCAGGACTAGACCAGGACTAAACCAGGTCTAAACCAGGTCTAAACCAGGTCTAAACCAGAACTAAACCAGGACTAGACCAGGACTAAACCAGGTCTAAACCAGGTCTAAACCAGGACTGAACCAGGACTAAACCAGGACTAAACCAGGACTGAACCAAACCCTTCCTCTGCTCAGTTAAATGCTGTATCTGCAGATTAAAGGGGCGGAGTCTCTTCTTTAAAACACATTTTTAAATAAATCTCACATTAAAAAACCGCCCGGAACGAGCCCGGAGCCGTTCACACAAACCTGAGACTCCGCGGAGGCTCCGGGTCCGAACTGTTCCAAAATAAAACTGAAAAGTTCCGAAATGTTCCGGAGCAAAGACCGAGGCGTGGGCGCCGCTTCCGCCGCTTCCTGCCGCTCTGAGCCCGGGGAGGAGCGGAGAGACAGCGCCCCTGGGGGCCCGGAGCAGCCGAGCCTCTGCACCACCCTCCCTCCTCTGCACCACCCCCTCTGCCCACCTCTGCACACCACCCTCCCTCTCTGCACTGCACCCCCTCTCTCCTCTGCCTCTGCACCCACCCTCCCTCCCTGCACCACCCTCTCTGCATCACCACCCTCCCTCCCTCCTCCTCTCCCTCCTCTGCACCACCACCCCCCCTCCCTCCGCACCACCCTCCTCCCACCGCTCCCTGCACCACAGTCCCTCCTCCCCCTCTCTCTGCCCACCCCTCCCTCCCCTTGCACCCTCTCCCTCCTCTGCACCACCCTCCCTCCTCTGCACCTCCCTCCCTCCTCTGTACCACTGCACCACCTCCCTCCTCTGCACCACCCTCTCTCTCCTCCTCTCCCTACCTCTGCACCACCCTCTCCCTCCGTCCTCTGCACCTCTGCCCTCCCTCCTCTGCACCACCTCTCCCTCCTCTGCACCACCCTCCCTCCTCTGCACTGCACCACCCTCTCTCTGCTGCACCACCCTCTCTCTCCTCTGCTGCACCACCCTCTCTCTCTGCACCACCCTCTCCTCCTCTGCACCACCCTCTCCCTCCTCTGCACCACCCTCCCTCCTCTGCACCCCCTCCCTCCTCTGCACCACTCTCTCTCCTCTGCACCACCCCCCTCCTCTGCACCACCCTCCCTCCTCTGCACCACACCACCTCCTCTGCACCACCCTCCCTCCTCTGCACCACTCTCCCTCCTCTGCACCACCTCCCTCCTCTGTACCACCCTCCCTCCTCTGCACCACCCTCCCTCCTCTGCACCACCCTCTCTCCTCTGCACCACCCTCCCTCCTCTGCACCACCCTCTCTCCTCTGCACCACAGTCCCTCCTCTGCACCACCCTCTCTCTCCTCTGCACTCTGCCTCCTCGCACCCACCCTGCTCCTCTGCACCACTCTCCTCTGCTCCTCTCTCTGCACCTCTCCTCTGCACCACCCTCCCTCCTCTGCACCACCCTCCTCTGCACCCCCCCCCTCCTCTGCACCACCTCCCTCTCTGCACCACTCTCCCTCCTCTGCACCACCCTCCCTCCTCTGCACCACTCTCCCTCCTCTGCACCACCCTCCCTCCTCTGCACCACCCTCTCTCCTCTGCACCACCCTCCCTCCTCTGCACCACCCTCTCTCCTCTGCACCGCCCTCCCTCCTCTGCACCGCCCTCTCTCCTCTGCACCCCACCTCTGCACCACCCTCTCTCTGCTGCACCACCCCCTCTCTCCTCTGCACCACTCTCCTCTCTCTGCACCACCCTCTCCTCTCTGCACTACTCTCCCTCCTCTCCTCTGCCCTACCTCTCCTCTGTACCACTCTCCCTCTTCTGCACACACCCTCCCTCCTCTGCACCACGCCCCTCTCCTCTGCACCGCCCCTCTCCTCTCTCTCCACCCTCCCCTCCTCTGTACCACTCTCCCCTCCTCTGCACCACCCTCCTCTCCTGTGCACCACTCTCCCTCCTCTGCACCACCCTCCCTCCTCTGCTCCGCCCTCTCTCCTCTGCACCACCCTCCCTCCTCTGCACCACCCTCTCTCCTCTGCACCACCCTCCCTCCTCTGCACCACTCTCCCTCCTCTGCACCACCCTCCCTCCTCTGCACCACAGTCCCTCCTCTGCACCACCCTCCCTCCTCTGCACCACCCTCCCCCTCTCTGCATCACCCTCTCCCTCTGCACCACAGATCTCTCACCACCCTCCTCTCCTCTGCACCACCCTCCCTCCTCTGCATCATGCATCGTTGTTGATAAATGGAGCAGACATAGTTGAACATGTTGATTTTATTTGACTTTCAGAGACACATCAGACAAAATACGCCGCCAGAGCCGCCATCTTGTCCTTGGGTTTCTTGGGTCCCGGGCGCCGGCCGCGGCCCCGCCCCCTGCCCCGTCCCCGTCCCCCGCCCGCGCGGTGCATGGGGTGCCTTAGGGTGGCGTGCTTCAGCTCCACCAGGTCCTGGAACACGGGGTCACAGAAGACGCAGCCCGAGTGCTGCGTCTCCCCCCGAGGAAGAGGAGAACGAGCCTTATTAAAGTCCACGTCCACCAAGGACGCGTCACATGACTCACAGCTGTCAGAGGACACCTGGGGACAAGAGAGAGACTACATCAGAACTGGACCACAACCGGACCAGGACCGGACCAGGACCAGAACAGGACCGGACCAGGACCGGACCAGGACCGGACCACAACCGGACCACAACCGGACCAGGACCGGACCAGGACCGGAACAGGACCGGAACAGGACCGGACCAGGACCGGACCAGGACCGGACCACAACCGGACCAGGACCGGACCAGGACCAGGAGAGGACCAGGGCCGGACCAAAGCCGGACAAGGACCAGGACCAGGACCGGACCCGGGACCAGGACCAGGACCGGACCAGGACCGAACAAGGACCAGACAAGGACCAGGACCAGGCAAGGACCAGACAAGGACCAGATCAGGACCAGGACCGGACAAGGACCAGGACAGGACCAGGACGGGACCAGGACAGGACCAGGACCGGGACTAGGACCAGGACCGGCCCAGGCCCGAACCAGGACAAAAGCAGGACTAAAGCAGGACTACACCAAGTCTAAACCAAGTCTAAACCAGGACTAGGACTGTACCTGGACTTTGTGGGCGTGCTCAAAGAAGTGCACCACCACGTTGCACTTGTTACAGGACATGCGCCACTTTGGGCCTGAGGTCGGATCCAAGACCAGGACCCCAGACTCACACTCCACACACTGACCAATGCCCAGGGACGACAGGGAGTGGGCACAAGACGGATGGGTACACTCGTTACACCCGAGACCTGAGGAGAGAGAGAGAGGTGTGAGAGGAGGAGAGGAGGAGGAGAGAAAGAAAGAAGGAGGAGGAGGAGAGAAAGAAAAAAGGAGGAGGAGGAGGAGGAGAGAAAGAAAGAAGGAGGAGGAGAGAAAGAAAGAAGGAGGAGGAGAGAAAGAAAGAAAGAAAAGAAAGAAAGAAAGAGGAGGAGAGAGAAAGAAAGAAAGGAGGAGGAGGAGGAGAGAAGAAAAAAAAGGAGGGAGGAGGAGGAGGAGGAGGAGGAGAGAAAGAAAGAAGGAGGAGGAGAGGAGAGAAAGAAAGAAGGAGGAGGAGAGAAAGAAAGAAGGAGGAGGAGAGAAAGAAAGAAAGAAGGAGGAGGAGAGAAAGAAAGAAAGAAGGAGGAGGAGGAGAGAAAGAAAGAAAGAGGAGGAGAGGAGGAGAAAGAAAGAAGGAGGAGGAGAAAAAGAAAGAAGGAGGAGGAGAGGAGGAAAGAAGGAGAGAGGAGGAGGAGAGAAGAAAGGAGAGAAAGAAAGAGGAGAAGGAGAGGAGGAGGAGGAGAGGAGGAGAGGAGAGAAAGAAAGGAGAGGAGGAGGAGAGAAGGAGAGGAGAGAAAGAAAGGAGAGGAGGAGGAGAGGATGAGAGGAGGAGAGGGGAGAAGGAGAGGAGAGGAGGAGAGGAGAGGAGGAGAGAACGGAAGAAGGAGAGGAGGAGGAGAAGAGGAGAGGAGAGGAGAGAAGGAGAGAAGGAGAGGAGGAGAGGAGGAGAAGAGGAGGAGGGAGTGGATACGTGACAGGTGGGTCACTTGTTCTGTCCAAGACCTGAGGAGTGAGAGAAAGCCCCTTTTGCAGTTTAAAGTTTCATGTTGTAACTTTTCTGTGTGTGAAGGGTCCGCCACCTGGTTGTCTCCATGGTGATATTATCGAGTTGCCCGGGATGTTCTGACAGCAAACATATCCATCTCCATGGAGACAAGCAGGACAAGTGACAGGTCAGATCTGTGGAGAGACAGGACCATACTCAAAGTAAGAAGGGACTCTCTATGTCCCGTCTGTTTAAACTGAACCACCAGGCTCTTTAAAGCTTCAATGTGGAACTTTTCCCTATGCGTTTGTGCTTCACACCAACACAGCAGTGTCAGGGGACCTCTCGACTGTGAGGCAGAGGTGCTTAGACCCAAGTGAGCGACAGACTGTGTAAGGATGAGACTGAGAGTCACCCACAGCGTTCAGCTCCACCTGAAGCTCATCGAGGCTAGAGCGGTTACAGCGGCTAATCTGGAGACGAGTTCTGAACCGCGAGTCTCATAGTAACCAAAGAGCCAATCAGGAGCGAGGCTGTTGAGGTAACGCCACGTCCTGCCCACACCGCTGGTATATCAGGGAGAGGGTGCTGTCAATCAAACCTGTTGCTAACACTAGCAGGAGCGACCTCAGGGAAAGAAGACGCCATTTTTCTCTGTTATTAATGTTCATATGTTGATTTACAGAAACAATAGTGAAATACAAACCCCAGGATCATGTAGAGGGTTAATACGAATATTTTAAGACCAAAACGAGTCTGACAGCAGCAGCTACAGAGAGAGGACACAGTTTTTACACAGAAAGTGAATTGGAGCCAGAGTCGATGGAGCCAAATAGCACCCATGCTCACTTCATGTTAGGAACAAGGCGTCTAGCAGGTTAGCTCTGTCCATTTATATAAACAGTCTATGCTAGCGGGTTAGCTCGGCCCAGACGTGTATAGAGTGTGTTGGGTGAGGTCAGGTTGTACCTTTCTTCATGTCCCTGAAGGGGGGGTTGCTGAAGCAGTAGGGGCACAGCGGGTAGCACTTTCCCCGGGCTCCAGACGTCCACAGCACCAGCTCAAAGTCGTCCAGCGGGCACCTGAGGGAAACGACACTTTAAAGTAACTGTCACTCAAACTGACTCCATGTTCTAACACTGTTACCACCTCAAAAACACACCTGGAGTTGTGTTTTGTTTCATGTTTGAGAAACACTTTATTATTAGTCTGTAACATCTCCAAAGCTCAAAATGCTCTGTTCCACCTTGTGATGTCATCAAGTGGTAGTTTTCAGCTGCTTTTACCTTTAGTTCAGCAGAGACTGGCAATTCCAGGTCTGAAATGACCTTCCTGAGGAGGACAGCCCTTGCGCTCCCCTTCTATAAGTTAAGGGACTGTCCTCTTGCCAGAAAAAAAAACAACAGAGATGACATCTCCGACGGCAGAAACATACCAAATGCTTGAACTCTCGTTACCCCTCTTCTTAAAGGCAATAATCGATGCGGTAGTTACGCTCAGTGCCATAACACCACCGACACTTTCCATTTCTGTCATTTTTCTACTGGAATGAAAACGCAAGAAGATGCCAAGACCTGGACTCTCCTGTTGCTGCTCATTATAATCAGCTTAAATCATGACGTGTCTTCACTTTGTTTCTGTGGGATTGAACAGGTGCTCACCCCGCCAAGAGGGGGCGACCACAAGCATGTGTCAAAAAGACAAAGCCTATTTTTTACTTTACAAACTCTGAGCCCAAAAGGCTTAAATGACAAATTATTGTTTAATATCATGATGTCAAAAAGATGTGCTGAAGAGTGCACATTGGTTCGCTCTGAGGGAGGTCCATGTAAACTCTCCCTCTGAGCTCAGACCTGAGGAAGGTCAGAGACTGAAACATCGTGTTAATAAAAGTGAACCAAGAGTGAGACAGTGTGTGGGAGTTTTTCTTAAAAGCTTCCAGTCAAACGCCTCTCCTCCGACTCACCTGTCGCCCGGTCAGGTGTAGAGTCTACACAGAAACGAGGACTGAAATGATCCAAATGCTCCTAGTGAAGGTGTTTGGAGTTTAAAAACACAGTGAAGCACTTCCTGTATTACCACATGATGACATCACAAGGTGGAATAGAGTGAATAGAGAATAGAGAGGTGGGGTTTTACTTCTATGGGGTATTA
The DNA here is from genome assembly GCA_019594935.1 of Periophthalmus modestus. Classification (NCBI taxonomy): domain Eukaryota; kingdom Metazoa; phylum Chordata; class Actinopteri; order Gobiiformes; family Gobiidae; genus Periophthalmus; species Periophthalmus modestus. Next base: position 130,390 of record JAIEZT010000077.1, on the reverse strand, counting down.
AAGAGAGGGTATTTGACTTTTAGCATACACCCCATTAATGAAACTACTGCACATCACATCAGGTTTGTCCAGTTACAGTTTTGTATCATGTTTTTATGTATTTATGAGAATTGTCATGTGGGAGCATGGGTGATGTAGGCTTGTGGGCGGAGCCTCGTACAGGCTCGTACTTTTAACCGTACGGAGGGTTTGAATAGGGCCCGGGAAAGATCGCTAGATTACTCAAACATGGATGACTAAAACCTCCTGATGTTCTTGACGAGGAGCAGCTCCTCTTTAATCAGACGTACTTGAGCTCTTTGTAGAGTTTAATGGCTCCGTTCTGAGGAAGACTGTACGTCTCATCACAGTGAGAACAGTGAAGACGACTGGGGCTTAGCCTGAGGAGGAGAGGAGGAGAGAGGGGGAGGGGGAGGGGGAGGGGGAGGGGGGAGGGAGGAGAGGAGAAAGGAGGAGAGAGAGGAGGAGGAGGGGAGAGAGGGAGGGAGAGGGGAGAGGAGGAGAGAGGAGGGGAGGAGAGGGGGGGGAGGAGGGAGAAGGAGGAGGAGAGGGGGGAGAGGAGGAGAGGAGGAGGAGAGAGGGGAGGAGGAGAGAGAGAAAGAAAAGGAGGAGGAGGAGGGGGGGGGGGGAGAGGAGAGAGAGGGGGAGAGAGGGAGAAAGGAGGAGAGAGAAGAAGAAAAGAAGAGAGAGGGAGGGAGGGAGAGAGGAGAGAGGAGGAGCGCGAGAGAGAGAGAGAAAGAAAGAAGAGAGAGGCAGGGAGAGAGGAGAGAGAGGAGAGGGGGAGAGAGAGAGAGAGAGAGAAGAGAGAAGGAGAGGAGAGAGGAGGAGAGAGAGGAGGAGGGAGGGGGGGAGGGAGAGAGGAGAGGGGGCGGAGAGAGGAGAGGGAGAGGAGAGGAGGAGATGGGGAGGAGGAGAGGACAGGGAGAGAGACAAGAAGAAGAGGATAGAGGAGAGGAGGAGAGGAGGAGAGAGGAGGAGAGGAGGAGAGAGGAGGAGAGGGAGGGAGAGAGAGAGGGAGGGGGAGAGAGAGAGGAGAGAGGGAGGAGGAGAGGAGGAGAGAGGGGGAAGAGAGAGAGAGGGGGGACGAGGAGAGAGGGAGAGGGGGGAGAGGGGAAGGGGAGAGAGGAGAGAGGAGGAGAGGAGAGGAGGAGAGAGAGAGAGAGAGGGAGGCAGCGAGAGAGGAGAGAGGGGGAGAGAGAGAGAGAGAGAGGGGGTGTTAGAACAGTTCAATCGATACATGCACTCAAACACAAGCACACAGCGGCAGAGTGGTTAGCCCTAGGCCCGTTACTATAACAACCACATCGACCTGCCACTCAATACATTTTGGCTGGAGCAATATTTTTGGGCTCAGTATTTATGGTGTGTGTGTCGAACTTGATACTAAAGATTCGACTTGATAGTGATACTGATACCACAACGATAATGAAAACACTCGATGTACCGTCCCTGACACCTGCGAACAACTAGGATCTAGCTTTGATCCTCGTTTAGTTTAGTTTCTGATTTTCGATACTTTTCACAGCCTTAGCACCTGTGCTGTAAAGTAATGTCAGTATTATTGGTTTTATCATATTTTTCCGTATGGTCCCTGGTTGCACATTAGCCGCTATACCTGCCAGCCTTGATGAGCTGGATTTGGAGCTGAACGCTGTGGGTGACGTCATTCTCCCTCAGTTCACTTCTTTATACAGTCTGTGGCTCTGGTCAGCTCAGGTCACATGTTTCAGAGACTCAAATGCAAATGACTCGGACTATGAATAATGCAGGGATAAAGTGTTCCACTCAAACACAGCTGTGTGTTCTGGCCAAACGTGGAGGTCAGAGGAGCAGAGGCCACACGTGAACCACAGACTGGACAAAGAAATGGACTGAAAGGAATGGAGTGTGACGTCACCCACAGCGTTCGGCCCCACATGAAGCTCATCGACGCCGGCAGTTATAGCGACTAATCGGTAGCACACTGCCATATTTGGAATTTCAACCACGCGTATCATAGCAACCAAAGAGCCAATCAGGGACGAGGCTGTTGAAGGCAACGCCCCTCCTGCCCACACCGCTGGTTTAGCAGGGAGCGGGAGCTTCGCAACTTTGTCAATCAAACCTGTTGCTAACGCTAGCGGGAGCGACCTCCGGGAAAGAAGACGCCTGATTTGTCTGTTATTAATGTTCATATGTTGATTTACAGAGACAATAGTGAAATAAAAACCCCAGGATCATGTAGAGGGTTAATATGAATCTGACAGCAGGAGCTACAGAGGACAGTTTTTACACAGAAAGTGAACTGGAGTCGATGGAGCTGAAAATGCGTCCATGTTCACTTCCTGTTTGTAATGCGGTGGCTAGCACGTTAGCCATGTCCCGAGACATGTACAGTCTGTGAGCAGGGATCAGAGGGACGAACTGAGAAAGAATGTCTCCATCTCTTTATTTATGAAGGCAGTAGGGGGCAGTGTTGTTGGGCAGGTGAGGTCAGACAGGTGAAAGGTTAAAGGTGATAGTACCTGGATGTACTTCATGAAGCGGTGACACTTTCCACAGCGAGACAGAGGTTTCCCTGAAGCAGCGATCGGCGAGAACGAGACCTCCATCAGCTCATCCATACCTCCACAAACACAGACACATGAGAGTTTAACATGCGTGTTAAACATGTGCGTGTTAAAACGTGTATGTTAACATATGTTAAACGTGTGTTAAACATGTGTATGTGTTAAATGTGTGTGTTAAACGTGTGTTAAATATGTGTGTTAAACGTGTGTGAAACATGTTCTAAACACGTATGATAAAACTCACTGTTGATGGAGTCAACAAAGTAGTGGAACTTCCTCTTGAAGATGTCCAGAGCGTGTGTGAGGACCTGAGAGAAGTCGGCCTTCCCCAGAGCGATGAGTGTCAGCTGTTTCTCCACAGCGCTGCGGATCCAGGGGAGGACTAACTCTGCATCTGTATGAAAATATAAATACATATCAAATAATCACACGTATAAACGCACACGCTTAAACACACAAACTCAACACACACATAAACACACACACACAGCACTGCAGATCCACAGATAAACACACACACAACACACTAATTCTGCACCTATGCACATGAGTACGGCCATAAGAACACACAAACACACACAGGACACACACCTACAGCACAGATATTCTGTGTCATATCAGGAGATGGTAAAATTCTTCATATAATCTATGGTACAGTCTAAGTGAGAGTGACGTCACACACAGAGCTCAGCCCCAGTCAGATGAAGCTCAGCGAGGCTAGAGCAGTTATAGGGGCCAATCTGGATCGACCGCGAGTGTCATAGCAACCAAAGAGCCAATCAGGAGCGAAGCTGTGGAATTGACTGTCAATCAAACCTGTTGTTAACACTAGCGGGAGTGACCTCTGGGAAAGAAGGCAGCTGATTTGTCTGTTATTAATGTTCATATCTTGATTTACAGACACAATAGTGAAAGAAATAAACAGGATCATGTAGAGCAGGTTAATTTGAACATTTTAAGACCAGAATGATGAGTCTGACAGCAGCAGTTACAGAGAGAAGGGACACAGCTTTTACACAGAAAGTGAATTGGAGCCAGAGACGATGGAGCCAGAAGTGCACCCATGATCACTTCCGGTTTGGATCAAAGTCGCTAGCAGGTTAGCCATGTCCATTTATATATATAGTCTATGGACTGTACCAATCCTGTATCAGTATAAAACGTTTTATATCAGGTCTGTACCGAGTATCAGTATAGTCTGGAGATACCGATCCCGTATCAGTATAAAGTGTTTTATCAGGAGATAGTCTGTACCGACCCTGCATCAGTATAAAGTGTTTTATCAGGAGATAGTCTGTACCGACCCTGCATCAGTATAAAGTGTTTTATCAGGAGATAGTCAGTACCGATCCTGTGGTAGCCGTGCACCAGGACGATGCCCAGGTTGGTGGGTTTGAGTTTGCGCCCGTTCTCCACAGTCACATAGTTCCTCTGACAGATGTTGTTGATGTGCACCGGGATACTGGCATCAGTGCCTCAAAAAGGAACAGGAACAACAATTAGATTTTAATAATAACAATAATAATATTCATAACAACCAATAACAACCATCACAGACACATCTGCCCCTGATACAAGGAACAAACACCTTTGAACCATTAGTAACAATAATTACAACATGTACAGATACTCACACCTGTGCCTAAAGCAGCTACAAGACATTAGCAAAAATAGGAAAAATCGTAATAGTAACAGTAATATAATATAACAAATTTAGCTTTCTTTATCATATTTAGTTAAAGTCCACTACATACACAGATTGCTTTTTGACTTATTTGAAAACAGAATTGATAGATTTTTCTTATTAAAATAGGTTATAAATGTAAAAACTCTGCTCATCAGATTAGAGTCGTAGAGTGATACCGATGCCGTGCTTTTCCATGAGCGTGATGAGCTCCGCCTCCGTCAGGTACTCCGGAGGACTCGTCTGTCGCTCCACCAAACGCACCTCCTCCACCGAGAACACGTCTCCTTTGTCGCAGCTTGGGAGCGCCTCCTCTAGGGGGATGCCCTGCCATGGCATCACCACCGTGTAACCTGGAACATGGCAACGAGAATACGTCAAATACTCCGAGACACACGCCGAGAAGTATGTCAAGAAACACTCCAAGAGACATGTTAACGAACACGCCAAGAGACAGGCCAAGAGACAGGCCAAGACACAGGCCAAGAGACACGCCAAGAAACACACCAAGAGACAGACCAAGAGACACGCCAAGAGACAGGCCAAAAGGCACACGCCAAGAGACATGCCAAGAGACAGGCCAAGAGACACGCCAAAAGACAGGCCAAGAGACAGGCCAAGAGACAGGCCAAGAGACACGCCAAGAGAGACACAAGCCAGGCCAAGAGACACGCCAAGAGACACGCCAAGAACACGCCAAGAGACAGGCCAAGAGACAGGCCAAAAGACAGGCCAAGAGACACGCCAAGAGACACGCCAAGAAACACGCCAAGAGACAGGCCAAGAGACAGGCCAAGAGACAGGCCAAGAGACAGGCCAAGAGACAGGCCAAGAGACAGGCCAAGAGACAGGCCAAGAGACAGGCCAAGAGACGGGCCAAGAGACACGCCAAGAGACGGGCCAGGAGACACGCCAAGAGACACGCCAAAAGACAGGCCAAGAGACACGCCAAGAGACAGGCCAAGAGACAGGCCAAAAGACACGCCAAGAGACAGGGCCAAGAGACAGGCCAAGAGACAGGCCAAGAGACAGGCCAAGAGACAGGCCAAAAGACACGCCAAAAGACACGCCAAGAGACGGCCAAGAGACAGGCACCAAGAGACACGCCAGAGAGACCCAGGGAAACAAGAAGCACATTAACAAACATACCAAAAGACAGGCCAAAGGACATGCCAAGAGACCAAACCCAAGAGACACGCCAAGAGACACGCCAAATGAGATGCCAAGAGACACACCAAGAGACACGCCAAGAGATACATCAAAAGGCCACGCTAAGAGACAGACCAAAAGACACACCAAGAGACACATAAACAAACACGCCAAGAGACGCAGCAAGAGACACGCCAAGAGACACACCTAGAGACACGCCAGAGAGAAACAGCAAGAGACATGCCAAGAGATAGGCTAATAGACAGGCTGAAAGAGATACCAAGAGACACGCCAAGAGACATGCCAAGAGACACACCAAGAAATAAGTCAACAAACCTGCCAAGGGACACGCCAAGAAGCATTTCAACAAACACGGCAAGAGACTCGCCAAAAGACAGGCCAAGAGAGACACCAAAAGACACGCCAAGAGACACGCCAAAGGACACGCCAAGAGACAGGCCAAAAGACACACCAACAGACAGATCAAGAGACACACAAAGAGACATGTCAACAGACACACCAAGAGACATGCCAAGAGACACACCAAGAGAGACACATTAAAAAACATGCCAAGAGACATGTCGACAGACATGGCTCACTCCTGGTTGAGTACCTGGGGAGAGCAGGGTCTTGCCGGTGCAGCTGAAGCTCTCTGGTCCGATACTGAAGGTGATGGAGGTCTGGAGGTATTTACAGTCCTGACTCACGGTGGAGATGAAGTGTCTGGTGATGTAATCAAACAGACGCCAGGCGTCGCTGCCTAAGACGAGAGAACATGAGACACTGTCAAAATGAACCCAAAAACATTTTGTTCTTTTAAACGTTAGAACTTTGTGTTCTTTTTAAAGACACACAGCAGGAGATGTGTTTATCTTGTTCATATGTTTCAGCTGCTGCTGTAACAAGGAAAACACACAGGATGTATTGATCTGATACTGGTATCAGATATCGGCTTCTAAATATCAGTTCAGTCGATATTCTGGTTGGACATTTAATTTGATCTAATAAGATTATTTACAGGTCGTAGTTTGAACTTTTGTTTATACAAATTTGTTTTGTCGTTACTTGAGAGATAAATAAAAGCTTCATAACACATTTGGATTATTTGTGGCTTATTTTATTTTTGTTTAAAGTAAAATAAGGCTGTTTTCAGTCTCTGCTCTGGTATCGGTTGATATCACAGATAGTTACAAAAAGATCTACTGTGGTGTCTTTAAAAAGAACTCAAGCTGCACATGGTTAAAACAGAACTACACATTTAAACTTTATGTAAATATGAAAAACGCAAAGTTCCTGATTATAACTCACTGATTAAAACAATACTATATATATACACACATACACACACACATATATATATATATACAGACACACATATATATACACATATATATATACATATGTAATAAAATATGTATATATATGTATTATATATATATATACACACACATTATATATATATATATATATTATATATATATATATATATATATATATATACACATATATACACACACCACACATATATATATATATATATATATATATACATACACACACACATATATATATATATATATATATATATATATATATACATATATATATATATATATATATATATATATATATATATATATATATATATGTGTGCGCTAGAAAGACTATTTTTATAAACTAAAGACTTTTATGGGGCTTGAACTACTAACAGCAGTGACGTGCGGTCATCACAGAGAAATACATAAATTAAATGGTTATATTTATCCAATGATTTGTACTATAAAGTTATTTTATATATAACTTCGCAATTTTATTCTTTTTTTATTCATATTATTTATGCTCTCCATGCCAAATCATTCCCCCTTCAAAGAACTATCACAACACAATCAGTGTGCATCCCACTAATGAAACTACTGCTCTCTATGGGTCTGTCTGCACTCTGTGGGTCCTCTGTCTGCACTCTGCGGGTCCTCTGGCTGCACTCTGCGGGTCCTCTGGCTGCACTCTGCGGGTCCTCTGGCTGCACTCTGCGGGTCCTCTTTATTTGAGGGAGTTACTGCAGCCCTATACTCCACCCATAGCCCCGAGGTCAGAGGTCAGCTGACCAGGTTCTGCTGCTGTGCCCAAAGCCAGGCTCAAGGCCAGAGGTGACAGACCGTTTACTGTGGCCCAGACTGTGGAACAGCGCCCTCTGCCTGTCTGATCCTCTCAGCTTAAGACTCGACTGAAACCTTGGCATTTAACACTAGACAGGATATACATGTGTTTTATAGTTCTTATCCTGTGTATCGTGTTCTATCTTTTTGTTGATTTTATATGAAGCACTTTGGTCAGCTCAAGCTGTTTTAAATGTGATACAGAAATAAACTTGAATTGAATGCATGTGTCTCGTGTGTTCTGACCGAGCTCCGCCTCGCTGGCCGCTCTCATGGGGGTGATGGGGGGGTGGTCTCCCGCGTCAGTGCCTTTCCTCGGGCGATTCAGACCCGATGCCAACAGGTCCCTCACCTGAGGTCACATGACATACAGCCATAAAACAGTATGTCCATTTTGAGTCATCATCCGTAATAACATGGTTAAAAGCCCCTCCCCTAATCCGTATCCCCCCCTCACCTCAGCGCTCCACTGGGGGCAGTTTGCTTGCTGCTGGAGCGCCCCCTTCAGGTCAAAGTTGTCGGGATACTGTGTGGTCTCAGTGCGAGGGTAACTGATGTACCCCTGCGTGTAGAGACGCTCAGCGATCTGCATTGTGTGCTGTGGACCCATACCTGAAACAGAAGAGTGTCTGCAGGTTTAAAACAGGACTAAAGCGGGACTGAACCAGGACTAAAGCAGGACTAAAACAGGACTAAAACAGGACTAAAACATGCCCAAGCAGGACTAAAGCAGGACTAAAACAGGCCAAAGCAGGACTACAGCAGGACTAAAACAGGACTTACCCAGAGCAGAACTGGCAACTCGGAGCATCTCGACAGTGTTCAGAGCCTGAGGTCTTTGTTTGGACTTCTCCTTCTTACTCACCGACTCCACCTGCAGGACAAATGTTATGATCCCTGAGGTCACATGACTTGGACAGGGGTGGGGTCAGGGTGTAGGGACAGGGGGGTGCTGTACCTGAGCGTCTTTTGAGGTTTTGGATAGATTCACAAACATCTGTCCCACATCTCGATCGAACACACGAACTCTGCTCCAGTCCAAGGTCAGAGGGCTCTCCTTCCCCCTAAACACCTGAGACACAAGCAGGTTTAATCCTGGTTTAGTCCTGGTCTAGTCCTGGTCTAGTCCTGGTCTAGTCCTGGTCTAGTCCTGGTCTAGTCCTGGTCTAGTCCTGGTTTCGTCCTGGTTTCGTCCTGTTCCTTCCCCTTATGGTGCATTCACACGGGGGCGTCAGGAACGCGTTAGACGCCTCTAGTTGGACGCATTTGCATTTGAGGACAAACACATCCAGGGCGTCCGTTGCGGTCTACCTTTGGATATTTTGTTTTCGCTGTGTCTTTGTGAACAATGCAAACCAGGTTGAGAGAGTGGCTTTAGTGTATTTATTACATAAAACCCATCAACGGAGGCGACCAGCTCGGCGGCGGCATCTCTGGGTCCGTGACTAGCCTTTATGCTAGCCGATGCGCCAAGTATAATCTAGTTGCTGGTAGCTTGTAGCTGATGCCTTTCTATTTTTTCCAGATAATGATGTTGCTAAATCACTGGAGCATAGTCTGATTGGTTGACGCTGCGTGTCAAGCGCCAGATTCGCGCTGCTCTGACACTTGACATGCGGTCCCTGGTCTCTGGTCTCTGGTCTCTGGTCCCTGGTCCCTGGTCCCTGGTCCCTGGTCCCTGGTCCCTGGTCCCTGGTCCCTGGTCCCTGGTCCCTGGTCTCTGGTCTCTGGTCTCTGGTCTCTGGTCTCTGGTCCAGTCCTAGTCCAGACCTTGGCCTGCAGGACCCAGTAGGTCTCTGGTTTGAAGGACTGGATCTTGTCGTGTCTCTCCACACAGAATCCCAGGGTTGGCGTCTGACAAGGTCCAAACGAGATCAGAGACGAGTCCAGGTTTCCGTATTTTCCCTGGAAGTATTTGGTCTGGAATCTGAAGCACCCGAAACATTAGAACAGGTGTAAAGCCCCATTGTGGAACATTTCCTCACATTAGAATAGTATATATTACATAGTTAACCATTACCGTGTGAACGCACAGCCGATCCTCAAGTCGAGTTCCTGTCTGGCGTCCACGGACAGCGCCTCGTTCTGATTGGGCGTTCCCAGGTGGTTCATCGCGGTCCAGATGTCTGTATCTGTGATGGAGCTGAACTTGGCTCTGAACACAGTGCGCCCCCTGCCCTCAGATTTGGTCATGACAGGCTGCACCGCGTCCAGCACCTGAGCCATAAGAACAGAGGGGTCAAAGAGGGGTCAGAGGAAGGGTCAGCGAGGGGTCAAAGAGGGGTCAGGGGAAGCGTCAGAGAGGGATGAGCAGGTCAGGGGAGTTTCAGAGAGGTGTCGGGGGGATCAGCGAGGTCAGGAGTGTTTCAGAGGGGTCAGTAGAGGTTCAGTGAGGGTCAGGGGAAGGTCAGTGGATTTCAGAAAGAGGTTAGGGGGGAACCAGGGGAGTTTCAGAGAGGGATCAGAGAAGGGTCAGTGGAAAGGTCAGAGAGGGGTCAGGGGAGGGGTCAGAGGGGTTTCGGTGAAGGGTGTTAGAAAGGGGTCAGGGGAGGGGTCAGAGTAAACCTAAAAACCCTAACGCAAGAAGAGAGGAGCTCAGAGCAGATCCTTAAGAGAGTTTACATGCATAAAAGTGTCCTGGTTTCTCAGTGGCATGTAAAAAGCATATCCCGAATACTGCTATAACCGGGATGAGGCTCGGGATACTCAAGTTCACGTAAATACACTCTCTGGGATATTCTGAATGTATTCCGGATACTGAGGCATGTAGACTCAGTGTCCTGATTTATCAAACTGGTGCAGTACTGAGCATGTGCGAACTGAACTGACAGATACAGCAGCAGCAGCAACTTTCTCAAACTGACTAAAACTTCTACCAGGACTTCTTAAGCATTAACGTCATCTCCAGAATACTCCAGAATACTGGAGCACATGTAAGTGCACTCAATCAGAATGATTTCATAATGAAAGTATAACCTTAAACAGATAAATGTAATAAAATACAAACCTCAAAGCAGATGTTTTCTCCTTCTTTATCACAGTCCAACCACAGAACCACATAGTCACAGCCCCGAGCCTCCACCTGCAGCACAAACACAGGTAAAACACACCTGTTCAACACAAACACAGGTAAAACACACACCTGTACAACACAAACACAGGTAAAACACACATCTGTACAACACAAACACAGGTAAAACACACACCTGTACAACACAAGCACAGGTAAAACACACATCTGTACAACGCAAACACAGGTAAAACACACACCTGTACAACGCAAACGCAGGTAAAACACACCTGTACAACGCAAACACAGGTAAAACACACCTGTTCAACACAAACACAGGTAAAACACACACCTGTACAACGCAAACACAGGTAAAACACACCTGTACAAACACAAACACAGGTAAAACATACACCTGTACAACACAAACACAGGTAAAACACACACCTGTACAACACAAACACAGGTAAAACATACACCTGTACAACACAAACACAGGTAAAACACACACCTGTACAACACAAGCACAGGTAAAAACACACATCTGTACAACGCAAAACACAGGTAAAACACACATCTGTACAACACAAACAAAGGTTATAAAACACACCTGTACAACACAAAACACAGGTAAAAACACACACCTGTACAACACAAACACAGGTAGAACACACACCTGTACAACACAAACACAGGTAAAAACACACACCTGTACAACACAAAACACAGGTAAAACACACACCTGTACAACACAAACACAGGTAAAAACACACACCTGTACAACACAAACACAGGTTAAAAACACACACCTGTACAACACAAACACAGGTAAAACACACACCTGTACAACACAAGCACAGGTAAAACACACCTGTACAACGCAAACACAGGTAAAACACACATCTGTACAACACAAACAAAGGTAAAACACACACCTGTACAACACAAACACAGGTAAAACACACACCTGTACAACACAAACACAGGTAAAACACACACCTGTACAACACAAACACAGGTAAAACACACACCTGTACAACACAAAACACAGGTAAAAACACACACCTGTACAACGCAAACACAGGTAAAACACACAACCTGTACAACGCAAACACAGGTAAAACACACACATCTGTACAACACAAACAAAGGTAAAACACACACCTGTACAACACAAACACAGGTAAAACACACACCTGTACAACACAAGCACAGTTAAAACACACACCTGTACAACACAAGCACAGTTAAAACACAGGTAAAACACACCTGTACAACACAAACACAGGTAAAACACACACCTGTACAACACAAACACAGGTAAAACACACCTGTACAACACAAACACAGGTAAAACACACCTGTTCAACACAAACACAGGTAAAACACACCTGTTCAACACAAACACAGGTAAAACACACCTGTACAACGCAAACACAGGTAAAACACACACCTGTACAACGCAAACACAGGTAAAACACACACCTGTACAACACAAACACAGGTAAAACATACCTGTACAACGCAAACACAGGTAAAAACACACATCTGTACAAACACAACACAAAAAAAGGTAACAACACACACACAGGTAAAACACAACCTGTACAACACAAACACAGGTAAAACACACACCTGTACAACGCAAACACAGGTAAAACACACACCTGTACAACACAAACACAGGTAAAACACACACCTGTACAACACAAACACAGGTAAAACACACACCTGTACAACACAAGCACAGGTAAAACACACCTGTACAACGCAAACACAGGTAAAACATACATCTGTACAACACAAACACAGGTAAAACACACACCTGTACAACACAAGCACAGGTAAAACACACATCTGTACAACGCAAACACAGGTAAAACACACATCTGTACAACACAAACAAAGGTAAAACACACCTGTACAACACAAACACAGGTAAAACACACACCTGTACAACACAAACACAGGTAGAACACACCTGTACAACACAAACAGGGTAAAACACACACCTGTACAACACAAACACAGGTAAAACACACCTGTACAACACAAAACACAGGTAAAACACACACCTGTACAACACACAAACAAAGGTAAACCACACACCTGTACAACACAAAACACAGGTAAAACACACACCTGTACAACACAAGCACAGGTAAAACACACATCTGTACAACACAAACAAAGGTAAAACACACACCTGTACAACACAAACACAGGTAAAACACACACCTGTACAACACAAGCACAGTTAAAACACACACCTGTACAACACAAGCACAGTTAAAACACAGGTAAAACACACCTGTACAACACAAACACAGGTAAAACACACACCTGTACAACACAAACACAGGTAAAACACACACCTGTACAACACAAACACAGGTAAAACACACACCTGTACAACACAAACACAGGTAAAACACACACCTGTACAACACAAACACAGTTAAAACACAGGTGTAAAAACACACCTGTACAACACAAACACAGTTAAAATACACACCTGTACAACACAAACACAGGTAAAACACACCTGTATACACAGACACGGGTAAGACACACACATGTACAACACAAGGACAGGTAAAACACACATCTGTACAACACAGGTAAAACACACATGTACAACACAAGGACAGGTAAAACACACACCTTTACAACTCAAACACAGGTAAAACACACAACTGCACAATGCAAACACAGGTAAAACAAACCTGTACACACAAATACAAGTGTGTGCGGTGTATGTGTGTGTATGTGATATGTGTGTATGTGGTGTGCGTATGTGTGTGTGCAGTGTGTGTGTGTGTGTGTGTGTGTATGTAGTGTGTGTATATTTGTTGTATGTGTTGTGTGTGTAAGTGGTGTGTGTGTGTGTGTATCTCTTGTGTGTACATGTGTGTATATGTTGTATGTATGTACGTACGTGGGTGTATCTGTTGTATGTGTGTGTATCTGTTGTGTGTGTATATGTTGTATGTGTGTACGTGTGCATGTAGTGTATGAACATGTGCATATCTGTTGTATGTATCTGAGTGTATTTGTTGTATGTTTGTACATGTGTGTAACTGTTGTATGTATGTACGTGTGTGTATATGTTGTATGTATGCACGTGTGTACGTGTGTGTATGTGTGTGTGCATATGTTGTATGTGTGTATGTGAGTGTATCTGTTATATGTATGTGTATGTATCTGTTGTATGTGTGTGTATGTGCATGTAGTGCATGTATGTCTGTTGTATGTGTGTGTGTATCTGTTGTATGTATGTACATGTGTGCATAAGTTGTATGTGTGTCCGTGTGTGTGTATATGTTGTATGTGTGTACGTGTGTATTTGTTGTGTGTTTGTGTGCCTGTGCAGTGTGTGTCAGACCTGGAGGAATTTGACCATGTTGAGTTTGGGGTTTGCTTCTTTCTTCTCAGTTGGAGCTTTGCTGAAGAGTTCGGCAGGGTCCACTTTGTCCCAGTTATTATATTTGCCTGAAAAACACACACATGACAATGTCAGAGTCTCAGATGGAGGGTGGGGCCTAACTCGGCGCCTAACTCGGCGCCTAACTGGCGCCTAACTCGGCGCCTAACTCGGCGCCTAACTCGGCGCCTAACTCGGCGCCTAACTCGGCGCCTAACTCGGCGCCTAACTCTTTATAGGTCCATGGGAGATTCACTGTTTTTAAATAAATCTTCAAACTTCTGGTCCACAAACACTAAACGTTCTCATTATTAGTTTGGATTAGCTCCACAAACGTATCATATATAAGGTGGGTTTGGTTATGGTGTAGGTGGGGTTGGTTGTGGTGCAGGCGGTGTAGGTGGGGTTGGTTGTGGTGGTGCAGGCGGTGTAGGTGGGGCTGGTTGTGGTGGTGCAGTCGGTGTAGGTGGGGTTGGTTGTGGTGCAGGCAGTGTAGGTTGTGGTGGTGCAGTTTTTGTAGGTGGGTGGTTCCTGGTGCAGGCAAACACTGTTGGTTGTGGTGGTGCAGTCGGTTGTAGGTGGGGTTGGTTGTGGGTGCAGGCGGTATAAGGTGGTGGTGCAGTCGGTGTAGGTGGGGTTGGTTGTGGTGCAGGCGGTGTAGGTGGGGTTGGTTGTGGTGGTGCAGGCGGTGTAGGTGGGGTTGGTTGTCATTAGCAATGGTGAGAGTCTCATAACGTGGCCACACACAGAGGTCATTTTGAAGCAGGGTTGGTTGTGGTGCAGGTGGTGGTATCTGTAATGTTGGATGAGGATAAGGACGTGGGTCTGGTTGTGTAGCTAGCATAGATTTAGGTGGGGTTGGTGGTTGTGTATGTGGCTCAGGATGCAGTCTGGATGTGGGTCTGGATGTGGAGTCGGATGTGGGTCTGGATGTGGGATCGGAGTTGGGTTAGGTGTTGGGTTTGGTGGTGTTAGTGTAGGTGGTGTACGTGCTTCTATAGATGTGGCAGTTACTCATGACATGGGGTCGGTGGTGGTGTGGGGTCGGTTGTCAGGTGTATGGGGTCTGTGATGTGGGGTCAGTTGTCAGGTCAGGTGGTGGTGTGTGGGGTTGGTTGCCGGGTTGTTTGTGCAGGTGGTGCAGGTGGTGTTACCGATAAAGTCGAGGCTCATGACGTGGCCGCACACGGAGGTCATCTTGAAGCGGACATTTTGTCCCTGAAACGAGCCGTTGTACTCATGCACTGAGCACGCTCCGTTTAACCCTTTACGGCTCGAGCAGCTGCCTGAAACGAAAAGAAAACAGGAAGTAGAAAAGTGGGACTCTAAAGAAGGGGTATTTACCTCTCTGGGGTATTCTGAGGGGGTATATACTTCTATGGGGTATTAAAGAGGGGGTATTTTACTTCTATGGAGTATTACTGTAACACATGACATATTTAGATTAGCGTGTTTTCTTTTATTCTTTTGAAAATGCTGTCTTCACCCAAAACAATGTATTAACATGTTTTTTAAGCTTCACTTGTGTTTTTGAAGCTCTGAGTCTTCCCTCCCTTTGCTCTCTGTGCTAAGTCACTCCCCCTTCAGAGCTCTATCACAACACAATCAGCTGCATCCCACTAATGAAACTACTGCACATCACATCAGGTTTGTCAAGTTGCTGTGGACAGTTTTGTATCATGTTTTGTATATTTATGGAGAATTGTTCGTGTGGGAGCGTGGGTGATGTAGGCTTGTGGGCGGAGCCTCGTACGTGCTTGTACTGGTAACCGTAAGGAGGGTTTGAATAGGGCCCGGGAGAGATTGCTAGATTACTCAAAAATGCATGACATCTAAAACCTCTTCAGGCGTGTTTTTGATTGAAGAACACCCCCCACCACCTTTAAGAGAGGAACCTGAGGCCTCCCTGTGGGTCAGATGCCCTTTCTTGTCTCCATGGGGTCTTGGTGTGCACATAAACTTCAGACCCTGTAGTTTAGCTCTGTACAAACATGTTCTGTGCCTCTTGTGGTCTCAGGGAGAAAAGTATTGAATCATTTCATTCAAACGTCACAAAAGTTTTCTGAGGTTAATTAAGTCCACATGTGATGCTTCTGATCAAACTTTGCTCTTTGGCATTTCGTGGTTTGAATCGTGGCGTTTGTGGCTCCGAGGCCAAATGCAAATCACTTCCTCATCCAAAATGAAAATGATTATCCAAGGCCAGAGCTAATGGGCCGCCTAGAACAATTAAAACAGGAAAACACAGCACAAGCCCGTCAATGGGACCACCGACCAATCACATCGCAGAGCAGAGTGGCAAGACGTGAGCGCCAGCCAATCAGAAGCCAGGAAACCACAGACATGTTAGAGATGCACAATGAAAACCGTATAAAAAAGATAAGTTTAAATCTCGAAATGCAGCGAAGACCAGACACAAGAACCAGGAGCCAACAGGACCAAGAAGCAGGACAAAGAACCAGGACCAAGAACCAGGACTGAACCAGGTCTCAACCAGGACCAAGACTTGAGAAACACCTGCCATGGAACAGACACAGGTGAGGCCTGCAGACTGTGATGTTTAAAGGTATTGTTTAATAGACTTTTTGAGCAGAGGTTTAGTGCATTTAAAACTAGCTCCCGCTCCCGAGCCGGGTCTAAGCAGGGACTCCCAGACTTCCCACACCCCAGACACTTCCTCCAGCTCCTCCGCTGAGACCCCAAGGTGTTCCCAGGCCAGCCGAGAGACATGCTTCCTCCCACCTTTCCAGGGTCCTCCCGGTGGGACATGAAGACCTCCTCCATCCTGAACAGATGCCCATGTCCGAGCAACCTCAGCTACTCTCTGTTCTGTGTGTTGGACCTGTTGTTTCTCTCAGGCTCTCCTCTCTCTCCCGTCCTTTTCTGCCCTCTCCTGTAGGGGGCGTAGTGTCTCATATCTGTGCGTCTCTCAGGTTCTCCACTCTCTCCTGCTCCTCCTCCTGCTCCTGCCCCCTCCTGCCCTCTCCTCCAGGGGGCAGTGTGTGGACGAGACCTGCTCTTATGACCTTCAGGAGTACCACAGTCAGATGGTGAACCTGCCCAGCCACGTCCACGAGCGCAGCATCGCCCCCTGGACTTACGTGTGAGTGACCACACACCCACCACACGGGGGCAGATCCAGGACTTAAATTTGCCCTGTTCTTCAAAACTGTTCAGATCTTTACCCCTGTTCTAGTCGATTCTTCTCATTGAGTCTTTGAAGCTGTATTTGGAGTGATTCATGTTTGAGTTTAATCTTTAATCTCTTATTTTCAAGACACCATTTTGTTGATCTAGTCCCGTTTTCACCTCCACCAGTACACGCCCTGTGACGTACACACATCATTCTCCAGTTTTATTTTCTGAATCGTCGATGCTCATAGGATACAGCGATGTCCAATGGTAGTTGATGTCGCCGTAAACATCATCACAACACAGAGCCGCATGCTGACAGTGCCCCTTATGGACAGGTGCACATCACACAAGCAGAGGGTCAGAGGATCAATGAGAAGAAACAATTAGAACATGGTTATAATGCTCCACATGACGCTCATCGAGACTGGCAGTTATAGCAGCTAATCTGGAGCCCAGTTCCATATTTGGAATTACGACCACAAGTATCATAGCAACCAATCAGGAGCGAGGGTGTTGAAGGTAACGCCCCTTCCCGCTGACGCTTAGCAATGCTGTCAATCAAACCCACTGCTAATGCCAGCGGGGAACGACCTCAGAGAACATAGACGTCCAATTTGTCTGTTATTAATGTTCATAACTTAATTTCTCAAACAAAATAGTGAAATAAAACCCCCAGGATCATATAAAGTGGGTTAATACTAACACCTTAAGACCAAAATGACGAGTCTGACAGCAGCAGTTACAGAGCGAGGGGACAGTTTTTCAATAGAAAGTGAACTGGAT
>JAIEZT010000077.1:95000-107500 GCA_019594935.1 Periophthalmus modestus | reverse complement strand
GGTATCTGACACATGGGGATACAGGATGGGTCAAATGCACAGGACAGAAAAGACCTTAACACCATGCTCTCTCCTCTCTCTTCCTCTCTCACTCTTTCTCTCCTTCACTCTCTTTCATGTTTAATGCAGTCTGTGCCACTTGTGATCCATACCTCCCTCTCTCACTCCTCCTTTCTCCTCCCTTTCTCCCTTACCCTCCTTCTCTCCACCTCTCCCTCCTCTCTCTCCTCTCTCACTCTTTCTCTCTCTTTTATGTTTACTGCAGAGTGCCGCATGTGATCCATACCTACCTCGCCCTCCTCCTCTCTCCTCCTTTCCCCCTCACTCCCTCCTCTCCTGTCCATCTCTCTAAAGTTGGTCTAAAGTGAGTCTACAGTGGATCTACACTCAGTGGGTCTAAAGTGGGTCTAAAGTGGGTCTACAGTGGGTCTAGAATGGGACTAAAGATGGTCTAAAGTTGGTCTACAGTGGGTCTACAGTGGGTATGAAGAGGGTCTGAAGTCGGTCTATAGTTGGTCTACAGAGGGTCTAAACTGGGTCTAGAGTGGGTCTACAGTGGGTCAAAAGTGGATCTAAAGTGGGTCTACAGTGGGTATGAACAGGGACTAAACTGGGTCTAGAGTGGGTACGAAGAGGGTCTAATGTGGGTCTACAGTAAAGAGAGTCTAAAGTGGGTCTAGAGTGGGTCTACAGTAAAGAGGGTCTAAAGTGGGTCTAGAGTGGGTATGAAGAGGGTCTAAAGTGGGTCTACAGTAAAGAGGGTCTAAAGTGGGTCTAGAGTGGGTATGAAGAGGGTCTAAAGTGGGTCTAAAGTTGGTCTATAGTTGGTCTACAGTGGGTCTAAAGTGGGTTTAAGGTGGGTCTACAGTGGGTATGAAGAGGGTCTAAAGTGGGTCTACAGTGGGTATGAAGAGGGTCTAAAGTGGGTCTAGAGTGGGTATGAAGAGGGTCTAAAGTGGGTCTATATTTGGTCTACAGTGGGTCTAAACTGGGTCTAGAGTGGGTCTATGGTGGGTCTATAATGGGACTAAAGTGAGTCTAAAGTGGGTCTACAGTGGGTCAAAAGTGGGTCTGGAATGGGTCTAAAGTGGGTCTACAGCGGGTATAGAGTGGGTCTAAAGTGAGTCTACAGTGGGTCTAGAGTGGGTCTAAAGTGGGTCTACAGTGGGTCTAGAGTGGGTATGAAGAGGGTCTAAAGTGGGTCTACAGTGGGTCTAGAGTGGGTATGAAGAGGGTCTAAAGTGGGTCTACAGTGGGTCTAGAGTGGATATGAAGAGGGTCTAAAGTGGGTCTAAAGTTGGTCTACAGTGGGTCTAAACTGGGTCTAAAGTGGGTCTAGAGTAGGTATGAAGAGGGTCTACAGTGGGTCTTGAGTGGGTCTAAAGTTGATCTACAGAGGGTCTAAACTGGGTCTAGAGTGGGTCTACGGTGGGTCTATAATGGGACTGACTAAAGTGAGTCTAAACTGGGTCTACAGTGGGTCAAAGGTTGGTCTAAAGTGGGTCTACAGTCGGTATGAAGAGGGTCTAAAGTGGGTCTAGAGTCGGTATGAAGAGGATCTAAAGTGGGTCTAAAGTTGGACTATAGTTGGTCTACAGTGGGTCTAAAGTGGGTCTAAAGTTGGACTATAGTTGGTCTACAGTGGGTCTAAAGTGGGTCTAAAGTGGGTTTACAGTGGGTCTAAAGTGGGTCTACAGTGGGTCTAGAGTAGGTATGAAGAGGGCCTACAGTGGGTCTAGAGTGGGTCTAAAGTGGGTGTAAAGTGGGTCTAGAGTGGGTATGAAGAGAGTCTAAAGTGGGTCTACAGTAGGTCTAGAGTGGGTATGAAGAGGGTCTAAAGTGGGTCTACAGTGGGTCTAGAGTGGGTATGAAGAGGGTCTAAAGTGGGTCTAAAGATGGTCTAGAGTGGGTATGAAGAGGGTCTAAAGTGGGTCTACAGTGGATCTACAGTGGGTATGAAGAGGGTCTAAAGTGGGTCTAAAGATGGTCTACAGTGGGTCTAAACTGGGTCTAAAGTGGGTCTAGAGTAGGTATGAAGAGGGTCTACAGTGGGTCTTGAGTGGGTCTAAAGTTGATCTACAGAGGGTCTAAACTGGGTCTAGAGTGGGTCTACGGTGGGTCTATAATGGGACAAAATTGAGTCTAAAGTGGGTCTACAGTGGGTATGAACAGGGACTAAAGTGGGTCTAGAGTGGGTATGAAGAGGGTCTAAAGTGGATCTAAAGTGGGTCTACAGTAAAGAGGGTCTAAAGTGGGTCTAGAGTGGGTATGAAGAGGGTCTAAAGTGGGTCTAAAGTTGGACTATAGTTGGTCTAAAGTGGGTCTAAAGTGGGTTTACAGTGGGTCTAGAGTGGGTCTAGAGTGGGTCTAAAGTGGGTCTGGAATGGGTTTAAAGTGGGTCTATAGTGGGTATGAAGAGGGTCTAAAGTTGGTCTACAGTGGGTCTAGAATGGGACTAGAGAGGGTCTAAGGTGGGTCTACAGTGGGTCTAGAGTGGGTCTAAGATGGGTCTAAGGTGGGTCTACAGTGGGTATGAAGAGGGTCTAAAGTGGGTCTATATTTGGTCTACAGTGGGTCTAAACTGGGTCTAAAGTGGGTTTACAGTGGGTCTAAAATGGGACTAAAGTGGGTCTAGAGTGGGTCCAGAGTGGGTCTAAAGTGGGTTTACAGTAAAGTGGGTCTAACGTGGGTCAGGTTCATTTGTATTTTAGTCCTGGTTTATTCCAGGTTTTGAACTGGTTTACTACTGGTTTAGACCTGATTTAGTCCTCATTTAAACCTGGTCTGTCCTGGTTTAGTCCTGGTGTAGTCCTGGTTTAGTCAGGGTTTAGACCTGCTTTAATCCTGGTTTAGGCCAGGTTCAGTCAGGGCTTAGTCCTGTTTGTCCGGGTTTACTTCTAGTTCAGTTCTGGTTTAATTTTGGTTTAGTCTTGGTTTAGACCTGCTTTAATTCGGGTTTAGTCCTGGTTCAGTCCTGGTTCAGTCTTGGTTTAGACCTGGTTTAGTCCGGGTTCACTTCAGGTTTAGTTCCTGTTTGGTCCGGGTTTAGTTTTGGTTTAGTCCACGTTTAGTCCGGGCTTAGTGCTGGTTCAGTCCTGGATCAGACCTGGTTTAGTCCTGGTTTAGACCTCGTTTAGTCCGGGTTCAATGCTGGTTTAGTCCCTGTTTGGTCTGGATTTAGTTTTGATTTAGTCCTGGTTTAATCTGGGTTTAGTCCTGGTTTCTTGCTGATTTAGTCCGGATTTAGTCCTGGTTTAGACTTGGTTTAGTCAGGGTTTAATCTGGGTTTAGTCCTGGTTTCTTGCTGATTTAGACCTGGTTTAGTCTTGATATAGACCTGGTTCAGATCTGGCTTAGTACTGGTTTAGACCTGCTGTAGTCCTGGTTTAGTCTTGATTTAGTCCTGGTTTAGACTGGGTTTAGATCTGGTTTAGTCCTGGTTTATTCCGGGTTTATTGCGGGTTTAGTCCGGGTTTAGTCCGGGTCTACAGGGGCTGTATATTAATCTGAGACAGAGACGTTAAACGCGCGCGCGGATCGCGTTGACGGCGCGTGTCACGTGGTGATAATTGATTCTTTTAATTCTTTGACTTTATTTCACTAAAATTATTTGGTGTGTCACGTGACGCGCTTCGGTCGCGTCAGAATTCGTTCAGAATAATTTATTGTGACACTTTGGGAAGGCGCCCCCCCGCGGAGCCCCCCAGAGGCCCCCCAGAGCCCCCTCACCGCCCGCGGAGCCCGGCCTCTGGCCTTTGTGTAGCGGCTCTACACGGGTTTAATCCTGTCAGCCCCGGCTCCAGGCTCCAGGCTCCAGCCCCAGCTCCAGTTCCGGCCCCAGCCTCGGCTCCGGCCCCAGCCTCGGCTCCGGCCCCCGCCTCAGAGCGGCCTGTACGGTGGAGCGGGCGGAGCGCAGAGGCCGGGGAGCACGCTCTCTGGCCCGGCCTGTGCCTCTCGTAAGCTCCGGTGAAACCTCCACATTTAACCCTTTCCGCGCGGGGCCGAGGCCGCGGAGGAAACGCGGAGAAGGAGAGAGACGGAAAAGAGGGACGTGCAGGAAAAAGAGAGACAAAGCACACAGCGGAGGTGTTAGCATTAGCTTTAGACCCGCGCAGCTCAACGTAAAGAATAGATTATCCCTCCGCCGGCAGGTATAGTGCGTGTATAGGCGCGTTACCATGGAAACCTCTTTAAGTGGACGGATGTACAGATCCAGGGAGTATCCCTCCGCGCTCACGTGGCCTAAAGTGTGTTTTTAATAAAGAATAAAACTGAGAAAAAACAATTGACACGAGACATTTAGTTTAGTTTAATTTTAATTTTGTCAAGTTCCCAGATATAGAAAAGTTCTGCCCATATTTCTTTCTTTGATTATAAAAGTGACAAGAGCGTTTGAAAAAAAATTAAAACTTAATTTAAATAAAAGAAACACAGCATTTGTGTGTTGGCTTAAAGCGAGTCCCTCACAAACTCAAATGTTTCTACACCAGCCATATTATCCTGAAAATAACAGAAAAAAACTATAAATATTTTGTTTTTACAACAGGTTCAGTTTGAAGGTCAGATCTTATTCAAACATAAGGTCTGTGTGTCTATGAGTCACCATCACACCTCCAGACCTGGGCCAGGATCCTGCCTTAGACCCGGGTCTGAGGCAGGATCCTGGTCTAGACCCGGGTCTGAGCCAGGATCCTGACCAGGACTGAAGCTGGACTCTTCTGTGGGGCGGTGACTTGTGATTGGCGGCACACGTGCACGTGCTCATGTGCACCCATGTGCATACCCCCCTGTTCATGGCCCCTCCCCCGTGTGACTTATGACCCCAGAGTTCAGAGGTCGCAGCTGCAGGATGGAAGAGCCTCAGTACTACAGATGGTACTGCAGTACTGCAGTACTATATATTTATCATGTATTTACTTATAGAAATGAAAAAGGTCTTAAAGGCGTGGTTCTGTGGTTCTGTGGTTCTGTGGTTCTGTGGTTCTGTGGTTCCTCTACATGACGTGATTTTATTTGACATAAGAAGCTCTCTGTGATGTCACTACAGTCACGTCTTTAACCAAACAAACTCCTCACTGCGAGTGGGCTCGCATCTCCACAAATCTGACTCGTCTTTGGCCTGGAGGAGGGCCTTGTCCTGCTTGTTTAAATGTTGTTCTTTTGGCTGTAGTATCCCACAGTATGAAACGTATCTATCTGCATGGAGAATGTTCCGAAGTACGGCTTTATGTTTTGATTGTGTTCTAAGGAATAAAGAGAATCTGAAACATAAAGATCCATAAAATAAAACGATAAAAATAAAACTCATGAAATTACTTTTTAGGTCATTTACAGCTCAGACCTGGTTTAATCCTGGTTTAGTCCTGGTTTAGTCCTGGTTTAGACCTGGTTTAGACCTGGTTTAGTCCTGGTTTAATCCTGGTTTAGTCCTGGTTTAGACCTGGTTTAGTCCTGGTTTAGACCTGGTTTAGTCCTGGTTTAATCCTGGTTTAGACCTGGTCTAGACCTGGTTTAGTCCTGGTTTAGACCTGGTTTAGACCTGGTTTAGTCCTGGTTTAGTCCTGGTTTAGTCCTGGTTTAGACCTGGTTTAGACCTGGTTTCGACCTGGTTTCGACCTGGTTTAAAATTAGACTTGGCTCAGACGTGGTTCAGACCTGTTTTAGACTTGGTTTCCATGAGTTTCACATGGAAAAATAATCAGATTTATGAATCGTGTTTCACAAAGGATTCTCCTGATCAGAGACCCTCCTCCTGAGCCCACATGTGTGAGGAACATGTGTGTGAGAAACATCAGTGTGAGGAACATCTGTGTGTGGAACATGTTTGAGGAACATGAATGTGACGACCATCTGTGTGTGAGGAACATCTGTGAGGAAAATGTGTGTGGGGTACATGTGTGCGAAGAACATCTGTGTGTGAGGAACATCTGTGTGAGGAACATTTGCACTATGTGAGAAACATCTGTGTGAAGAATGTATGTGAGGAACATCTGTATGAGGGAAATGTGTGTGAGGACATGTGTATGAGGAACATCTGTGTGAGGAACAAGTGTGTGAGGAACATGTGTGTGAGGAACATGTGTGTGAGGAACAAGTGTGTGAGGAACATGTGTGTGAGGAACACCTATGTGAGGAACATCTGTGTGAGGAACATTTGCACTATGTGAGAAACATCTGTGTGAAGAACGTATGTGAGGAACATTTGTGTGAGGGAAATGTGTGAGAGGAGCATGTGTATGAGGAACATCTGTGTGAGGAACAATAACGTGAAGAACATGTGTGTGATGAACCTGTGTGTGAGGAACATGTGTGTGAGGAACATCTACACTGTGTGAGGAACATGTGTGTGAGGAACATCTACACTGTGTGAGGAACATGTGTATGAGGAACATTTATTTGAGGAACATCTGTGTGAGGAACATCAATGTGAGGAACATCTGTGTGAGGAGAGTGTGTGGAAAACATCTGTGTGTGAGAAACGTGTGTGAGGAACATGTGAGAGGAACATCTACACTGTGTGAGGAACATACGTGTGAGGAATATGTGTGTAAAGAACATCCCTCTGAGGAACATCTGTGTGAGGAGCATCTACGCTGTGTGAGCAACATCTGTGTGAGGATCATGTGTATGACGAGCGTCAATGTGAAGAACATCTGTGTGAGGAACATGTGTGTGAGGAATGTCAGTGTGAGGAACATGTGTGTGAGGAACATGTGTGTGAGGAACATGTGTGTGAGGAATGTCAGTGTGAGGAACATGTGTGTGAGGAACATGTGTGTGAGGAACATGTGTATGAGGAATGTCAATGTGAAGAACATCTGTGTGAGGAACATGTGTGTGAGGAATGTCAGTGTGAGGAACATGTGTGTGAGGAACATGTGCGTGAGGAACATTTGTGCGAAGAACATGTGTATGAGGAGCGTCAATGTGAAGAACATCTGTGTGAGGAACATGTGTGTGAGGAACTTGTGTGTGAGGAACATGTGTGTGAGGAATGTCAGTGTGAGGAACATGTGTATGAGGAACATGTGCGTGAGGAATATTTGTGCGAAGAACATGTGTATGAGGAGCGTCAATGTGAAGAACATATGTGTGAGGAACATGTGTATGAGGAACGTCAATGTGAAGAACATCTGTGTGAGGAACATGTGTGTGAGGAACTTGTGTGTGAGGAACATGTGTGTGAGGAACATCTGTGTGAGGAACTTGTGTGTGAGGAACTTGTGTGTGAGGAACTTGTGTGTGAGGAACATCTGTGTGAGGAACATCTGTGTGTGAGGAACATCTGTGTGAGGAACATCTGTGTGTGAGGAGTGTCTGTGGCGGGAGCTTGGACTAGGCCAGTTTTTGTTTCATGTGGATAGGCCCAGTAATTGCACAAATATGAACCATAAACCAGGTCCACAGATCTGCATCTGAACTCCACCTGAGGATCTGTCTCAGCTCAGGATAAAGTGATTCTGAAGTTCTGATGATTCTCTCATTCGGACTTCACCTGGTGAATAAAACCTACTGTAATTATAATTATATTTTTACAAATAGATGTTGAAAATGACACAAAGTAGAGTCCCACATTGATGACATCACATTGGGAGAATTCTGTCCAAAATTTTGCCACAATTTCCACAAAAAAAATCTCCACATTTTTCTGAGACTTTGAACATGAGTCAACAAAGTTTTTTTTTCCCCCATGTCTTTTTACTTGTCACATAATAATCTCTATGACATTGGAGAGTTTTGGCCCTGTTTACTACATGGTTGCTTGGTAACAGTTATAACATTCTCTAGTGTCATGTTATCATTTCCAACCAAGATGTAAAATTTCAACCTAAAAAATGCGAAATTGGGGAATTTAGTTTTTTTTATATTTTGAGCAAATGAAAACAAAAATAATCTGGAATGTGTCTGACTTAAATGAGCAGGTTAAACATAAACCAGATCTCATGTCTCCTCAACAAGGTCTCACGAGGTCTGGACCCAGAACACACAGTCCAATACACACAGTCCAATACACACAGTCCAATACACACAGTCCGATCCACACACTCCCATAAACACAAACTCCAATACACACACTTCAATAGTCATAACTGTACTTCAATAGACACACACCACCCACACACACACACACACACACACACACACTCATACATACACACACACATACCACATACACACACTTCAATACATACAACTGTACTTCAATACACACACTCCAAAACATACACTTCAAAATACACAATCCAATATACAGAATTCAATACACACAATTAAATACACACACACACACACACACACATACTCTAATACACACACTTCAATACACATCACTGTACTTCAATAGACACAGTCCGATACACACACACACACACACACACACACACAGTCCAATACACACACTTAAAAATACACACAGTCCAATACACACACACACACACACACACACACACTCCCAAAACACACAATCCAATATACAGAACTTGAATACACACACCACAACACACACCCAATACACACAATGCAGTACACACACATACCAGTCCAACATACAACACACACACACACCACACAAAATTAAATGAATTCAATACACACACACAACACACACACAATCCACATCACCACACACCAATACACACACACAACACAGTCACACACACACAGTACAATACACACAGTCGATCCACACACAATACACACACACACCCACACACACATACAATACACTACAAGACACAGTCAATACACACACACACACACACACACACACAATACAACACCAAACACATACATACAAACTACACACATCCAATACATAC
Source organism: Periophthalmus modestus (assembly GCA_019594935.1). Taxonomy (NCBI): domain Eukaryota; kingdom Metazoa; phylum Chordata; class Actinopteri; order Gobiiformes; family Gobiidae; genus Periophthalmus; species Periophthalmus modestus. The sequence goes on along the minus strand of JAIEZT010000077.1, from coordinate 98,681 downwards.
ACACATCCAATAAACACAATTAATACACACACACATCCAAAATACACAGTCCAATATACAGAATACATACACACAATATACACACACACACAGTAATACACACACACACAGTACACACACACACACACACATACACACACACCACACAACACACACAGTCCAATACACACAATACACACACACACCCAAATACACACAAATACACTCCACACAGACACACACACACACACACACACAGTCCAATAAACACACTCCAATACACACAAACACCAATACACACACACCAATACACACACAATCCACTATACAGACACACAAACCAATACACACACAGTCCAATACACACACTTAAAAATACACAGTCCAATACACACAATCCAGTACAGACACACACTGTCCAATACACACACTTAAAAATACACACAGTCCAATACACACAATCCAGTACAGACACACAGTCCGATCCACACACTCCCATACACATAAACCACACACACTTCAATACACATAACTGTACTGCAATAGACACAGTCCAACACACACACACACACACACACACACATACTCTAATACACACACTTCAATACATACAACTGTACTACACACAGTCCAATACACGTACACACAGTCCAATGCACACAGTCCAAAACATACACTCCAAAATACACAGTCCAATATACAGAATTAAATACACACAATTAAATACACACACACACACACACACACACACAGTCCAATACACACAGCTCAGTACACACAGTCCAATACACACAGTCCAATACACACAATCCAGTACACACAGTCCAATACACACAATCTAGTACAGACACACACTGTCCAATACACACAGTCTAGTCTACACACTCCCATACACACAAACTCCAATACACACCCTTCAATACTCATAACTGTACTTCAATAGACACAGTCCAATACACACACACACACACACACACACACACACACACACACATACTCCAATACACATACTTCAATATATACAACTGTACTACACACAGTCCAATACACACACTCCAAAATACACAATCCAATATACAGAATCCAGTAAACACAATTTAATACACACACACACACACACACACACACACAGTCCAATACACACAATCCAGTACAAACACACACAGTCCAATACACACAGCCCAGTACACACACAGTCCAAAGCACACCATCCAGTACAGACACACACAATCCAGTACAGACACACACAATCCAAAATACACAATCCAATATACACACTCCAATACACACACACACACACACACACACACACACACAGCCGAATGCACACACTTAAATACACACAGTCCAATAAATAGTCCAATACACACAATCCAACACACACTCTAATGCACACAATCTAATACACACACTTTAATACATACACTCCTGGTTTAGACCTGATAAAGACCTGGTGTGGTCCCAGTTTAGTCCTGGTTTAGTCCTTGTTCAGTCCTAGTTTAGTCCTAGTTTAGTCCTAGTTAAGTCCTGGTTTAGTCGTGGTTTAGTTCTGGTTCAGTCCTCATGAGTCCTTATGTTTTTGCTTGTTTAAATGTAAATAAAGTGTATAATTGTAAAGGTTCCGTACTGTGGCTTTCTCTGCGGTTTGTTTGATCCTCGCGCACGTGTTTGGATTCTGCGCACTCGACCGTCGCTGCCTTTTATGGAGCGCGCTTCCTGCCAGCGCCACACGCACGCGCACGCACAGACAAACACACACACACACACACACACACACACACACACACACACACACACACACACACACACACACACACTGTACAAGTACACGCGCCTGCCTTCACGTGCACGCTCCTCCCTCCCCATGCACGTGCATTCCTCACATTCCAGCGGCAGCGCGTCACTTTACACAAGTTTCTGCCCCAAAGCTGCGACCAGAACAGAAGGCCCAGACCTGGTTTAGACCTGGTTTAGACCCGGTTTAGTCCTGATTTAGACGTGGTTTAGTCCTGGATTAGTCCTCGTTTAGACCTGGTTAAGTCCTGGTTTAGTCCTGGTTTAGTCTTGGTTTAGTCCTGGTTTAGACCTGGTTTAGTCCTGGTTTAGTCCTGGTTTAGTCTTGGTTTAGACCTGGTTAAGTCCTGGTTTAGTCTTGGTTTAGTCCTGGTTTAGTCCTGGTTTAGTCCTGGTTTAGACCTGGTTTAGTCCTGGTTTAGACCTGGTTTAGTCCTGGTTTAGTCTTGGTTTAGACCTGGTTTAGACCTGGTTTAGTCCTGGTTTAGTCTTGGTTTAGACCTGGTTTAGTCCTGGTTTAGTCTTGGTTTAGTCCTGGTTTAGTCCTGGTTTAGACCTGGTTTAGATCTGGTTTAGTCTTGGTTTAGACCTGGTTTAGTCCTGGTTTAGTCTTGGTTTAGACCTGGTTTAGACCTGGTTTAGTCCTGGTTTAGACCTGGTTTAGACCTGGTTTAGTCCTGGTTTAGTCTTGGTTTAGACCTGGTTGAGACCTGGTTTAGTCCTGGTTTAGTCTTGGTTTAGACCTGGTTTAGTCCTGGTTTAGTCTTGGTTTAGTCCTGGTTTAGTCCTGGTTTAGACCTGGTTTTGTCCTGGTTTAGTCTTGGTATAGACCTGGTTTAGTCCTGGTTTAGACGTGGTTTAGTCCTGGATTAGTCCTCGTTTAGACCTGGTTTAGTCCTGGTTTAGTCTTGGTTTAGACCTGGTTTAGACCTGGTTTAGACCTGGTTTAGTCCTGGTTTAGACCTGGTTTAGTCCTGGTTAAGACCTGGTTTAGTCCTGGTTTAGTCCTGGTCTAGACCTGGTTTAGTCCTGGTTTAGTCCTGGTTTAATCCTGGTTTAGTCCTGGTTTAGTCCTGGTTTAGTCCTGGTTTAGACCTGGTTTAGTCCTGGTTTAGACCTGGTTTAGACCTGGTTTAGACCTGGTTTAGACCTGGTTTAGACCTGGTTCAGACCTGGTTAAGACCTGGTTTAGTCCTGGTTTAGTCCTGGTTCAGACCTGGTTTATTCCTGGTTTAGTCCTGGTTTAATCCTGGTTTAGTCCTGGTTTAGACCTGGTTTAGTCTTGGTTTAGTCCTGGGTTAGTCCTGGTTTAGTCCTAGTTTAGTCCTGGTTTAGACCTGGTTTAGTCCTGGTTTAGACGTGGTTTAGATCTGGTTTAGTCCTGGTTTAGACCTGGTTTAGTCCTGGTTTAGACCTGGTTTTGTCCTGGTTTAGTGCTGGTTTAGTCCTGGTTTAGACCTGGTTTAGACCTGGTTTAGTCCTGGTTTAGTCCTGGTTTAGACCTGGTTTAGTCCTGGTTTAGTCCTGGTTTAGACCTGGTTTAGTCATGGTTTAGACCTGGTTTAGTCCTGGTTTAGTCCTGGTTTAGACCTGGTTTAGTCATGGTTTAGTCCTGGTTTAGTTCTGTTGATCCCTGTTTAGCTCTGACTTTGTTAAATCATAGACTTTAGCAGGAGCAGAGGGTCAGAGGATCAGAGGGTCAGAGGAAACAGAAATGTTCCACATTTATCAAGACTGTCCAGGACACGTGGACGCGCAGTGGACGCGTCTCGGACGCTTCTTAGACGCCTTGGTTTCGCTTCAGATCAAACTAAAAAGGCGCGTAATGAGAGATTTGTGAATGAACAGAATTTGTGTTCATTGTTAAATTCTAACTCCACACTGACATCCTCCTGGAACGGGACCAAT
>JAIEZT010000077.1:0-90000 GCA_019594935.1 Periophthalmus modestus | reverse complement strand
GGCGAGACGATGAGGGAGGCAACACGAGGGAGGCGAAACGTTGGACGAGATGATGATGATGGCGAGACGATGAGGGAGGCGAAACTTTGGGCGAGACGATGAGGGAGGGCGAAACATTGAGTGAGACGATGAGGGAGGCAAGACAATGAGGGAGGCAAGACGATGAGGGAGGCAAGACGATGAGGGAGGCGAGACGATGAGGTAGGTGAGACGATGAGGGAAGCGAGACGATGGCAAAACGCTGAGGGAGGCGAAGCTTTGGGCGAGACGATGAGGGAGGCGAAGCTTTGGGTGAGACGATGAGGGAGGCGAAACGTTGAGTGAGACGATGAGGGAGGCGAAACTTTGGGCGAGACAATGAGGGAGGCGAAACGTTGAGTGAGACGATGAGATGAGGGAAACGTTGGATGACGATGATGGGGGGAGACAATGAGGGAAGGAAGCGAGACGATGAGGGAGGCGAAACTTTGGGCGAGAACGATGAGGGAGGCGAGATGATGAGGGAAGACGAGACGATGGCAAAACGATGAGGGAGGCGAAACTTTGGGCGAGACGATGAGGGAGAGTGAGACGATGAGGGAGGCGAGACGATGAGGGAGGCGAGACGATGAGGGGGGCGAGAGACGATGAGGGGGGCGAGACGATGAGGGAAGCGAGATGATGAGGGAGGCGAAACTTTGGGCGAGACGATGAGGGGGGCGAGATGATGAGGGAAGCGAGACGATGGCAAAACGATGAGGGAGGTGAAACTTTGGGCGAGACGATGAGGGAGGCGAGACGATGAGGGGGAGGCGAGACGATGAGGGAGGCGAGACGATGAGGGGGGCGAGACGATGAGGGGGGCGAGACGATGATGAGGGGGGCGAGACGATGAGGGAAGCGAAATGATGAGGGAGGCGAAACTTTGGGCGAGACGATGAGGGGGGCGAGACGATGATGAGGGAGGCGAAACTTTGGGCGAGACGATGAGGGAGGCGAGACGATGAGGGAGGTGAGACGATGAGGGAGGCGAGACGATGAGGGAGGCGAGACGATGAGGGAGGCGAGACGATGAGGGAGGCGAGACGATGAGGGAGGCAAGACATTGAGGGAGGCAAAACCTTGAATGAGACAATGAGGGGGGAGAGACGATGAGGGGGGCGAGACGTTGAGTGAGACAATGAGGGAAGCGAGACGATGGCAAGACAATGAGGGGGGGGACGAAGAAGGGGGAGAGACAGGGAGAGCGGAGGCGAAATGTTGACGAGACGATGAGGGAGGCAAAACTTTGGATGAGACGATGAGGGGGGCGAGATGATGGCGAGATGATGAGGGAGGCGAGGCGAGACGATGAGGGGGGCGAGACGATGAGGAGGCGAGACGATGAGGGGGAGGGACGATGAGGGGGCGAGACGATGAGGGGGGCGAGACAGTGGCCTTTCTGCTCACAGGCTCAGAGCTTTAGTTTGAGGAAAACCGCGTTTTTGTTTGAAACAGGATTAAATTTAACAGCTGCGGGTTTTTTTGTTTGTTTTTCTTGGTTTTATTTGTGTGAAAACACCCGTGACAATGCAGCCTTGTGTGTGACCAACACCACCAACAGAGCAGCTTCTTTAACATTTCAAATTCTTCTTTCATCTTTTATTTTATATGAAGCCTCCAGCTTTACACAAACTGACTCTTGTAGCTTTAATCCATGTTACCTCCTCAAAAACAGACCTGGAGTTGTGTTTTGTTTCATTCGCACATCTTTGAGTAACTCTTTATTAGTCTGTTACATCTCCAAAGCTCAAAATGCTCTGTTCCGCCTTGTGACGTCATCAAGTTTTTAAGTTAACAGCTCCTTTTACCTTTAGTTCAGTAGAAATAGGCAATTCCAGGCTGAAATGATTCTAGTGAAGGTGTGTGGAGTTTAAAAACACAGTGGAGCACCTCCTGTGTTATTATTTCATGACATCACAAAGTGAAACAGCGTTTTCAGTTTGACAGAAGAGCTCAGCCTAAATCTGCAGGTTTGTGTGTTAAACATGTGTGAATGAAACAAAACACAACTCTAGGACTGTTTTTGATGAGGAAACATTAGAGCAAAGGTCAGTTATATGGAACATTTTAAGACAATAAATTAAACATGAAGCAACACAAAATTAATCATAAACATCAAAACAAGACCCCCAAACACAAAACAAAACACAACAAGCAAAAACCCCAAAACACAACAAGCAAAACACAACAAGCAAAACACAACAAGCAAAACACAACAAGCAAAACACAACACAAGCAACACACAACACACAACACAAGCAAAACACAACACACAATCAAACGGCCGTCTGATCTGGTCTGATCTGGTCTGATCTGGACTTGCCTGGTCTGGTGTAACTTCACAGGTGAATCCTCTGATCTGGAGCTCCACAGCCCCGCCCACAGCCCCGCCCACAGCCCACACCCCCACCCACTTCAGAGTTGGCTCCAACTCTGGAATCAATTTCCCATTCATCTTTCCCATAGACTTATGGGAAAAATAAAAAAATTAAGACTTCAGAGGCATCACGCAGGCTAACCAGCTACGTGCTAACTAATATCCATAACATGTCTGTTTTAAGTCCAAAAGCACATTTAAAACACAAGATCCTGTGAAATGTTTGAATAATAACTTGTGTTTTATACATTTTCATAAACAGACATTAAATAAAAGTTCTTGTCTTCTGTTGTTAGTTCCACAGAGCTCATGAGACCTGAGCTTTAACACTTTTAATATATTTCGTTTCAGAAAGTCTATGGGAAATAACTCCTGGAGCCCCTCTCCCTCCCACATTAGCCCCTCTCTCTGTGCTGTGGCCCCTCCTGCATTGGCCCCTCTGTGCTGTCTGTGCTCCCTCCTGCATAGCCCCTCCCCCCTCCTGCATTAGCTCCTCCCTCTGTGCTGTGGCCCCTCCCCTCCTGCGTTAGCCCCTCCCTCTCTGCTGTGGCCCCTGTACTGTGGCCCCTCCTGCATTGGCCCCTCCCTCTGTGCTGTGGCCCCTCCCACATTAGCTCCTCCCTCCTGCATTAGCCTCTCCCTCCTGTGGCCCCTCCCACATTAGCCTCCTCCCTCTCTGTGGCCCCTCCTGTGGCCCCTCCCACTGTTGTGGCTCCTCCCATTAGCCCTCCCTCTGTGCTGTGGCCCCTCCTGCATTAGCCCCTCCCTCTGTGCTGTGGCCCCCTCCCACATTAGCTCCTCCCTCTTCCATGTGGCCCCTCCCATCTGTCCCTCTGTGCTGTGCCCCTCCCACATTAGCTCCTCCCTCTGTGCTGTGGCCCCTCCTGCATTAGCCCCTCCCTCTGTGCTGTGGCCCCTCCCACATTAGCTCCTCCCTCCTACATTAGCCCGTCCCTCTGTGCTGTGGCCTGTCCTGCATTAGCCCCTCCCTCTGTGCTGTGGCCCCTCCCACATTAGCTCCTCCCTCCTGCATTAGCCTCTCCCTCTGTGTGCTGTGTAGCCCCTCCCCTGCATTAACTCCTCCCTCTGTGCTGTGGCCCCTCCTGCATTAGCTCCTCCCTCTGTGCTGTGGCCCCTTCCACATTAGCCCCTCCCTCTGTGCCGTGGCCCCTCCTGCATTAGTTCCTCCCTCCTGCATTAGCCCCTCCCTCTGTGCTGTGGCCCCTCCCACATTAGCTCCTCCCTCCTACATTAGCCCGTCCCTCTGTGCTGTGGCCTGTCCTGCATTAGCCCCTCCCTCTGTGCTGTGGCCCCTCCCACATTAGCTCCTCCCTCCTGCATTAGCCTCTCCCTCTGTGCTGTAGCCCCTCCTGCATTAGCTCCTCCCTCCTGCATTAGCCCCTCCCTCTGTGCTGTGGCCCCTCCCACATTAGCTCCTCCCTCTGTGCTGTGGCCCCTCCTGCATTAGCTCCTCCCTCTGTGCTGTGGCCCCTCCTGCATTAGCCCCTCCCTCTGTGCTGTGGCCCCGGGGCCCTTTTTCTGTTGGACTACTGTGAGTGTGAGCAGTGCAATATTAAAAGGGCATCGGTCCACAGCTCTGCCCTGAGAGAGAGGGTGAGGGTATGACGCCCAAGTGTCCCGCTCAAGGCCACAGCCTGAGGGACTGAACCGCAGAGCTGCAGGTCCGAGGCCAAACGCTTCACCACAGCAGCGAGCTGTTCATGTTCTACTCTGAGAAATGTATTCACTCTGACAACTTGAGTCCAGCTTAAAGATGCACTACGGAACTTTTCTGATGCTTACGCAAAACAATATCAGGTCTAGCTTATTTTTGTTTAGCAATAAAAATAATCAGATAAATGCAAGTTTAAATGTCCCATAATGCACTGCTCTCTGATCTCTGCTCTAATTGTTTCCTCGTCACAAACAAACTTGGAGATGTGTTTTTTCATTCACACAGAAAACACTTTAATGCCACACTGCGAAACATTGGAATCAAAGCAGCAGCTCCTCTATGGAGATGAGCAGGTGGCTGTCCCCTCCCATGCTTCTCCCAGAAAAGTGACACAGTGCACCTTTAAAGGATTGCAATGAACAGATATTTGTGAATGTGAACTCTTCTCTTTTTTGTGCTGTTGGACGAGTGGTGTCTGAGGCCCGGGGACTGAACCACAGAGCCGGTGGTGCGAGGGTCTGCTGCTCTGACAGTGTTGCACTACTGTTCCATCTCTAAAGCAGTGCAATAGTAATGTCATAGCATCAGCCTCCTGCACAGCGCCTCCTGCACAGCGCCTCCTGCACAGCGCCTCCTGCAGAGCGCCTCCTGCAGAGCGCCTCCTGCAGAGCGCCTCCTGCAGAGCTTCCCCTGCACAGCGCGCCTCCTGCACAGCGCCTCCTGCACAGCGCCTCCTGCACAGCGCCCCTGCAGAGCTCCCCCTGCAGGTGCCTCCTACGAAGCGCCTCCTGCAGAGCTCCCCCTGTACAGCGCCTCCTGCAGAGCTCCCCCGCACTGCGCCTCCTGCACAGCACCCCTGCAGAGCGCCCCCTGTACAGCGCCTCCTGCAGAGCTCCCCCACCCCAGAGCTCCCCCTGTACAGAGCTCCCCCTGCAGAGCTCCCCCTGCACTGCGCCTCCTGTAGAGCGCCTCCTGTAGAGCTTCCCCTGCAGAGCTCCCCTGCACAGCTCCTCTGCACAGCACCCTCTGCACAGCACCCTCTGCAGAGCGCCCCCTGCAGGCTTTTGCACAGTACAGCCTCCTCTGTGACTAATGAAATGTTCGGCAGTGGAGCTTTAACCCTTTATGGCTGTGGTTGTTTTGTTTCATTCACATGTTTGATGTTATATTTTTTTAAAAATATATAAACTCTGATTTTCTTCAATAATAAAAAAAAAAAAAACATTTTTGTGTTTTTATTTGGAAAATAAAAAAATGAAAATGATTTTAACCTTTGTTTTTAAAAACTGGCTCTGTCGTTTCAGGTCAGACAGACCCCGAGACGGACCGGAGACCGGACCGGAGACCGGACCGGAGACCGGACCGGAGACCGGACCGGAGACCGGACAGGAGACATCCTCTGGGAGGTACCCTATAAATGTTGCCTCTGCTCCTCACAAACAGCAGTGCAATATTGCTTATAGGGTCTCTCCTGGAGGAGGCCACTGCAGAACCGGAGCAGAACCGGACCAGGATCAGACAAACCCGGCTGTGTGAGACTTTTCTAGGTTCTTGTAAACTCTCGGTTCGTTAAATGAGCTGAGGTGGTTTTCACATGTTAGTGGCTCTGTGGTTCTAGATTTAGGTGTGTTTATTTCTCTTTTGAGTTGGTCTTGTTCACACTGAGCATCTTATCCCAAACACCCATCACTGACAAGCTTCAATAGGCAGAGCAACACACACACACACACACACACACACACACACTCACATACACTCATACACACACACACACACACATCACACCACACACCCGGGCTCACCTGCGCAGACAGACCCAGGGTCACCTGCGCAGACAGAGGCAGGAGGAGACTGTGGCTGATATAAGTTGGTCCAAATGGCCTCGTGTCCAAACAGAAGCTCTGCAGCGACGTTTACACAAATATACGAGATCTGAGGCTTTGGCCCAAATCAACACTTTTACTTTCACAGCCGACAGCGGAGGTCGACCCGAGGTCGGCCGCAGTCAAACTGCACTTGCCTTGCTCCAGAGTGTGGGCGGCGGCGCTCAGAGACCTCCTGTTTGAAGCACTCTGGGAGCGGCCGTTTGCTGTGGTCCAGACGGAGAGTGTTGTGTTCACACTGGATCAAGAGCCGCTCTCAGAGACAACGCTCTTTAATATCGACCTGAGGCAGAGTGAAAATGACCCGAGTTAAATGCTCGTTTTGGTCCGAGCCTCTTTCCCTGTTGCACTCCTGTGGGGGCAGCAGAGAGCAGTGCAATACTGAAAGGGCATCGGTCCTACACAAGTACTACTATTACTGTCTGCTGCTACTACTGTTACTACTTCTGATACAATTACTACTGCACTTGCTGTTACTGTTTCTCTTATTTTAGTTCTGCTTTTCTCTGAAATTGTTTTTGTAGGTTTTTTTTTTACAAGTCAGTACACACCTGTAGAGTGTGTGTGTGTGTGTGTGTGTGTGTGTGTGTGCAGTGTGTGTGTGTGTGTGTGTGTGTGTGTGTGTGTGTGTGTGTGTGTGTGTGTGTGTGTGTGTGTGTGTGTGTGTGTGTGTGTGGTGTGTGAGTTGTGAGAGTGATTACAGTAGACCAGAGTGAGTGAAGTGAGTGTTTGAGAGAGTGAGAGAGTGAGAGAGTGAGTGAGTGAGTGAGTGAGTGACCTGGTGAGTGAGTGAGTGAGTGTGTGTGTGTATATATATATATATAGTGCAGTGTGATTGTTAAATTGTGACTGATTAATAAAAGTTTAATTCTCATTTTATTGTTTGATTCAAGGCTCTTTTCTATTACACTAGACCAAGCTTGAAGCCTTTTTAGACCTGGTTCAGACCTGGTTTAGTCCCTGGTTTAGACCTGGTTTAGTCCTGTTTTTAGTCCTGTTTAAGTCCTGGTTTAGACCTGATTTAGTCCTGGTTTAGTCCTGTTTAGTAGACCTGGTTTAGTCCTGAGCTCTCCTGATGTCCTGTGTTGCAGCACCTCCTGCTGGACAAAGGGTGAACTGCGGCGCGCTCCCGGTGCAGTGACAATGCGTCGATAGTTTGTTTTTGTATAACATTTTTTCTTTTACATTTACTGAGTAATTTTAATGAACTTTTATTTAACCAATTTATACAGCACATTTCCAGATCCCAAAGCATTCACAGCATTCTCCAGTCACTTCACTCTGAGGTGAGGAGCTGCTGCCACAGCTGCCTTGAGACAGACTGACAGAGGTGAGGCTGCTAGTCTGCACCTCCCACCACCAACCTGCACCACCATATTCACACTGGCAGTATGGGAGAAGTGTTTTGCCAAAGGACACAACCTCAGTTTGCCACAGGCGCCCCACTGATTTTGATTAAACTGAAATAATTGAATTCTGCCAAGAGAAGACTTTCAGACTTTACCATTTCCCCAGGTCAGAGGTCAGTCAGAGGTCAGTTATGAACGTGATACTGCAGTCATATTTTAAACACAAAGGAAACGTGAAGACAACTTAGAATCCCCATTTTTATTAAATCAGAAACTTTAGAGAAACACAAAGTAAACTAAAGTAAATAGGTTCTTCTTTGACAGAGCAGGTGTTTCTGGGGTTATTTTTACAGGTGTGTGGATGTTTTTTTTTTGTTTGTTTTTACAGGTGTGTGGATGTTTTTTACAGGTGTGTGGATAAGTGGATGGCTTTTACAGATGTGAGGATGTTTTTTACAGGTGTGTGGATAAGTGGATGGCTTTTACAGATGTGAGGATGTTTTTTATTGGAGTGAGGATGTGTTGTGGCAGGTGTTTGGAGGGCTTTTATGGGTGTGGGCAGGTGTGTTTTTACAGGTGTCTGGATGTGTTTTTACAGGTTTGTGAATGGTTTTTACAGGTGTTTTTAGAGATGTGGGGATGGTTTTTTACAAGTGTTTCAGATGATTTTTTTTTTTTTTTTTTTTTTTACAGGTGTGTGGATGTTTTTTTTACAGGCACTAAACACTAGTTTTAATCTGCACATCACCAGGAGCACCAAGATTGGTGCAAACCTCTGGATTAGATTTTTAAGTTCAAATGAAAAACAAAAATAAGAGTTTGAGTCTACACCTGTCAAATCATTTAGAAATGTTCAAAGGAGCGAGGCACTAGACCTGGCTGTTTTCAAACGCAAGGCGTCTTGGTCTGATCTGGGCAAAGGTGGACCTGGATCACACCTGGATCACACCTGGATCACACCTGGATCACACCTGGATCACACCTGGATCACACCTGGAGACTCAAGGGGTCACACCTGGACCTCTGCAGTCACACCTGGGGGGGATCACTCCTGGGGAGATCACACCTGGGGGATCACACCTGGGGGATCACACCTGGGGGATCACTCCTGGGGGGATCACACCTGGGGGGGATGACACCTGGGGAGATCACATCAGGGGGGATCACATCAGGGGGGATCACATCAGGGGGGATCACATCAGGGGGGATCACACCTAGGGGGATCACACAGACATAACCTTACACATCAGCCCAGAAATATCAGCAGTTTATCAGCTATCGGTTTCTCTGGATTCTAAATGATCAGCATCAGCCATGTACAAACACACTGATCGATCTCTATTCCAAGTGCTCCACACTATAACTGTCGTGTGGTTAGCGCATGGTTAGTGTGTGGTTAGCATGTGGTTGACGCGTGGTTAGCGTGTGACTAAATTACCAAGGATACGCGAGTATCCTCCGCTCTGTTTCCAAGGCCAGATTCTGGCCTCTCAGGGACAAAGATCTGGCTTGAGAGGTGAAGAACCTTGCATTTGAGAACAGCCCCAGACTCACAGACCACAGGCCGACAATAGTCTGTCCTCTCATAATGACCTGGCGGCTCGCCCTGATGTCATTTTTTCCTTTAATGCAGTTCTGCAAAGACCCAGTTAACTAACCTGTCCTAACCTAAAACAAAGCAACTGATCCTAACCCGAACCCTGACCTTAACCCTAGTTCTGTAAAAATATATTCTCAAAATTAACATTTGCGAGAATAGCCACCAATGCAAAGTGGTGGTTATGAGGGGAGAAAAATGAGGCGTCCTGATGACGTCATGTCCCATGTTGATGACCTCACAGCTCGTCATGTCTCATTGGCTCGGCACTCGGCTGGATGAACACGCCCTCCATGGTCCTCCAGAGGCCGTGCGGTCCGGGCACACTCATACCGTGCACCTCTCGCTGGCCTCTGATTGGATGGCCGTACGTTTCCCCGGTGACAGCCAGGAAGACGTCTGTGCCCACGTGTTTGAGGCGCACGCTGTCGTCACGCTCCCAGTGCTCGCCGTCGCATTGGACCGCCCACACGTCCAGGTCATCGCCCTCGCCGCGCTCGCCAAACGCACTGACCTCCTGCAGACAGAAACACGGGGAGAACACGCTGAGAACACACGAAAAACACATTAATGAACAGGGATGCACGATTTTGAAATAACAAAAATGCTATTTTTTTTTCAAAGAAGATATCCGACACATGGGGAAGACAGCTGAGAACATGTTTGTAGAGGTTAGCAACTACAAGGTTAGCAGCTTTTTACACAAAATATGACCCAGGGGAGGGCATCTGACACACACGGGGAGGGCATCTGACACAGGTACAATAACACTTTTCTATAAAAGAATCTCCTTTGTAAAGAGCAAAACCTATTCTCTAAATAACTGCAGCGATCAGGAGTCTAACCCCCAAGCTCGTGGTGAGAGGGAGGAGACTGACCGCTGTGCCGTACCTGGTTGCTGGAGAGGGCGAGCTCGCGGTGAGAGGGGGAGGAGACTGACCGCTGTGACGTACCTGGTTGCTGGAGAGGGCGAGCTCGCGGTGAGAGGGAGGAGACTGACCGCTGTGCCGTACCTGGTTGCTGGAGAGGGCGAGCTCGCGGTGAGAGGGAGGAGACTGACCGCTGTGCCGTACCTGGTTGCTGGAGCGGGAGTGGTGAGAGGGAGGAGGAGACTGACCGCTGTGCCGTACCTGGTTGCTGGAGGGGCGAGCTCGTGGTGAGAGGGAGGAGACTGACCGCTGTGCCGTACCTGGTTGCTGGAGAGGGCGAGCTCGCGGTGAGAGGGAGGAGACTGACCGCTGTGCCGTACCTGGTTGCTGGAGCGGGCGAGCTCGCGGTGGTTGGAGGAGACTGACCGCTGTGCCGTACCTGGTTGCTGGAGCGGGCGAGCTCGTGGTGAGAGGGAGGGGACTGACCGCTGTGCCGTACCTGGTTGCTGGAGAGGGCGAGCTCGCGGTGAGAGGGAGGGGACTGACCGCTGTGCCGTACCTGGTTGCTGGACAGTGGCGAGCTGAAGTGGTGTGAGTGGAGGTTGCGTGCCGTCTTCATGTGGGTGAATCTCACGTGTTGGCCACACTTGATGGGCGTTCCTCGGGTACACGGGCGCCCGGGTTTCCCTCTGATCTGCCAGTAGCTGTTGGCGTCGTCGGCCGCGTCCACCCCGGTCACAGACTGCTGCCCACTGCCTGAGGAGCGCCACCATGAGGCCAGGGCACAAAGTGTTAAAAGAGTGGGTGTTCTACCAAATGGACTTTTTGTCTTTTTCCCATGTTCTTACACTGTTTCTCATCAAAAACAAAGAACATCTCCATGTTTGAATAATCTAGTGATATCTTCTGGACCCTATTCAAACCCTCCTTATGTCAGCAGAGCGAGTTGTGCTTGTGTCTCTATGGTTCTCATCCCTGACACCCGTGGATCATTCTGTTTTAATTTACACGTTTTAAATCACAATATTCATCCAAAACGACTTCATAAAACCACTGACTTCTGCGTTAGAAACTGTGGCATCCAACTGAGCCAACGTCACTGTAAACGCCATCACAACAAAGATGCTGCGGCGCCCCCTATGGACGGAGCACTTCACACTAGAGCAGCACAATCCTACGAGTATCACGATACACCGAAGAAAATAAAACTGGAGAAGGAAGTGCGGACGTCTCAGTGGGCGTGTACGTCCCCTCTGCACCTGTCCCCTCTGCACCCGTCCCCTCTGGACCTGTCCCTCAGGACCTGTCCCCCCCCTCTACACCTGTCTCCTCTGGACCTGTCCCCTCCTCTGGACCTGTCCCTCTACACCTGTCCCCTCTGCACCCATCCCCTCTGCACCTGCCCCCCCCCCCCTCTGCACCTGCCCCCCCCCCCTGCACTGCACCTGCCCCCCCCTCTGCACCTGCCCCCCCCCCCCCCTGCACCCCCCGTCCCCTCAGGACCTGTCCCCCCCTCTACACCTGTCCCCTCCTCTGGACCTGTCCCTCTGGACCTGTCCTCTCTACACCTGTCCCTCTGCACCAGTCCCCGCTGCACCAGTCCCCGCTGCACCTGTCCCCGCTGCACCTGTCCCCTCTGCACCCGTCCCCTCTGCACCCGTCCCCTCTGCACCTGTCCCTCTGCACCCGTCCCCTCTGCACCCGTCCCCTCTGGACCCGTCTCTCAGGACCTGTCCCCCCCTCTACACCTGTCTCCTCTGCACCTGTCCCCTCCTCTGGACCTGTCCCCTCCTCTGGACCTGTCCCCTTCTCTGGACCTGTCCCCTCTGGACTGGACCTGTCCCCTCTGCGCCTGTCCCCTCTGCGCCTGTCCCCTCTGCACCTGTCCCCTCTGCACCTGTCCCTCTACACCTGTCCCCTCTGCACCTGTCCCTCTGCACCTGTCCCTCTGCACCTGTCCCTCTACACCTGTCCCTCTACACCTGTCCCTCTGGACCTGTCCCTCTGCACCTGTTTACACGGTAATTTTAGATGAGTTAGATCCGCGGATTTGACCCGAGACCCGGAAACACACAGACTGTATTTCTTCACGTTAAACCATCAGAAAATGGGGCTGTTTTTAGTTTATTTCAGACTCTCATATTGAAAAGTCTCTGCTGATCAAATGTAAATATATTTGATAAAAATGGGACGTAAACGCGCGTTACCTGATCCGTACTTGACGTCGTGCGAGTGCAGCCTCACATTGTGTCTCGTGTTGAGCAGTTTAACCAAAGAGCCGCATGTCACGGAGCTCAAGTCCGAGTCCCGGGCCTCGGCACCGGGCCACCCGAACCCGAGCAGGACCAGCGGGAGCAGGGAGAGCACGGA
Organism: Periophthalmus modestus; assembly: GCA_019594935.1. NCBI lineage: Eukaryota > Metazoa > Chordata > Actinopteri > Gobiiformes > Gobiidae > Periophthalmus > Periophthalmus modestus. The sequence goes on along the minus strand of JAIEZT010000077.1, from coordinate 77,859 downwards.
GCCCGGAGAAAGGCGCAAGAACCGCGGCCACAGCATCCTACCTCTGCCGCTGTCACCGAGCGTCTCCTCCGCACGAAAACAGAGGAGCCGGCGCCACGCAGCCAATCACAGCCCGGCAGGAAGCGCCACTGACCAATCACAGCCTGACAAGTCTGAAAACACGGAAGTGAAGCGAGGATTCTAATTGGTCCAGGTGGCGTCTGTTAAGAGAGCGCTTTTGATGAAATTTTATCGTTTCTCGGCGCGATACGATTAGAGCATTCTCCTAACTCTGTCCCTCCTCTCCTCGTCTCCTCTCCTATCCTCCTCTATTCTCTTTCCTCCTCCTTTCTTCTCTTTTCTCCCTTGATCTCCTCTCCTCTGACGTTTCCACTTCTCTTATCTGTTCTTTTCTCATCTTTTCTCCTCCTCTCCCCTGCTCTTTTCCTCCTCCTCCTCTGACCGTCTCCTCTTCTCTCCTCCTTTCTCCACTCCTCTCTTCTCCTCCTCCTCCTCTCCCCTGATCTCTTCTCCTTCTCTGACCATCTCCTCTCTTCTCCTCCTCCTCTCCCCTGCTCTTTCCTTCTCCTCCTCCTCTCCTCTTTTTCATTATTTTGTAAAGTTAGAGTCCAGTATAAAGTAGTTAAAGTTGTATTTTTTATTGTCACAGTGAAACATGATAAAAACATTTTATTCAGAGACAGCTCATCTGATTCTTCACATTTAAAAGAAACGTAAAAGTATAAATATAATCCCGTTAAAAAGACTTCATTACAGGGTTAAACTTCATATCAACGAAAACAAAAAAATATTTACAAGAAATACAGAAATAAGATGGCGCCTGCGTAAAAAGAGGCGTCTGTGGAAACGACTGCTTTAGATTTAGAACGTGACGTCAACAATGAGTAAAAACATTTACAAATTTGTTCTTTCAAAATGGCTCATCAGATTTTTGAATTTTGATCAGGAACTTTAGTCTTAAAAATGTAACTACTTTTTGTTTAAAACTTCAGAAAACTGCATAGATTTGGTTGTCAGCACAAAACACTCCTGAGACGCGAAAGAGTTTAGAAAAAGTCCTGCTTTAGTCCCAGTCCAGTCCCGGTCCAGTCCTGGTTTAGTCCACCTGGAGATTCCTAAAACTTCAAATGGTTGTACTTGCTGGTTTAGACTTCAGTCTGACCCGCATTAGTCCTGGTTTAGTCCCGGCCCAGACTCGGCCAGACCCAATTCAGTCCTGGTCCAGTCCCAGTCCAGACCCGATCCAGTCCTGGTCCGGTCCAGGTTCAGGGTCTGCGGTCGTACTCGCTGATCCTCCTCTTGATGTGGGACAGTTTGGAGCGCAGATGTTTGCAGCGCTGCTTCTTCATCTGATACTGAGCAGACTGAGAACAAACAAAAGGATTGTTTTTAAACCTAAGTCCGAACCAGGTCTGAACCCGGCCCAAACCGAGCCTAAACTGGGCCAAAACCCGACTAAACCAACTAACCCAGTCTAAATCAGACCAAAACCCGGTCTAAAACAGCCCAAGCCCAGCCTAAATCAGGCTGAAACCAGGTCTAAACCCGGCCTAAACCAGGTCTTAAACCAGTCTTAACCTGGTCTGAATCCAGCCTAAACCAGGTCTGAACCTGGCCTAAACCCAGTCTAAACCAAGCCTAAACCCAGTCTAAACCAAGCCTAAACCCAGTCTAAACTAGGCCTAAACCCGGTCTAAACCAGGCCTGAATTAGGCCTAAACCCGGTCTAATCCAGGCCTAAACCCAACCTAAACCTGTTCTAAAACAGCCCTAAACCCAGTCTAAATCAGGCTGAAATCTGGTCTAACCCCAGACTAAATCACACACATATATATATATATATATATATATATATATATATATATATATATATATATATATATATATATATATATATATATATATATATATATATATATACATATATATATACACACACACATATATATATACATATATATACATATATATACGTATATACACACATATATACACACATATATATAATACACACACATATATACATATATATATATATACATACACACATATACATATACTTATATATACACACACATATATACATATACACACACACACACATATATACACACACACATATATACACACACACACACACACATACACACATATACACACACACACATATACACACACACACACACACACACACATATACACACACACACATACACACACACACACATATACACACACACACACACACACACACATACATATATACACACACACACACATATACACACACACAACACATATATACACACACACACACACACATACACACACACACACACACACACACATACACACACACACACACACATATACACACACACACATATACACACACACACACACATATATACACACACACACACACACACATATACACACACACACACACACACACACACACACATATACACACACACACATACACACACACACACATACACACACACACACACACGTGCATGTATATAAAAATAACTTTTTCTGTTTTAGGTCAATTAGGATTACCAAAATTATTCCTATTTGCTAAATGCCAGAATAATAAATAAGGATCTTTTTATTTTTTTTCCCCACAATTTTTCATGACTTTTCTTTAAAGTCAGAAGTTTACATACATTTAATTAGTATTTGGTACCATTTCCTTTAAACTGTATGACTTCGGTCAGATGTTTTAGACCTCCTTCCACAAGCTTCTCTCAATAGTTGGCCCATTCCTCCTGACAGAACTGGTGTAACTGAGTCAAGTTTGTAGGCCTCCTTGCTCACAAATGTCTTTTCAGGTCTGCCTATACATTTTCAATAGTACTGAGATCAGGGCTTTGTGATGACCACACTGACTTTGTTATCCTTAAGCCACTTTGTAACCAGTTTGTCAGTATGCTTTGGACCATTGTCCATTTGGAAGACCAATTTGTGCCAAGCTTTAACTTCCTGGCTGATGTCTTGATGTTGCTTCAGTATTTCCACATAATGTTCTTTCCTCATGATGTCCTTTATTCTGTGAAGTGCATCAGTCCCTCCTGCAGCAAAACAACCCCACGACATGATGCTGCCACCCCCGTATTTCACACTTGGGTGGTGTTCTCAGGCTTGTGAGCTTCCCCCTTTTTCCTCCAAATGTAACAATGCTCATTATGGCCAAACAGTTAAATTTTAGTTTTGTCAGGCTACAAGAAATGTCTCCAAAAATGAAGGTCTTTGTCAATGCACACAGGGACAAATCTGGCCTGTTTATATTTCTTTTGGAGTAATGTCTTCTTCCTGCAGAGTGTCCTTTCAGTCCATGTCGGTACAGTCCTCGTTTCACTGTGGATAATGACAGACTTTTACCAGCTTCAGCAGCATCTTCATAAGGTATTTTGCTTTTGTTCTTGGGTTGATCTTTTGATTCATCTCTGGGACACGTCTCCTTCCTGGACATTCTCATGGTCTTTATACTTGTGTATAATAGTTTGAACAGATGAACGTGGCACCTTCAGGCATCTGGAAATAACACCCAAGGATGAACCAGACTTGTGCAAGTCCACAGTTCTTTTTCTGATTTTTTGGCCGATTTCTTTTGACTTTCTCATGATGTTACACAAAGAAGCAGTGTGTTTCAGGTGCGCTTCAAATACATCCACACGTGTGTCTCTAATTATCTCAGATGTTGTGAATAAACCAATCAGAAGCTTCCAAAGACATGACATCATCATCTGGGTTTTCACAAATAGTTTAAAGTCATAGTAATCTTACTGTATGTAAACTTCTGACTTTGAAGAAAGTGATGAAAAATGGTCTAAAAAGTCATTCTTTCATCATTCTGGCATTTAGCAAATAGAAATAATTTTGGTAACTGATCTAAAACAGGAAAAGTTTAGTCGGATGTCGTGTCTGACAGTGAGAAAAAAGCATGTGTCTTTTCATATGGTGTATGTACTTCTGGTTTCAACTGTATTTATCTTTTTAGTCAAAGAGATTGAGTCTGACCTTTTTGAGGCTCTTGAGGCGACTGTATTCATCCAGAGCATCCTGCAAAACAGCAGTTTATACATGTTACATACAAGTGTAGAAGTATTGATACAGTCTATGGTTTTATGGTTTTAGCAGAACAAAACTGAGCTGATTCTAACTGTATATCTCACCAGGTACTGCGGGCTGCCCTGAGGTTCCTGGTCCAGTTCATGTTCCAGAGAGACCAGGTCCTGATTGATCTGGTCCAGTTCGGTCTGGAGGGCACGGTACTCCTGGTGGTCGCGGTCAAACTCACGTTTGTACGAGAGGCGCTCAGTCTCATCCACGATCGGAGGGAACAGGCTGCAGACAGAAAAGGACAAGAGAAAAAGCCCATCACACGAGAGGCTGGTGATAGTGACTGATCAGGTTAAGGCCATGCTAGTCTACGCCTCATTCGTCCTATAGGGGTCTATGGCCAAAAAGGTTTCGAGGATATTCATCTGGACACAGATGAAATTACCTTTGAAACTACCAAAATTACCACAATGCCACACTGTGGAACATTCCACAATAAAGCAGTAACATCTCCACTAGAAATTTCCATAACGCATTTTTTAGTTGTTGAAGATAACACCCGTGTCCTGCTAAACCAACCCGAAGGGCGCTTACAAATGCTGTCAATCAAACCTGTTGCTAACGCTAGAAAGAGCAAGGGACCACGCTTTTTATAGAGAAAAGTGAATTGGAGCCCGAGTCGATGGGCCGAATCGCGCCCATGCTCACTTCCTGTTTGGAGCACGGCGGCTAGCATATTAGCCGTGTCCAAAGATATGTCCAATCTGGTTCTGACCTGCTGAAGTCCTCTTCCTCCAGCTCGTCTCCAGACTCGGCCGTGTCGTAGTCTCGAGGTTTGGGGCTCAGGATGGCGCTGCTGATGTCAGAGTCTCTGCAACAGAAACAAGGGTGGGGTCATCATCAAAGAAGTCCAGCTGCCCCATATTTAATTCAACCTCATTTACATATTTTAAATTTATCAATTCAAATGGCAGTTATTATGGCAGAATTATGGAAAACTGTTCATGTTTTGCCTTTACATAAAGGTGGGAAAAGTAAAAATGTAAATCATTTCTGGCCAATATCTAAATGACCTTGTCTTGCTAAAGCTTTAGAAAAGTTAGTTGCAAATCAAGTCAGTTTAATTAAATAATTGCTCCATTTTTAAACTTTTCAGGTTTCAGAAAAGGACAGAGTCCTGTCACTGCAAACACTAAAGTTTTAAATGACATTTTCTCAGCCCTTGATGATAAACAAGATTGTGTATCTCTGTTTATTGATTTAACTAAAGCTTTTCATTCAGTGGATCATGAAGCCCTCTTGAACACTTCTGTACTGGAGTATGGGGATGTGGAGTATGTGTACACTTCTGTACTGGATTATGGGGATGTGGTGTACACGTCTGTACTGGATTATGGGGATGTGGTGTACACTTCTGTACTGGATTATGGGGATGTGGTGTACATGCAGACTTCAGCCTCTACTTTGAAACCATTGAATCCTCTCTTTCACTCTGCTCTATGTTTTATTACAGGGTTTGAACTCATCTCTGTATTCTTAGAAGAGAACAGCACTGTATGAAATTTATCTAAAAGGGATTACTTCAAAAGCTGCCAGAACATCTGTTTGTTAATCATTGATATTGTAACATTTAATACCAGATCACATGACTCTATAAATCTAAGGACGAGCCGCACCAGAAATTAGATGGAAAAGAGGCTTTTCGCTGTTTTGCTTTTCGTTGAATTCCATTTTTGTGAAGTAAAACTGGATACGCTGGTAACACTGTCGCAATGTAATAATCTGATAACAAACCTTTATACCATATACACCTGCACCTGTTTTTGATGTTTTATATAGATCTGCTTGTTTTGATCTTTTTCTGTTATGTATTGCACAGGATTTTACACAGGACAAAAAAGAGCTCAAGTGCTCGCATTGGGTTCCCCTATAAATAAAGATAAATAAATACATAAAAATATTGTCATCATCATCAAAACTGACCAATGACGTCATCACCAACAGAAAGGATGTCACCAAAATATTGTCACCAAAAATTATCTCTTTTCCACCCTAGGCAAGCTTTCTGATGGCACCCCCTGCCCCCACCTGCGGTATTACATGTTCTAATGTCGGGGCTTGTGCTCGGACCCCTGAGGCGTCAGTGTTTTTCTGGGGTCTGTGCAGGTTTTACAGAGCATAACAAAATCCAACGCCCAGTCCAGACCTGTGAGGAGCACCCCGCTGTGGTGAGGAGCATCCAGAGGAGCATCTACCTGTGGTGAGGGTGCCCAGAGCAGCACCTAGCTGTGGTGAAAAGCACTCTGAGGAGCACCCCGCTGTAGTGTGGTCGTCTTACCCAGGCAGGTAGAGTGGTCTCCCAGGGTCCAGACGGTCCAGGAAGTCCCTGGACCCTCCCACTTTTTCGTTGGGGGAGTTGACCAAGAACTCGGGGTCACCTGACACATTATTCACCTGCAACGAGAGGAAAGGTTTAAACTGACCCGCTGCAGAGAGGGTCAGAGGAGGGGTCGGAGGTCACGGGAGGGCTCAGACTAGGCTCAGAGGAGGGGTCAGGGGTCAAAGAGAAGGCTGATCTGTGCTTGTACATGAGTTAAATTCTTTCTATTTGTCCTGTGTCCCCGAGTGTGACTGTGACGCTCAGAATGTCTGTAAACACAGCGCCGCCAGACCGGTCCAACCGCAACCAACTGCAACCACAACTGACACCAGCCAACCACAACCAACCACAACTGACACGAGCCAACCACAACCAACCAACACAACTGACACGAGCCAACCACAACCAACTGCAACCATAACCAACCTCAACCAACCACCAACCCCAACTAACCCCAGCCAACCACAATCAATTCCAGCCAACCACCATGATCCTGGGTTTTTTATTTCACTATTGTGTCTGTAAATCAAGATATGAACATTAACAACAGACAAATCAGACGCCATCTTTCCGCTAGGTTGCTCCTGCTAGTGTTAGCAACAGGTTTGATTGACAGCTTTGCTAAGCTCTCGCTCCCTGATAAACCAGCGATGTGGACAGGAAGGGGCGTTACCTTCAACAGCCTCGCTCCGGATTGGGTCTGTGGTTGCTGTGATACTCTCGGTCTTCAGACTGGGCTCCAGATTAGACGCTATAATTGCCAGCCTTGATGAGCTTCATTTGGAGTCGAACACAGTGGGTTATGTCACACTCCCTCAGGACGACCCCTACACAGCATCCTGACCCCAGGTTTAAATCTGAACTTTAAACTAATTCAAAAGTCAGAACATTCTGGTAGAAGCAGTAATAGCAGTAGTAATGAATGAATGAATCCATTTTATTATTGTGTCTTGCATACAAATATGCTAAGCCCTTTAATGGGCTTATAAGACACCAACAACAAAATACAATCAAATACAACAGGCCAGTTGCGAGGCGTGTGTTATAAACACCAATGGACTAGTTTAAACAAATTAATTTGCCGCTCCTTCCAGGCTTTACAGAGAAATGATGCCAACTTACAAACATTAGAATGAAACAACCATTTCCCCTGGTTGTTGTCGTTACATTAGAGCATATCAGTGGTGAACATTTAATCAAATAAAGAAATAAACAAGCTTCACTTTTCACTTCTCCCAACTCACACACACCACAGCGTCTTTCTTCTTCAGGGGCTTGAGAAAACCTCCCAGTTTCTGCGGCCAGGGCGAGGGTCCCTGTCGCAGCTGTGCCATCAACCATCTTTGATTCCTGCTCAAATTTACTCTGACATAAAATCTAGTCTCAAATGTATCTTTTATTTAAATATATGTTCACAACTTGGGTTTAGCCAAGATCCCATCAGCCACTGCTCTTCATAATTGGAATCCAGTTTTGCTCTTATTCTGTTGATGCTGCTCGACAAATTATTATGAAATACAAACTGAAGTTGTGCTTCAGTAAAAACAGCCGTAGCTCTGCTGCCCAGGGTCACTTGGGTTTACTCCACTCAAAGACCTTTGTAGATACTCTATTATCAGGTAGATTAATAATCCAATTCCACAATCTGACCATATCACATTTTCTTTGGATTAAGCCAGAGACCAGCCCATCCTGTGCTGCCAGAACTGGGACAAACTCGTTCACTCCCAGGAAACAGCGGATGGCTCTGTTTTCCACAGCATCAAGACTGAAGTGTGTGTGCCCCCCACACACCAGCACCACAGTTTAGAGCAGGAGATACACGGGCCTCATACAACGTACAGTATGTTTCAGAACAGATCTTTATACATTTCACCTTGTTAATCACAGAACCTAGAGCTCGACCGGCTGAAGCAGCAAGGATTTTTACCCCACTGTCAAAAATCATAAACTCATCAAATGTGAGGCCCAGATATTTGCACTGAGGGACATATTTACGTTTCCAAATGTAAGGACCTTTTTACATTAAGGAGCTGCTGTTTTTATGAAGTGCATAATTTGGGTTTTAGCTCGATTTATGACAAGTTTCCACCTACAGCACCACTGTTCTAACATGTTTAACATCGACTGTAGATCCTCTTCTGTTTCAGCCAGGAGTGCAACATCATCAGCGCAGAGCAGAATGTCCACAACACAGTCCATATGTACAACACTGTGTATATGTACAACACTGTCCATATGTACAACACTGTCTATATGTGCAACACTGTCTATATGTACAACACTGTGTATATGTACAACACTGTCTATATGTGCAACACTGTCTATATGTACAACACTGTCTATATGTACAACACTGTCTATATGTAAACACTGTCTATATGTACAACACTGTCTATATGTGCAACACTGTCTATATGTACAACACTGTCTATATGTACAACACTGTCTATATGTACAACACTGTCTATATGTGCAACACTGTCTATATGTACAACACTGTCTATATGTACAACACTGTCTATATGTACAACACTGTCTATATGTACAACACTGTCTATATGTACAACACTGTCTATATGTACAACACTGTCTATATGTACAACACTGTCAACACACTGTCTATATGTACAACACTGTCTATATGTGCAACACTGTCTATATGTGCAACACATGTCTATATGTACAACACTGTCCATGTGTACAACACTGTCCATGTGTACAACACTGTGTATATGTACAACACCGTCTATATGTACAACACCGTCTATATGTACAACACCGTCTATATGTACAACACCGTGTATATGTACAACACTGTGTATATGTACAACACTGTGTATATGTACAACACTGTCTATATGTACAACACTGTCTATATGTACAACACTGTGTATATGTACAACACTGTGTATATGTACAACACTGTGTATATGTACAACACTGTGTATATGTACAACACTGTGTATATGTACAACACTGTGTATATGTGCAACACTGTCTATATGTGCAACACTGTCTATATGTGCAACACTGTCTATATGTACAACACCGTCTATATGTACAACACCGTCTACATGTACAACACCGTCTATATGTACAACACCGTGTATATGTACAACACTGTGTATATGTACAACACTGTGTATATGTACAACACTGTGTATATGTACAACACTGTGTATATGTACAACACTGTCTATATGTACAACACTGTGTATATGTACAACACTGTGTATATGTACAACACTGTGTATATGTACAACACTGTGTATATGTACAACACTGTGTATATGTACAACACTGTGTATATGTACAACACTGTGTATATGTACAACACTGTGTATATGTCTTATTTCAAGAGCCAAGTCATTTATGAAGAGTGAGAACAGTCTTGGGGACAGAACATGCCCTTGTTTTACACCAGTTGGTTTAGGAAACCACTCAGTCCGTGGATCATTAGTAGCAGTAGAAGCAATAGTAGCAGTAGGAGAAGTGGAAGTAGTAGCAGCAAAAGTAGCAGTATCAGTAGTAGTAGCAGCAGCAGCAATAACAGCAGAAGTAGTAGTAGTAGAAGTAGAAGTAGTAGCAGCAGTAGTAGTAGTAGTAATAATAGTAGTAGTAATAGTAGTAAAAGAAGTAGTAGCAGTAGCAGCAAAAGTAGTAGCAGTAGTAATAATAGTAGTAGCAGCAATAGTAGTACTAGCAGTAGTAGTAGTAGCAGTAGCAACAGCAGCAGCAGTAGTAGTAGTAGAAGCAGGAGAAGTAGAAGTAGTAGCAGCAATAGTAGTAGTAGCAGTAGCAGCAGTAGTAGTAGTAGTAGTAGCAGTAGCAGAAATAGAAGTAGAAGAAGCAGCAGTAGCAGTAGTACCAGTACCAGTAGCAGTAGTAGTAGCAGTAGAATGAGAAGATTCTGATTCTGACAGTAGCAGTAGTAGGAGTAGCAGTAGTAGCAGTAGTAGTAGTAGTAGTAGTATTACAGGTTGTTGTACTGTCCCTGATGGCCACACCCAGAAACTACAGATGAAACTCTCTTTTGTTTCCATCAGTGACATCAAGAAGGAATGTGCACGAGCGGAACTGAACCAGGACTAAACCAGGACTAAACCAGGTCTAAACCAGGATTAAACCAGGACTAAACCAGGTCTAAACCAGGACTGAACCACGTCTAAACCAGTACTAAACCAGGACTAAACCAGGACTAAACCAGGACTGAATCAGGACTAAACCAGGTCTAAACCAGGACTAAACCAGACTAAACCAGGACTAAAACAGGACTAAACTAGGTCAGAACCAAAACTTGACTAAACTGATACCAGAACTAAAGCAGGACTAAACCAGGTTCTAACCCAGTTCTAAACCAGGACTAAACCAGGTCTAAACCAGTACTAAAGCAGGACTAAAGCAGGACTAAGCCAGGACTAAACCAGGACTAAGCCAGGTCTAAACCAAGACTAAACCAGAACTAAACCAGGTCTAAACCAGGACTGAACCAGGACTGAACCAGGACTGAACCAGGACTGAACCAGGTCTAAACCAGGACTGAACCAGGACTAAACTAGGTCTAAACCAGGTCTAAACCAGGACTGAACCAGGACTAAAACAGACTAAACCAGGACTGAACCAGGACTGAACCAGAACTGAACCAGAACTGAACCAGAACTAAACCAGGTCTAAACCAGGACTGAACCAGGACTAAACCAGGACTAAACCAGGATTAAACTAGGTCAGAACCAAAACTTGACTAAACTGATACCAGGACTAAACCAGGTTCTACCCCAGTTCTAAACCAGGACTAAACCAGGTCTAAACCAGGACTAACTGCTCTGTGCCACAGATGCCCTGGGGATGGGTCTGTTTGTGTCACATTCATGTCTTGACCAAAGACACAACGCAACGGGGCTGAGTTCTGCCTCCTTCAGAACGTTGTCTCTTTCAATAAAATTCAAATCTTTGCTTTTGTTTAAAATTATTTATTCACAAATTTTATCAAATGTTGACAAATCTTTTTACAAACGACTCAAAAATTCAAATCAAACTCAGCAACTTTTTACAGTTTGAACCACAGCGTTTAAAGGTGTCAGACAGAGAAATGATCCCTCTGACCTCTGACCTCTGCGCTCCCTCACACTTGAATCAATTTAAATATAAGTATTGAGCTTGTTAAGACGTTAGGATGGTCCTGATTTGTCCTGGTTTAGTCCAGTTTTAGTCCAGTTTTAGTCCCAGGAGCAAACAGAGACTTGGACTGGGACCAGGTTAAACTACACATTTCATTAAAACACATTTAAGATCATTAGATTTAACACATTTGTAATAAAAACAAAAAAACAAACAAAAAAGATTAAAATTTTACTTCCTGTTTGGAAATGATGACATCACACTAGAGAATGCCATAACCGTAAACAGTTAGCAACCAGTCAACAAAGCCAAAATGGTAATGTCTCAGAGATTATTATGTAACAAGTAAAATGAAATTAATCATGTTTAAAGTGTCAGAAAAATGTGTTTTTGTGTAAATTGAGGCCAGTTCTCCCAGTGTGATGTCATCAGTGTGATGTCATCAGTGTGATGTCATCAGTGTGATGTCATCAGTGTGATGTCATCAGTGTGATGTCATCAGTGTGGGTCTCTACTTCGTGCCATTTTCCAATTTTTTTTATCTTTTCTTCACAAACTGTTTTGTGTAAAACTATAATTTATATTTACAGCATTTTTTTTTTTTTGAAGAATACAGAATAATATAATCCTGTCATGTCCCTTTCACAGTCTTTGAGCCTGAGTCCCCGATGCTCTGGTGGCGCCTCCTATGGACTCACCCACTCCCCGATGCTGTTGTGTTGCGTGCCATTGGCCAGGCCTTTAGGCTCCTCCCACAGGACGCGGTGCTCGCCCCAACGGCGAATCTGACTACGAGTCTTCGCTGCGAACACGACGAGAATGATCAGCCCCACAACCACCAGGAAACCAAGGACTATGGCAATGGCCTGAAAGAAAAGAGAGAAAGAGTTAGTTAGTTAGAGGGTTAAAGAGGAGGAGAGAGGGGTAAGAGAGGAGGAGAGAGGGGTTAGAGAGGAGGAGAAGAGGAGGAAAGGAGAGAGAGAGGGGTTAGAGAGGAGGAGAAAGGGGTTTAAGGAGAGAGAGGAGAAGAGGGGTAGGAGAAAAAGAGGAGAGAGAGGGGAGAAGAGGAGGAGAAAAGGGTTAGAGAGGAGGAGAAGAGGAGGAGAAGGGTTAGAGAGAAGGAGAAGTGGAGGAGAGAAGGAGAGAAGGGTTAGAGTGGAGAGAGAATCCTGTTCATTCCTGGTTCAGTACCTCTTGTATCTCCACCACACAGTAGTGGTAGAGGTCCCCGTCTTCGTCCCCGTCTTAGTCCCCGTCTTAGTCCCCGTCTTAGTCCCCGTCTTAGTCCCCGTCTTAGTCCCCGTCTTAGTCCCCGTCTTCGTCCCCGTCTTAGTCCCCGTCTTAGTCCCCGTCTTAGTCCCCGTCTTAGTCGTCTTACCTCCTGCGGCTCCACCACACAGTAGTGGTAGAGGTACTGGTTTCGAGTCTTAGTCCCCGTCTTAGTGCCTTGGGTCCCCGGTCCCCGTCTTAGTCTCTGGTAGTCTGCGGCGCACAGTAGTGGAGGGTCCCCGTCTTCGTCCCCGTCATGTCTTAGTCCCCGTCTTAGTCCCGTCTTAGGCCCGTCTTAGTCCCCGTCTTAGTCCCCGTGACGGCCGCCCCCGTCTTCGCCCCCGTCTTCGCCCCCGTCTTCGTCCCCGTCTTGGTCCCCGTGTCCGTCTTCGTCCCCATGTCCCCGTCTTCGTCCCCGTCTTAGTCCCCGTCTTAGTCCCCGTCTTAGTCCCCGTCTTAGTCGTCTTACCTCCTGCGGCTCCACCACACAGTAGTGGTAGAGGTACTGGTTGAGGAAGATGCCTTGGGCCTGGGTCTGGCTCTGGTACTGGGCGCACAGTTGGAGGACCTGGTTGTACATCATGGAGCCGGAGCTTTGGGCCGTGGGGTTGACGGCCACGAGGTAGACAATGGTGGCGATGAGCATGAGGAAGGCCAGGATGGCGCACACCACGATGGCGCCCAGGTAGAACTTATGTCCGCGGGCCGAGCTCTGCCGAGACACCACCAGCACAAAGATGACCAGCACCGCGATGAAGGTGATGCCCGCCACGGCGATGATGAAGCCTTTGCCGCTCTTGGGGTCCATGTTCATGCCGCCTCCGTAGCCATAGCCACCATAGCCTCCATAGCCACTGCCCGCCCCGTATGAGCCGCCGTAACTGCCACCATAACCGCCGCCGTAACCGCCGCCGTAGGAGCCTCCGCCGTAGGAGCTGCCGCCGTAGCCGGGCACCATGCCACCCATCCCGCCCATCATGCTCATGTCATAGTCCCAGGCGAGCGTCGATGCCACGCAGGCGAACACGGCCACACACATGATGATGATGATGATGGACAAGATCTTCATCACGCCCGGAGGAGACGTCCATCGGTAAAAGTGCAGAGCCTGGTCGTCCGGGTAATACGGGAATACCGGGTTAGAAACCTCGCTGTGCTTCTTTCGGCTGCTGCTGAGAGAGACTGGGGTCAGAACTGTATCAGGACCAGACTGGGACTAAACCAGGACTAAAGTCTGCTACTGCAGGAGAGAGACCCGGGTCAGAACTGGACTAGAACTAGACCAGGACTACACCAGAACTAAACCAGGACTAAAGTCTGCTACTGTGGGAGAGAGACCCGGGTCAGAACTGGACTAGAACTAGACCAGGACTACACCGGAACTAAACCAGGACTAAACCAGGACCTTGGAGGTAAAAGGAGGAATACTCACGGTTTGCTGCTGGAGTGTTTGTTGCTCGGCATTTTGAAATGTCAGTTTTCCTGAAAAAAAATGTATTAAAAAAATCATTTTTGACTTTGGTGTCTAGAGTACTACAGAGTACACACACACAGTGTAGAGTTCTACAGAGTACACACACACAGTGTAGAGTTCTACAGAGTACACACACACAGTGTAGAGTTCTACAGAGTACACACACAGAGTGTGAAGTTCTACAGAGTACACACACAGAGTGTGAAGTTCTACAGAGTACACACACACAGTGTAGAGTTCTACAGAGTACACACAGTGCAGAGTTCTACAGAGTACAGTGTAGAGTTTCTACAGAGTACACACACACAGTGTAGAGTTCTACAGAGTACACACACAGTGTAGAGTTCTACAGAGTACACACACAGTGTAGAGTTCTACAGAGTACACACACACAGTGTAGAGTTCTACAGAGTACACACACACAGTGTAGAGTTCTACAGTGTACACACAGTGTAGAGTTCTACAGAGTACACACACACAGTGTAGAGTTCTACAGAGTACACACACAGTGTAGAGTTCTACAGAGTACACACACAGTGTAGAGTTCTACAGAGTACACACACAGTGTAGAGTTCTACAGAGTACACACACACAGTGTAGAGTTCTACAGAGTACACACACACAGTCTTAAGTTCCACACCTGAAGAACACAGAGTTTATTTACAGTCTGTAGTTCCAGTGAGTACAAGGGGGAGGAGCTTATCAGTGAATGAACCAAACACTTTTTAAATGAGCCGTTTCGGTTTTAGCCAATCACGTCTCAGAATAAGAGCGAGGGGGTGTGGCCTACATCAAACCAACATTTCAAATGAGAAGTAAGTTTTACCCCATTTGTGTTTGTGTGGAATCTGTACCAAGAGTTTGGAAATAAAAAGAAGATATGACATTTAAATCAATCCTGTTGTGCTTGTGTCTCTATGGTTCTCATCTCTGTGGATCATTCTGTTATAATTTACACATTTTAAATCACAATATTCACCTAAAACCACTTCATAAAACCACTTAGTAAACACCATCACAACAAAGCGCCGCATGCTGTCGGCGCCCCCTATGGACAAAGCACGTCACACTAGCGACCAGAACTTTTTTTTTTTTTCATTTGTACCAAAATGACTATGCGACGCTGCCGAATCCTACGACTATCACCGATTAAGAAAATAAAACGTACGTCACAGTGGGCGTGTCACAGTGGAGATGGGGTCAGGGGTCACACACAGTTCTGTCATTACACTGGACTTTACCACGTTGAGCCCGATCGTTCCTTTTAGAGACTAGAGCCAAGAACTCACTGTTAAAACATGGACAACACATCTGAGTTTGAACACGTTTAATCTGGCCTCGCGCTCGTGCCGACCTGCGCTGTGACGTCATCTGACGCACAGCAGACATAAGAAAAGTTGTGACCCCTAAAGTCCTGGACCACAGCTGTTTGCACTGACAACACAGAACAGTGACATAAACGCCCCGCGCTTAAACATCCAAAACATAAACGTTTTAAAGTGTCACGTTGAGAATAATGATCTGATGTAAAATGTTATTCTGCCCCGTGTCTGCTCGAATGTTCTGGATGTTTTGGGAGCCCACATTCCCGCGTGTTCCTCCTCCTTCGCTAAAAACAATCCGGTTTCATGAAACGCCCGCACAGATGATCCGGGTTTAGACTGAGGCCTGTGAGATTGTAATTAGCGCAGCTTTGTGCAGAGCGATACTCCGTGGATCCCGCCCCCGCTGCTGCCACAGAACACGGCACCCACGAGAAATAAACACTTTCAAGGTCCTCACGCTCAAAAAGGTGAAATAAAACCAAAAACTACCTCCAAACATCACACAAAATCACATTAAACGTTAGCACTCACCTGTTCGACGCGCTCCTGTTTACGCAGCGCGAGGATCTCTGTGTCTCTGAGGATCTCTGTGTCTCTTTGTCTCTGTGTCTCTGAGGATGAACTGAACCAACAAGGCGCGTCTCCGGCCCGTGCGCGCGCTCAGGTGACACAAAGAGAGGCGCGCACGCGGGTGACAGGTGTGTGTGGCCCCGCCCCCGGTCCATTTCAGACCGGATTTACCTGAAAACCCGCGCGATTCACGGAAACAGCCGAGGTTCACCGAAGGGCGCAGTTTCGGCCTCGAGCTGTTTTTCTCTGTACCAGTGGCTCAGTTGGTAGAGTGTTTGCCTGACTTAAACATGTTTGGTGGAGCGGTCAGAGCCACGAACCCACAGGTTGGAGGTGCGATTCCAACTCCCACAGATGAAGCTGTTGTTGTCCTTGGGCAAGACACTTAACCCCCTTCCCCCAGTGTCTGTGTGCACAGGTGTGTGAATGTGTGTGTGGTTTCTCGATGTAAAGTGCGGTGTGAAAATGCCTCCTCACATGGTTAAACCTGAAGCAGCCTCAGGGGTCAGAGGTCAGAGAGGTCACGCACTGTGCCTCCATGTTGCTTATGTCTCAGTTACTGATAACAAATATTATTATAGAGGAGTGTGTGTTGTGAAAAGAACTCACTGCGTCACAAGATGAGTTGAGTTTGTCGGCTGTATCTGTGTTAAATGTCCCATAATGCACTGCTCTCTGACCTCTGCTCTAATGCCGTGTCCTCGTCACAAACAGACCTGGAGCTGTGTTTTATTTCATTCACACATGTTTAACACACAAACCTGCAGATTTAGACTGAGCTCTTCTCTCAAACTGAAAACGCTCTGTTCCACCTTGTGATGTCACCATGTGGTAATACAGGAAGTGCTCCACGGTGTTTTTAAACTCCACACAACTTCACTAGAATAATGATTTCATTAGGATGATTTCAGCCCTGGAGTTGCCAATCTCTACAGAACTAAAGGTAAAAGGAGCTGTTCACTTGAAAACTACCACTTGATGACATCACAAGGTGGAACAGAGCGTTTTGAGATTTGGAGATGTTACAGACTAATAATAAAGTGTTACTCAAAAGTGAAAGAAACAAAACACAACTCCAGGTCTGTTTTTTGAGGAGGGAACAGTGTTAGACTTAAAGCTCAGTTTTATATAATATAGGAGCTTTAATCTGATTGGCCTGTAGAATGTGATGTCATAGCACAGTGCTGTTGTTAATCTGGCATTTGCCCCAGAGGATTTGCCCCAGAGAGTGTTTGCCCCACAGCCTGTGTCTTGTACGGGTTGAATGGACAAGTAAATAGGTCAAAATACCAAGAAAATATGTAAAGAGGAAGGAGAAGCAGCCAATCACAGACGAGCTGAGTCAAAGCAACAAAATCCAGCAGAGAAACAGGGTCCGGTCAAACCAGTCTATCCTCCTCCTGAAAAGAGAGGGAGACAGGGAGGGGTAAAGAAGAGAGGAGAGAGAAGGACAGACGAGGAGGTGGGGGGAGCGAGGAGGGATGGAGGGAGAGAGGGGAGGAGGGACTGAAATAGAGAGGAGAGAGAAGGTAAAACAAGTATGTCTTTCTGCTGAAAAGAGACGAGAGGTAAAGAAAGGAGAGAGAAAGAGAAAAGGAAGGGAGTGGAGGAGGAGAGAGAAGGGATGAGGGAGAGAGAGAGAGAACAGGGTGGGGCTGAGGAGACAGAAGAGAACAAGAGAGGGAAGGGGGGAGGGAAGAAAATTAGAGGTAAAGAAGAGAGGAACAATTAGAGAATGAGGCAGAGACGAAAAGAAGTAAAAAAGAGAAGGACACAGGTGCAGAGGAGGGACACAGGTGCAGAGGAGGGACACAGGTGCAGAGGAGGGACACAGGTGCAGAGGAGGGACACAGGTGCAGAGGAGGGACACAGGTGCAGAGGAGGGACACAGGTGCAGAGGAGGGACAGTGAATATATGATGCAGATGAAGAACAGTGGTGCAGACTAGAGGACTGGGAGGGCATCTCTGGTACGGCACTAAACTGGTTCTAGTCCTACCAAGAAAAGAGGCTGTTCTTTGTTGAAATTGGAAAATGTGTCTCAGATAAAATGTCAAGGCGGATGCCGATTTACCGCCCAAAGCACCGCCCAAAACACCGCCCAAAGCACCGCCCAAAACACCGCCCAAAGCACCGCCCAAAGCACCGCCCAAAACACCGCCCAAAGCACATTTGCAGGTGTAAGTTACCCTGATCTGGAGCTAGATGATGATCAGTCTTGTTCAGAATCACAAATGGAGTGATATTGAGAACCTTCCGAGATCTGACAAACTCGTACTTGAATCATGGAACACCACCCCCGACACCTACAGAAACATGAAGAAATGTGCATTTGGAGCCCTGTCCATCTTCAGATCCACAGACGTCTGTGAGCAGCTTTTCTCCACCATGAGCCATGTTAAAAACAAATAGCGCTCACGCCTCAGAGACGACAGCTACAGTCGGGTGTAAAGATGAAAGTGACTTCAGCCCCGACAGACGCTGAGCAGAAGTCCAGTTAACCAGGTAAAATAAATATTTATGCAGATATTTTGCAAATATGTATTTTTCATAGTTTAGTGACATAGTGTTTTTTTTCCCCCTAATTTATTTTTTTTGTTCAGGTCAAAGCTCCGCTACACTCACAGCATTTTTTGTATGCTACATGGATAATTTAAGTTCAGCTTTTTAATTTATTTGAAACACTATAGCTGTTTATACAAAGTGCAAATGTAAAAAAAACAATTTAAAAAAAAGCAATATATACAGTGTGATCTTGATTTTAGATGTCAAAAAGTATTTGCTGCTCCCAGTGTTTTTTTTTCTGTGGAAACTGGGCCCAAATGGCTCTTTGGGTGGTAAAGGTTGTTTCATATTTGCCCACAGGGGAGGTGCAGAGGACGACTGTGGTGCAGAGGAGGGACTATGGTGCAGAGGAGGGAGAGTGGTGCAGAGGAGGGAGAGTGGTGCAGAGGAGGGACTGTGGTGCAGAGGAGGGAGAGTGGTGCGGAGGAGGGAGAGTGGTGCGGAGGAGGGAGAGTGGTGCAGAGGAGGGAGAGTGGTGCAGAGGAGGGAGAGTGGTGCAGAGGAGGGAGAGTGGTGCAGAGGACGACTGTGGTGCAGAGGAGGGACTGTGGTGCAGAGGAGGGAGAGTGGTGCAGAGGAGGAATGTGGTGCGGAGGAGGGACTGTGGTGCAGAGGAGGGAGAGTGGTGCAGAGGAGGGAGAGTGGTGCAGAGGAGGGACGGTGGTGCAGAGGAGGGACTGTGGTGCAGAGGAGGGAGCGTGGTGCGGAGGAGGAATGTGGTGCGGAGGAGGGAGAGTGGTGCAGAGGACGACTGTGGTGCAGAGGACTGACTGTGGTGCAGAGGAGGAGGGGTGGTGCAGAGGAGGGACTGTGGTGCAGAGGAGGGACTGTGGTGCAGAGGAGGGAGAGTGGTGCAGAGGAGGGACTGTGGTGCAGAGGAGAGGGACTGTGGTGCAGAGGAGGGACTGTGGTGCAGAGGAGGGAGCGTGGTGCGGAGGAGGAATGTGGTGCGGAGGAGGGAGAGTGGTGCAGAGGACGACTGTGGTGCAGAGGAGGGACTGTGGTGCAGAGGAGGGACTGTGGTGCAGAGGAGGGACTGTGGTGCAGAGGAGGGAGAGTGGTGCAGAGGAGGGACTGTGGTGCAGAAGAGGGACTGTGGTGCAGAGGAGGGACTGTGGTGCAGAGGAGGGAGAGTGGTGCAGAGGAGGGACTGTGGTGCAGAGGAGGAACTGTGGTGCAGAGGAGGGACTGTGGTGCAGAGGAGGGACTGTGGTGCAGAGGAGGGAGGAGTGGTGCAGAGGAGGGACTGTGGTGCAGAGGAGGGACTGTGGTGCAGAGGAGGGACTGTGGTGCAGAGGAGGAATGTGGTGCAGAGGGGGGACTGTGGTGCAGAGGAGGGACTGTGGTGCAGAGGAGGGAGAGTGGTGCAGAGGAGGGACTGTGGTGCAGAAGAGGGACTGTGGTGCAGAAGAGGGACTGTGGTGCAGAGGAGGGACTGTGGTGCAGAGGAGGGACTGTGGTGCAGAGGGGGGACTGTGGTGCAGAGGAGGGACTGTGGTGCAGAGGAGGGGAGTGGTGCAGAGGAGGACTGTGGTGCAGAGGGGGGACTGTGGTGCAGAGGAGGGACTGTGGTGCAGAGGAGGGACTGTGGTGCAGAGGAGCGACTGTGGTGCAGAGGAGCGACTGTGGTGGAGAGAAGGACTGTGGTGCAGAGGAGGGACTGTGGTGCAGAGGAGGGAGGGCTGGAGGAAGACCATGCAGTGGAACATAAACATATTTTTATTAAACAGTGCTAAAAAGCTTATATAAAATAAATGATCTTAATATAAAACCATAAAAACAAACAAAACAGTTTTGTACCTAACACAAACTTGACTTTTAAAATAAAACACAGACTTTGAACTTCTAAAATCTCATTAAGATTGGCACTCGTCAGTTTCATAATTGTTCTGAATTTCATCTTCGTTTTTCATAAATGTAACAGTGACTTAAACACTGGGATCAAACGCAGACCTTCAGAAAACTCTGATGGTCCCGGAGCTGGTTCCACGTCTCCACAGGCACAAGGAGCTCAGTCTGTCCTGCTGCTTTGGAGCTAAACAGGAAGAAGAATCCATTTTCTTTCCAAAGTAAAATGCTGCAACATCTAAAAACCACACAGTAAGTTTCCTCGTCTTCATGGCTCCATTTCTCTGATCAATTTCAAGTCTTTTGAACAAACAGTCGAGACTTCTCAGACTTAAGGCATGTTATCAATATATTCTGTAGTTTCTGGATATCTCCTGTGTCCCTGGTCCCTGGTCCCAGCCCAGGTTGCTAGTGTCCCGTGTGGTCCCTTGTCTTTTTTGGTCCCTGGTCTCTGGTCCTGTGTGGTCTTTAGTCTCCTGTTTGGTCCCTAGTCCCTTGTCACTTGTCCTTTGTGGTCCCTGGTCCCGTTTGGTTCTGTTTGGTCCCGGTGGTCCCTGGTGGTCCCTCTGGTGGTCTCTGGTGGTGGTCTCTGGTGGTCTCTGGTGGTCTCTGGTGGTCTCCGATGGTCCCCGATGGTCCCCGATGGTCCCCGATGGTCCCTGTGTGTCCCTGATGGTCCTTGATCCCTGGTGGTCCTTAGTCTCCTGTTTGGTCCCTATTCCCTTGTCACTTGTCCTTTGTGGTCCCTGGTCCTGTTCGGTTCCTGGTTCTGTTTGGTCTCTGATGGTCCCCGGTGGTCCCAGGTCACTGTTCCCAGCCTGTGGCTTGGTTGTATTCGCTGATCTTCTGTTTTATGTGGGCCAGTTTTTTCTTCAGATACTCACAGCGTTCCCTCTTCTCCACAAACGTTGGGTCCTGGACAAATCAGATAAAAACCCCACGGTCAGTGACAATTCCAATAGTCAACTGCTGTACAATAAGTCTGTTTAATACACAAGTAGTAACACAACAGTTAAATCACATTCTGTATCACTGCTCCATCGCTGTGGCATCACCATAGCAACAGGTAAACGCTCGCCATAGGGACTAGCTTCATGAAAAGCTCTGAAATAACCAAACGCTGGTTTCAGACGACATCACAACAGTCGACAGGCCAATAATATTTCACTGATACTGTGCAGTGACATCACGTGAGGGGTGTTCTGCATGTATGTCTACGATGGAATGCTCAGCAGTTACCATGGAGACACAATGCACTCTAGGAAACACACAAAAGTTTTAAGATCCAAATGTGAAACTCAAAAAATTCCCCAAGTGATTTAAGGAGCACATTTTCAGGAAAAAAAAACTGTTGGCTAATGCTAATGCTAGCTTGTGACTGTTATTTGAGAGGGACTTGTTTAACAGATCAGCTCACCTGTTGTAGTTCAGATAATTTGACCATAAGGAGCTGACTTATGTTAAAATAAAACTCAGATTAAAGTCTAACAAAACCCCAGACAGAGAAGTGCCTCAAGTTAGCATCACACCCCCAGAGAATGTGGATGACATCAGCTGTAAAGGATCAATGCAAAAACAGCACAGTGACACCAGAGAGCCACAAGGGGGCGCACTTACTGTTTTCTTGCGCTGATATTCCACAAAGATGCCGTTTATTCGCTCTCGTTCCTGAAACAAGAAGAAATTTTTACATTTGTGACGAAAGTGTCAAAAGACGTTTCAAGAATGTGTTTAGTTTCACTGTGAGCTCCGTGTTCTAATGCTTTTTACATTTTACAAACACACAGAACACATCACATGCATGAAGCAACAAATATGGAATTATGGAGGAAAGAAAAAACACGAATTAACTACTAATTCCCAGTGTCCAGATGTCTGACCGCTCGCTCTGTCCCGTAGAGCGCTGCCAGCTTCAGTTTCTGATGTGTTTTTTTTTTTCGTAATTTTTTTCGTTTTGTTTTTTTGTTCTAAATTTTTGACAAATTTTTAAAATCATTTTTTCTGGTATATCTTTTTTTGTACATTTTCAAAAAAATTTTTCACCCTTTATTGCCATTTTTTTCTTCGATTTTTTGTGATTCCTTTCAGGATTTTTACCCATTGTTTTGTTGTTTTTTCCCCATTTTTCAGGTAAAATTTTTCAGATTTTTTTCCACCCCCCCCCCCCCCAAAAAAAGTTCTTTTGTGACTCCAGATTCACTCTCCTGTTTAAAATGGTAGAGCGTGTTTAAAATGGTGAAGCGTGTTTTAAAATGTGGAGCGTGTTTAAAATGGAGGAGGTGTTTAAAATGGGAGGAGCGTGTTTAAAATGGAGGAGCGTGTTTAAAATGGAGAAGCGTGTTTAAAATGGTGGGAGCGTTTTTAAAATGGTGAAGCGTGTTTAAAATGGAGGAGCGTGTTTAAAATGGTGGGAGAGTGTTTAAAATGGTGGAGCGAGCGCGTTTAAAATGGAGGAGTGTGTTTAAGATGGAGAAAGCGTGTTTTAAAATGGAGGAGCGTGTTTAAAATGGAGAAGCGTGTTTTAAGATGGAGAAGCGTGTTTAAAATGAGGAGCGTGTTTTAAAAATGGTGGAGCGTGTTTAAAATGGAGGAGCGTGTTTAAAATGGAGAGCGTGTTTAAATGGTAGAGCGTGTTTTAAAATGGTGGAGCGTGTTTTAAATGGAGGAGCGTGTTTAAAATGGTGGAGCGTGTTTAAAATGGTGGAGCGTGTTTTAAATGGAGGAGCGTGTTTAAAATGGTGGAGCGTGTTTAAAATGGAGGAGCGTGTTTAAAAAGGAGGAGCGTGTTTAAAATGGAGGAGCGTGTTTAAAATGGAGGCGCGTGTTTAAAATGGTGAAGCGTGTTTAAAATGGTGAAGCGTGTTTAAAATGGTGGAGCGTGTTTAAAATGGAGGAGCGTGTTTAAAATGGAGAAGCGTGTTTAAGATGGAGAAGCGTGTTTAAAATGAGGAGCGTGTTTTAAAATGGAGAAGCGTGTTTTAAGATGGAGAAGCGTGTTTAAAATGGAGGAGCGAGCGTGTTTAAAATGGTGGAGCGTGTTTAAAAATGGAGGAGCGTGTTTAAAATGGTAGAGCGCGTGTTTAAAATGGAGGAGCGTGTTTTAAAATGGTGGAGCGTGTGTTTAAAATGGAGAAGAGCGTGTTTAAAATGGAGGAGCCTGTTTAAAATGGAGAAGCGTGTTTAAAATGGTGGAGCGTGTTTAAAATGGAGGAGCGTGTTTAAAATGGTAGAGCGTGTTTAAAATGGAGGAGCGTGTTTAAAATGGAGGAGCGTGTTTAAAATGGAGGAGCGTGTTTAAAATGGAGGAGCGTGTTTAAAATGGAGGAGCGTGTTTAAAATGGAGGAGCGTGTTTAAAATGGAGGAAGCGTGTTTAAAATGGAGGAGCGTGTTTAAAATGGAGGAGCATGTTTAAAAATGGAGGAGCGTGTTTAAATGGAGGAGGAGCGTGTTTAAAATGGTGAAGCGTGTTTAAAATGGAGGAGCGTGTTTAAAATGGAGAGCGTGTTTAAAATGGTAGGAGCGTGTTTAAAATGGTGTTTAAAAGGAGCGTGTTTAAAATGGAGGAGCGTGTTTAAAATGGTAGAGCGTGTTTAAAATGGTGGAGCGTGTTTTAAATGGAGGAGCGTGTTTAAAATGGAGGAGCGTGTTTAAAATGGTGGAGCGTGTTTAAAATGGAGGAGCGTGTTTAAAATGGAGGAGCGTGTTTAAAATGGAGGAGCGTGTTTAAAATGGTGAAGCGTGTTTAAAATGGTGGAGCGTGTTTAAAATGGCTGGAGCGTGTTTTAAAATGGTGGAGCGTGTTTAAAATGGAGGAGCGTGTTTAAAATGGAGAAGCGTGTTTAAAATGGTGGAGCGTGTTTTAAATGGAGGAGCGTGTTTAAAATGGAGGAGCGTGTTTAAAATGGAGGCGCATGTTTAAAATGGTGAAGTGTGTTGAAAATGGAGGAGCATGTTTAAAATGGAGGAGCGCGTTTAAAATGGAGGCGCATGTTTAAAATGGAGGAGCGTGTTTAAAATGGAGGAGCGTGTTTAAAATGGTGGAGCGTGTTTTAAATGGAGGAGCGTGTTTAAAGTGTGTATCTATCTCACCATCTGGCTGCTCGGCCTGGAGCTCTGAAGGTTCCTCATCATCTCGTCCATCTCCTCAAACCTCTGGACCACGCTCTGGACCTCAGCGTGAAGCTCCCGATACTCGGCGTACTGATCGTTAAAGACGGCGCGGTACTTTTCCCTCTCCTCATCCGACTGGATACTCGGATACTTCCTGTAAAGAGAGACAAGAGTAATCTTCTGATCTGTCTGCACCTCCTCTGACCCTCCCCTTCTGCTCCTCTGAGCCTCTGCTCCTCTTCTCCTCTGAGCCTCTGCTCCTCTGACCCTCTGCTCCTCTCCTCCTCTGACCCTCTGTTCCTCTGACCCTCTGTTCCTCTGACCCTCTGGCCCTCTCCTCCTCTGACCCTCTGCTCCTCTGACCCTCTGCTCCTCTGACCCTCTGCTCCTCTGACCCTCTGCTCCTCTGACCCTCTGCTCCTCTGACCCTCTGCTCTTCTGTTCCTCTGCTCCTCTGCTCCTCTGTGTTATAAACCCTCTGTTCAGACTTACGCCACATAGTCTGCGATGACCACAGGTTTGGGGATGTGTCCAGCGGGGATGTGACCTCGGAGGATCTCTGGCTCCAGGAGGGCGGGGTTAGAGGCGTGGCCATCCATCAGGTCGGGCTGCATCGTGGGGAGGGGGGTGGGGTTGGAGGGGTGAGAGCCCGTTTCCAGCTGGGGGCAGAGGTCAGAGAGGTTAAAGGTTAAATCGGACCCATTATCCTCATGTCTCTATAGTTATAATATCTGACATCTGTGGATCGTGATGTTTGAATTTACAACTTTAAACTTTAAAACTGCGGTGTCCAGTAGAGCCGACGTCGCCATAAACCTCATCACAACAAAGCGCCACATGCTGTCGGCGCCCCCTATGGACAGCTGCACATCACACTACAGCAGCACATTTTTTTAACATTTGTACCAAAATGACGACGCGACGCTGCCAAATCACCAGTATCACCGAAAAAATGGAGTCTTGAAAATAGTGGATGAAAGATTAAACTCAAACATGAATCACTCCAAATACAACTTCAGAGACGAGAAGAAACGACTAGAACAAAAGATCTGAACAGTTTGAACAGGGAGATTTAAAGGTCACATCAGGAGACTCACGATGGACAGAGGCGCCGAGGACGCGATGGTCTTCATCTGAAACAAACAACGACAAAGTCACTTCCCATTTGAAACACAAAAGGGGGGAGAGGGTCACGTCGTGGCATCTCACCTCCTGAGCGTACGCTTGTCTCCGGAGTCGCGCCGCTTCATGGCGCCACAGTTTCAGGCAGACGGCGGCACTGATGAAGTACAGCACCATGGTGATGAAGAGGAAGACGATGGCGGCGGTTTGCCCCGCCTCCACTCGGCAGAAGGCGCCGTTCAGTCCATTGTTAAACACAGGCATGTTACACATGCCGCCGCGCGTGGTGTCGCGCACGTAGACCACGCCCGCCGCCAGGTACAGCACGCCCAGCGCCAGGTTGATGGCGCATTCCGTCAGCGGCCACCAGGAGGAGTCTAACAGGATGGCACGATAATACAGGCTCATGCCCAGCACCAACAGGATCACCGTGACGATCCACGCCAAGCCCGCCACCACCAGCACGAAGGGCGTCTTCGGCCCCGTGTATGGGGTGCCGCTTGCCCCATAGGCCCCGCCCCCCAGCCCGCCATACAGCTGCGGTGTGGAGTATCCGTACATGTTGAACCACTCGTTGTCTTTGTGCACGTATGCGCAGACGCAGGCAAACACGGCGGCGCCCAATAGCAGCTCAACGCAGCCCAGGATGCGCAGAAGCCCCGCCCACGACTTCATGTAGGCGTAGCGTTGGTGGTACTCCTCCACACGCTCTGCGTACGTCTGTGCAGACGTGTTTGTGGGGACGCTAGACACCGAGTCGATGGCGTCGGCGCCCAAAAGCAGAGCGTCCTTCTGAGACACGTAGCTTCCGCCGGAGCCGCCGTATGGGTCACGGTACGACCCCGGTAGAGGGTGAGGGCGGAGCGGAGTGCGGCGGCGAGCAGGGCACACCCCCGGTGCTGTTGCCGTTCTGTTTGGACGCAGGAGAGGAGGAGCGATCGGACTTGCGGAGGCTCCAGCTTTTGCCATCGCGGCCGCTGTTTCTGAAGAAGTTCTTGACTGAGTCGGGGATGAAGCGGCGCACCGGTTTGATGTCCATGGCGTCGTGGTCCGGCTCCGCCTCCTCGTCGCTCGGAGGGTAAAAGGACTCCGGCCCCACGGCGGCCTGGGTGGGGAGGGGCGGGGGAGGGAGGGGGTCCAGGCTCACGGCCGGCCGCACCGACGGGGGAGGAGGCGGGAGGGAGTCCAGACTCCGACCGGACGAGAGACGATCGGAGAAAGACATCGGCGCCGGAGGAGGAGGGAAGTCCCGGTACAGAGACCCGACCGGAACCTGGAGAGAGAGAGAGAGAGAGAGGAGGGGGGGGGGGGATAGAAGAAGACAGAGGGAGACGGGGGAGGGGGGTAAGTTAAACGTCTCTCTTTTTTGTTCAAACTGAACTAGAAAGAGTAAAGTGTGAGTACTTCGTCATAAATGGGATACTCCCGAACACGGTCGAACCTGGAGGCTCCGCCCACTGACATCTTCAGCTCTGACACAAACAAACAAGAAACAAACAAACAAACAAAAAACAAATAAGAAACAAACATTATGAAGAGCAGATGCAGATCGTTCAGGTTCAGTTTAAAGCGACTGTGGCTCCGACCAGAGGAGGCGCTCTTCACCTCCCTCTTTGCAGTTCACTGTGTGTCAGAAGCCCTCCCTGTGTGTGTCAGATGCCCTCCCTGTGTGTCAGATGCCCTCTCTGTGTGTGTCAGATGCCCTCCCTGTGTGTGTCAGCCCTCCCCCTGTATGTCAGATGCCCTCCCATGTGTCAGATGCCCTCCCTGTGTGTCAGATGCCCTCCCTGTGTGTGTCAGATGCCCTCTCTGTGTGTGTCAGATGCCCTCCCTGTGTGTCAGATGCCCTCCCTGTGTGTCAGATGCCCTCCGTGTATGTCAGATGCCCTCCCTGTGTGTGTCAGATGCCCTCCCTGTGTGTCAGATGCCCTCCCTGTGTGTCAGATGCCCTCCCTGTGTGTCAGATGTCAGATGCCCTCCCTGTGTGTCAGATGCCCTCCCTGTGTGTCAGATGCCCTCTCTGTGTGTGTCAGATGCCCTCCCTGTGTTTCAGATGCCCTCCCTGTGTGTCAGATGCCCTCTGTGTCAGATGCCCTCCCTGTGTGTCAGATGCCCTCCCTGTGTGTCAGATGCCCTGTGTGTGTCAGATGCCCTCCCTGTGTGTCAGATGCCCTCCCTGTGTGTCAGATGCCCTCTCTGTGTGTCAGATGCCCTCTCTGTGTGTCAGATGCCCTCTCTGTGTGTCAGATGCCCTCTCTGTGTGTGTCAGATCTCTGTGTGTGTCAGATGCCCTCTGTGTATGTCAGATGCCCTCCCTGTGTGTGTCAGATGCCCTCCCTGTGTGATGCCCTCCCTGTGTGTCAGATGCCCTCCCTGTGTGTCAGATGCCCTCCCCCTGTGTGTCAGATGCCCTCCCTGTGTGTCAGATGCCCTCTCTGTGTGTCAGATGCCCTCTCTGTGTGTCAGATGCCCTCTCTGTGTGTCAGATGCCCTCTCTGTGTGTGTCAGATGCCCTCTCTGTGTGTGTCAGATGCCCTCCCTGTGTGTCAGTTGTCCTCTCTGATGTTTTGTCACACCTCCCTGTCCCTCTTGTAAAAGGGTTTGTCTCGTTCTGGGACCTTCAGGTGGATCAGGTGTTGAACAACCTTTATAATCTGTGACTCCTGCGGATCGTTGTGTCATAGTTTACACATTTTAAATCACAGTATTTATCTAAAACTGACCATGAGTGAAAAGTTTAAACACTGCAGTGACTTTAGTGTTGCATCTGTAAATCAAAGTCGTCTCCATCACATCTGATCCTCAGACGCCTCAGAGCTCCATGTTTTTAGTTAATGAACGAGTCGACCCTTTCTGGACAATTCAGCTCTTTTGAACGAGCCAGCTCTAGTGAACGGCTCTTTAAGGTGAACTGTTGGATCTGGATTTCATTTTTTAAAGAACCGGCTGAATCAGCACAAGAGCCACTCAGAGGCAAAGATTTATGCACAAAACATATCTGACAGCACAAGAACACTTTTGTTTGGATTATTCATAACACTCTCAGTTTGAACCGTTTCTGTGATTAGTTTGTTTTTAATTAGCTTCTATCAGATACATAAATATAAAAAGAGCCACGGCTCTTCAACATGAAGCGGCCCCAAAGATTCGGATCCCCTAAAGGAGCCGTAAGTCCGGTCACGAGCCCTTTTACCCGTTCACCCTGTGGTCATCAGCTTTAAGACTGAAGCACATTTTACTTTTATAAAGGCCAAATAAACGTTTAAAAGTGTAAAACACAGCCCAGCGTCACTGCGCATGCGCAAACAGGTGACAACAGGTGTTCCCGTTCCGGAGCCAGACATTAGACCCAAAACGAGCCTAAAAGAGCCAAAAGATTCGCTAAACGCGCCTAAACGGCTCCCGCCCGGGTCCACGTGAGAATCCCGGGTCAGTCCGGGTTAAAACGCGTCTCACACGAGCTGATTTGGACAGTTTGGAGCGTCTCACCTGTCGTTCGTGCGTCGTGCGTCGTGTCCGTGCGTCGTTGTTGTTTCGGCACAGGTGCGCGCGCAACCGGAGGCGCAGCGGGAGGCCGCGACTCATTTCTCTTTCCTCGCCTCCTTCTCCTTGTTTCCTCTCCTCCAGTCTGCAGGAAACGGACCCCGGCCACAGAGGAGAGGAGGAGGAGAAGAGGAGGAGGAGAGGAGGAGGAGAAGAGGAGAGAAGAGGAGGAGGAGGAGAGGGGGAGAAGAGGAGAAGAGGAAGAGAAGAGGAGGAGGAGAGAGGAAGATGAGGAGGAGAAGAGGAGGAGAGGAGAGAGGAGAGGAGGAGGAGAGAGGAGGAGGAGAGGAGGAGTAGGAGAGAGGAGAGGAAGAGAAGAGGAGGAGAAGAGGAGGAGAGAGGAGGAGAGAGAAGGGGAGGAGAGGAAGAGAAAAGGAGCAGAGAGGAGGAGGAGAGGAGGAGAGGAGAGAAGAGGGGGGAGAGGAAGAGAGGAGGAGGAGAGGAAGAGGTGGGGAGGAGAGAGGAGGAGAGAGGAGAGAGGAAGAAAGGAGGAGGAGAGGTGGAGAGGAGACAGGGAGAAGAGGAGGAGAGGAGAAGAGGAAACAAACTTTATTTTCAGATAAACGTGTTTGAACTGTTTTATTTGTTTTATGTCAAATTCAGGATCATGAAACTCATCAAACCTCGAGCCCTGAACAACACAAACTCCTCCTGAGAGACACTGATGTTTCCTCCCTCTCTCATGTTTCCTCCTTCCCTCTCTCATGTCTCCTCCTTCCTTCCCTTTCTCATGTCTCCTCCTTCCTTCCCTCGCTCATGTCTCCTCCTTCCTTCCATCGCTCATGTCTCCTCCTTCCTTCCCTCGCTCATATCTCTTCCTTCCTTCCCTCTCTCATGTCTCCTCCTTCCTTCCCTGGCTCATGTCTCCTCCTTCCTTCCCTTGCTCATATCTCTTCCTTCCTTCCCTCTCTCATGTCTCCTCCTTCCTCCCCTCTCTCATGTCTCCTCCTTCCTTCCCTTGCTCACGTCTCCTTCTTCCTTCCCTCTCTCATGTCTCCTCCTTCCTTCCCTCGCTCATGTCTCTTCCTTCCTTCCCTCTCTCATGTCTCCTCCTTCCTTCCCTCGGTCATGTCTCTTCCTTCCTTCCCTCTCTCTTGTCTCCTCTCTCCTTCCCTCTCTCATGTCATTTTCGTGGTTTCCTTTCCTGGCCTCCTCTGAGTTTTAGGACATCACTTAATAATAATAGGAGATGAAATAAGGAGAAGGAGGCGAGAGAGAGAAATGAGACTTGGCCCGGGTTTTCTGCTCCGGCTTTTCTCCGGCTTTTTCCGGCTTTTTTCCGGCTTTCCTCCGGGCTGTGTGGGGCCGGCCCCGGGCCTGGTCCCGCTAAACCCGCGGGACCAGACTGACCGGTCCGCCCCGGAGGATGACGCCATTGGCCTGAACGCGGAGAAAAAACAGCCCAACAAAAGACATAATTAGTATGAAACTTAGTATTCTCCTGTGTTTTGATTGTCACTGGATAAATACAGTTTATATCATTTAGTTATTTGAGTTTGCATAGTGACACATTAGATTTTATTACGTTATTGTTTTGTTTTTAATGTACAAACTAATAAATGCTGAATAGTTTTACTCGGTGATGTCCACGAGGCGGCGGTGCGTCACAGACGTCACCCCGGAACCGTTCTCCCGCTGCGTGTTTCCGCCCGGACCTTTATTCCGCTGCACACGGAGCGGACTGGAACAAAACAGCAACATTTTTAACAAATTTAAACTATTTTCACCTAATTTCAGCTTCTGAACGTAAGAATTTTCATTGTATAACTGCGGTTGGGAGGTTCCCGCTCGGATGTATTTACGCAGAGTTATTGTGTCTGAAAATGCGCAGAAATGATGTTAAACGAGTCACTTTTCCTGAGTGACGGGATCAAAATGTGCTCATTTAAGTATCATTTGGTTTGTAATGACATGACACTGTTGGTTTTTTTTTTGTCACGTTTAATTTTATATATTTATTCAGCAAAAATCCAAAATTGTTTTGCGTCGGACGGAAAACCATGATTTCTTTAAAATAAATTATTTTCAGTATTTGTTAAACGTAAATGTAATAAACATAACGTCATTAATATTAATAAACTAATTAAAGTACAAATTATTGCTTACTTAATAAATGTTTATTTTTCATTTTTTGTGTGAGTATAAAGTCTGTCAGGCACTGTTTAAACTGTCAGATTGAATCCACATGAGTTTAAGTGAGATTTGTGTTTAAAATTGAAGCCTTTTCTGTGTCAGGTCAAAATGGACGAGGAGCCGGAGCGAGCCAAACGCTGGGAGGGCGGCTACGAGAGGACATGGTCAGACTTTAGTCTTTTATTTTTATTTTAAGACCTTTATTACACTGTTTCCTCATCACAAACAGACCTGGAGTTGTGTTTTGTTTCATTCACATGTTTAACACACAAACCCCCACATTTAGGATGAGTTCTTCTCTCAAACTGAAAACACTCTGTTCCACCTTGTGATGTCATCATGTGGTAATACAGGAAGTGCTCCACTGTGTTTCTAAACTCCATACATCTTCACTAGAATCATTTGGATCATTTCAGACCTGGAATTGCTGATCTCTACTGAACTTAAGGTAAAAGGAGCTGTTAAGTTGAAAACTACCACTTGATGACATCACAAGGTGAAACAGAGCATTTTGAGCTTTGGAGATGTAGACAGACTAATAATAAAGGGTTAGTCAAACATGTGTGAATTCAACAAAACACAACTCCAGTTATGTTTTTGAGGAGGGAGCAGCGTTTTATCATGGCTTAAAGCTACACAAGTGTGTTTGTTTGATACAGGTGTATGTGTTGTTATGTAAAATTTTGATAATATAAGAAAACTGTGGGGTTGAGCCTACTATACCCTTTTGAAACCTTTTTGACCTCTGTGTCCACTTTAATGTTTGGTCCATCCAGGTCACGGTTAAAGATGGGTCTTGATTCTTCTGTGTGACCTTGGGTCACTATAATGTTTTTAACTAACTAAACAGGGCATTCGGTGCACTTCCCTCTTATAACACACGTTTTAGTTATCTGTGTAATCCCTCGGTTGTCCAGGTCTGATTCAAAAGAAAAATAAGCCCTAGCCCTATATAAAACAAAGAGAACAATAGGACTAGCCTAGATGTTAATAGGTGTAAAATCACTCATGAGGGGCTTGGATGACTATGCTACGTATGTCTCAGGCACAGTGCACACTTAGTGTAGCTCAATAGACCTAGCTCACATACAGACACTGTAAACAAGAGCTGTTTACAGTTTCAGAGTAATTAGCTCCTCCCATCAGACAGATATAAGGCAGTGTCCAGCAGTGATCTGACCAGAACTGAAGAAGAGACTTCAGCCAAGCGTCTTCACTCCTACAACAATTTGTCCAGTTGACAGAGTTTTATTTTTTCTTGCACATATTTTCTTGTATATATTTATTTAACTTTTGTGAGCGTGATTATGATGAAGCTAAGGGTGTTCTCTTAAATGTTGTGTGCTTTTCAGGGAGGTGTTGAAGGAGGACGAGTCCGGCTCTCTCAAAGCCACAGTCGAAGAAATCCTGTTCCAGTCTAAACGGAAACGGTCAGATCAGACACAGAAGCTTTAAATGTTCAACACCATAATGTTTCATCATTAGAAACATTAAAATGTAAAATCAAATCTTTGAATCTTTCTCTTCAATTTCAGGGTCATCGAGAGCCATGGGCAGGTCCGCCTGGGAATGGTAAATACACAGGACTGGACCGGGGACTAGACCGGGGACTATGAGGTCCTACAAGGAGTAAACCTGGTCTTGTGTGTTCTCAGATGCGTCACCTGTTTGTGGTGGTGGATTGTTCCCGGAGCATGGAGGATCACGACCTCAAACCCACAAGACTCGCCTCCACTCTGAAGGTCTGGACTGGGCCAGGACTGGGCCAGGACTGAACCAGGACTGGGCCAGGACTGGACCAGGACTGGGCCAAGACTTGGCCAGGACTGAACCAGTTTTTTTTCTGTTTTGTTTGTTTCAGCTTCTGGAAAAGTTCGTGGAGGAGTATTTCGATCAGAATCCCATCAGCCAGGTGAACCATCACTTTGTTTAATATGAAGTGAGAGGAGCTTAGGGGAAGTGTTTGGCTGTGAACTGTGTCCATGGTTCAGTTCCACCCTTCAAACTGTTGTTGTGTCCTTGGGCAAGAGAATTCACAATTATTTTATGCATATTTGTGCTTTGTTCAGTTGGGAATCATCACGACAAAGAACAAGAGAGCAGAGCGGCTCACAGACCTGTCAGGTGAGGCCCACATTACTGTAACATGAAGTCACATGACTAAAACAAACGTGTGACATCACTTTAATCATGAAGTCACATGACTAAAACAAACCTGTGACATCACTTTAATATGAAGTCACATGACTAAAACAAACATGTGACATCACCTTAATATGAAGTCACATGACTAAAACAAACCTGTGACATCACCTTAATATGAAGTCACATGACTAAAACAAACCTGTGACATCACCTTAATATGAAGTCACATGACTAAAACAAAACATGTGACATCACCTTAATATGAAGTCACATGACTAAACTAAACCCTGTGACATCACTTTAATATGAAGTCACATGACTAAACAAACCTGTGACATCACCTTAATATGAAGTCACATGACTAAAACAAACATGTGACATCACCTTAATATGAAGTCACATGACTAAAACAAACGTGTGACATCACCTTAATATGAAGTCACATGACTAAAACAAACCTGTGACATCACTTTAGCAAGAAGTCACATGACTAAAACAAACATGTGACATCACCTTAATATGAAGTCACATGACTAAAACAAAAGTGTGACATCACCTTAACATGAAGTCACATGACTAAAACAAAAAGTGTGACATCACTTAACATGAAGTCACATGACTAAAACAAACGTGTGACATCACTTTAACAATGAAGTCACATGACTAAAACAAACGTGTGACATCACCTTAACATGAAGTCACATGACTAAAACAAACCTGTGACATCACCTTAATATGAAGTCACATGACTAAAACAAACCTGTGACATCACCTTAATATGAAGTCACATGACTAAAACAAACCTGTGACATCACCTTAATATGAAGTCACATGACTAAAACAAACCTGTGACATCACCTTAATATGAAGTCACATGACTAAAACAAACGTGTGACATCACCTTAACATGAAGTCACATGACTAAAACAAACCTGTGACATCACTTTATGAACACATGAAAAAACAACCTGTCACATGACTAAAAAAACCTGACATCACTTTAATATGAAGTCACATGACTAAAACAAACGTGTGACATCACCTTAACATGAAGTCACATGACTAAAACAAACATGTGACACATCTTACCATGAAGTCACATGACTAAAAACAAACCTGTGACATCACTTTAACATGAAGTCACATGACTAAAACAAACGTGTGACATCACTTTAACAAGAAGTCACATGACTAAAACAAACATGTGACATCACCTTAACATGAAGTCACATGACTAAAACAAACCTGTGACATCACCTTAATATGAAGTCACATGACTAAAACAAACGTGTGACATCACTTTAATATGAAGTCACATGACTAAAACAAACGTGTGACATCACTTAATATGAAGTCACATGACTAAAACAAACGTGTGACATCACTTTACATGACTAATGAAGTCACATGACTAAAACAAACCTGTGACATCACCTTAATGACTATGAAGTCACATGACTAAAACAAACGTGACATCACTTTGACACATGACTCACCTGTACCTTAATATGAAGTCACATGACTAAAACAAACCTGTGACATCACTTTAATATGAAGTCACATGACTAAAACAAACATGTGACATCACCTTAATATGAAGTCACATGACTAAAACAAACGTGTGACATCACCTTAACATGAAGTCACATGACTAAAACAAACATGTGACATCACCTTAACATGAAGTCACATGACTAAAACAAACATGTGACATCACCTTAACATGAAGTCACATGACTAAAACAAACGTGTGACATCACTTTAACGTGAAGTCACATGACTAAAACAAACGTGTGACATCACCTTAATATGAAGTCACATGACTAAAACAAACGTGTGACATCACCTTAATATGAAGTCACATGACTAAAACAAACCTATGACATCACCTTAATATGAAGTCACATGACTAAAACAAACGTGTGACATCACTTTAACGTGAAGTCACGTGACTAAAACAAACCTGTGACATCACTTTAACATGAAGTCACATGACTAAACCCTAAATGTGTGTTGTCCCGCCGCAGGGAACCCGTCCCGACACACGAGCGCTCTGAGAAAGGCGGCGGACACTGTGTGTGGGGGGGAGCCGTCGCTGTACAACGCCCTGAGCCTCGCCATGGCCACACTCAAGTCAGTCCATCGTTCTAGACCCAGCTGTTCCACTGCACATACCGATCTCGATATTATAGCTTTTATTATAGCTTTAAAGGTGCACTGCGCAAGTTTCTGGTAGGGGGTCCGCCACAAGCTTGTTTCTATGGAGAGGTTTTGGTTTGCCTGAAAGGTTTCATAGTGTGGCATTAAACTTGTCTATGTTGCATTTATTCAATTACAGGTGTTTTACTGATCAAAAATAATACTACTCCTACAGCGACTGAGTGAGCCTCTCCACAGATCTAACCTGTAACTTGCCCTGGAAGCACCCCGGGCTTGACCCCATGAAAATAGATGTGTTTAATGCTATACTGTGGGACATTCTAGGCAAAGCAGTGCAGAGACTGAAAACGGCATTTAAATCTTTAAAACTAAATTGAAATGAGAAATACCCCCTCTTTAATACCCCACAGAAGTAAATACCCCCCTCTTTAATACCCCACAGAAGTAAATACCCCCTTTTTACCCCCACAGAAGTAAATACCCCTCTCTTTATACCCCACAGAAGTAAATACCCCCTCTTTAATACCCCACAGAAGTAAATACCCCCTCTTTAATACCCCACAGAAGTAAATACCCCCTCTTTAATACCCCACAGAAGTAAATACCCCCTCTTTAATACCCCACAGAAGTAAATACCCCCTCTTTAATACCCCACAGAAGTAAATACCCCCTCTTTAATACCCCACAGAAGTAAATACCCCCCTCTTTAATACCCCACAGAAGTAAAATACCTCCTCTTAATACCCCACAAAAGTAAATACCCTCCTCTTTAATACCCCACAGAAGTAAATACCCCCTCTTTAATACCCCACAGAAGTAAATACCCCCCTCTTTAATACCCCACAGAAGTAAATACCCCCCCTCTTTAATACCCCACAGAAGTAAATACCCCCTCTTTAATACCCCACAGAAGTAAATACCCCCCTCTTTAATACCCCACAGAAGTAAAATACCCCCTCTTTAATACCCCACAGAAGTAAATACCCCCTCTTTAATACCCCCATAGAAGTAAATACCTCCTCTTTAATACCCCACAGAAGTAAATACCCCCTCTTTAATACCCCACAGAAGTAAATACCTCCTCTTTAATACCCCACAAAAGTAAATACCTCCTCTTTAATACCCCACAGAAGTAAATACCCCCTCTTTAATACCCCATAGAAGTAAATACCTCCTCTTTAATACCCCACAGAAGTAAATACCCCCTCTTTAATACCCCATAGAAGTAAAATACCTCCTCTTTAATACCCCACAGAAGTAAATACCCGTTGTGTTAAGTGTTTTATTTACAGGACATTTCTTGATGTGACTTTGAAGACTGTTTTTTGTTCAGGCACATGCCGGGCCACACCAGCAGAGAGGTTCTGATCGTCATGAGCAGTCTGACCACGTGTGACCCCTCCAACATCTACGACCTCATCAAGGTCTGGACCAATCAAGTCCTGGTTTAGTCCTGGCTTAGTCCCGGTCTAGTCCCGGTCTAGTCCCGGTCCAGTCCCGGTCCAGTCCCGGTCTAGTCCTGGTGTAGTCAATTTTTAGTCCCTGTTTGGTCTTGGTTCAGTCTTGGTCCAGTCCCGGTCTAGTCCCGGTCTAGTCCCTCTAGTCCCTGTTTAGTCCTGGTTCAGTCCTGGTTCAGTCCTGGTTCAGTCCTGGTCCAGTCCTGGTCCAGTCCTGGTTTAATCCTGGTTAAGTCCTGGTTTGGTCCTGGTTTGGTCTCAGTCCTGGTCCAGTCCTGGTCCAGTCCTGGTCCAGTCCTGGTCCAGTCCTGGTCCAGTCCTGCTCTAGTCCCTGCTCCTTGCCTCCAGACCCTGAAGTCCCTGCGTGTTCGTGTGTCTGTGATCGGTCTGTCTGCGGAGGTCCGGGTGTGTTCGGTTCTGACCCGTGAGACCGGAGGACGGTACCATGTGATCCTAGACGAGAGCCACTTCAAAGAGCTGCTCCTGATGCACGTGACTCCGCCCCCCACCACCGCCGCCGCCGAGTGCTCGCTCATACGCATGGGTAAGACGCCATGGCCACCGGTGAAGATGCAGTGTGGAACCTTCCAGATAGTTGTTTTGTCATTCCTCGTCTGTCTTCAGTGCATTAGTTTTAAAGGCACCAGCTTGTTTCCATGGAGATGTAATGACTTCTCCTGGAATGTTCCACAGTATGGCATTAAACTTCTACATCTTCCATGTCTTCAGTTACAGTTTTTGCTCGTGTGGGACTGGGGTCACCTCCAGTCTCCACAGAGATAACCCGTAACTTTACCCTGTGGCCCCACTTGCTTGTCTCCGTGGAGATAAATACGACTAAGGATTATTGCTATTGATACTTTGGAGCTGGTGTCATCAACATTCTCAAGGATGTGGTGCTAACTAGAGGCACTGCTCTGTCTGAAGCTTTGTGTTAAAATAAAACTGAGATTAAAGTCTAACAATTTGGCCATAAAGAACTGACAACAGGTGAGCTGATCTGTGGCGTTAAACAAGTTCTCACACATTATAGTCATTAGCTAGCTACCATTAGCAATAGCATTAGCCAACAGTTTTTCAGTTAGTAGCTCTCACCTTTCTGTTGAAAATCAAACTCCTAAAGTGCAAAATATACTTTATAGTGGCATGAGACTGGGGGTGTCCT
Source organism: Periophthalmus modestus (assembly GCA_019594935.1). Classification (NCBI taxonomy): domain Eukaryota; kingdom Metazoa; phylum Chordata; class Actinopteri; order Gobiiformes; family Gobiidae; genus Periophthalmus; species Periophthalmus modestus. The sequence continues at coordinate 39,404 of JAIEZT010000077.1, read as the reverse complement.
ACATGGATGTCTATGGCGGAATGTTTAGCAGTTTCCATGGAGACACAATGCACACATTAACAAACACTGCCAAATCCCAACGTCATTTAAAGAGCACGTTTTCAGGAGCCTGTGATCAGTGCAAGTGTTCACGGTCCTCTTTAGGGGTTTGATTTTACACAAAAAGGTCAGAGTGACAAACCGAAAAACTGTTGCTAATGCTAATGCTAATGCTAGCTATCTTGTGACTGTAATGTTATTTGAGAGGGACTTGTTTAACAGCACAAATCAGCTCATCTGTTGTAGTTCAGATAAGTTAGCTCTTTATGGTCAGGTTGTGTTCAAATAAAACTCAGATTAAAATCTAACAGAGCCTCAGACAGAGCAGTGCCTCCAGTTAGCAGCACTTCCCCTTGAAGGTGGATGACGTCAGCTGCAGCGTGTAATGTGTGTCCTCAGGTTTCCCTCAGCACACGATGGTGAGTCTGAGTGAGCAGGACGCTAAGCCCTCGTTCAGCATGGCGTAAGTCACACTGACTCCATCTTTACACGGTCACTCCAGAGACGGTGTAATGTGTGTTTATCATGTGTTTACAGTCACCTGGAGAGCAGCGCTGGTCCTGGTCCCGGTCCTGGTCCCGGTCCCGGTTCTGGTTCTGGTCCTGGTCTCTCTCTGGGGGGGTACTTCTGCCCTCAGTGTCACGGCAAATACACCGAGCTCCCAGTCGAGTGTAAAGTCTGTGGTACGCCGGCCATTTTAGATTTAACAGAGAAAAGCAATATGTGACCTGGTTTAGACCGGGTTTAGACCGGGTTTAGACCGGGTTTAGACCGGGTTTAGACCTGCTTTAGTCCTGCTTTAGTCCTGCTTTAGTCCTGGATTAGTCCTGGTTTAGACCTGGTTTAGACCTGGATTAGTCCTGGATTAGTCCTGGATTAGTCCTGGTTTAGACCTGGTTTAGACCTGGTTTAGACCTGGATTAGCCCTGGTTTAGCCCTGGTTTAGTCCGGGTTTAGTCCGGGTTTAGTCCTGGTTTAGACCTGGATTAGTCCTGGTTTAGTCCTGGTTTAGTCCTGGTTTAGTCCTGGATTAGTCCTGGATTAGTCCTGGATTAGTCCTGGTTTAGCTCTGGTTTAGTCCTGGTTTAGACCTGGATTAGACCTGGATTAGTCCTGGTTTAGTCCTGGATTAGTCCTGGTTTAGACCTGGTTTAAACCTGGATTCGTCCTGGTTTAGTCCTGGTTTAGACCTGGTTTAGACCTGGTTTAGTCCTGGATTAGTCCTGGATTAGTCCTGGATTAGTCCTGGATTAGTCCTGGTTTAAACCTGGTTTAAACCTGGATTCGTCCTGGTTTAGTCCTGGTTTAGTCCTGGTTTAGTCCTGGTTTAGACCTGGTTTAGACCTGGTTTAGACCTGGTTTAGTCCTGGATTAGTCCTGGATTAATCCTGGGTTAGTCCTGGTTTAGTCCTGGTTTAGTCCTGGATTAGTCCTGGTTTAGTCCTGGATTAGTCCTGGATTAGTCCTGGTTTAGTCCTGGTTTAGTCCTGGTTTAGTCCTGGATTAGTCCTGGTTTAGTCCTGGTTTAGTCCTGGTTTAGTCCTGGTTTAGTCCTGGATTAGTCTTGGTTTAGTCCTGGATTAGTCCTGGTTTAGTCCTGGTTTAGTCCTGACTGTTTTAAATGTTTGGGCTCAGGTCTGACGCTGGTTTCTGCTCCACATTTGGCTCGTTCGTTCCATCACCTGTTTCCTCTGGAGACGTTTAGAGAGAAGCCTCTGGAGGATCACCACGGCGACCGGTCAGAAACTAAAGATCTAAACTGAAACTTTCAGACTTTTTTTCAAATGAATGAATTTGAAACTGAAATGATTTAAAACTTAAAATGCATAAATGTGTAAACTGTGGTGTTGTGTTGCAGATTCTGTGAGGCCTGTCAGGGCGAACTCAGGGACAAAACAGTGAGTGACTCTACAAAGCCCCACTGTGGGACATTGCACACACTAGAACAGGGTTAAAGCCCCACTGCAATTATAAAGCCCCACTGCGGGACATTTCACACACTAGAACAGGGTTAAAGCCCCACTGCAGGATAAAGCCCCACTGCGGGACATTTCACACACTAGAACAGGGTTAAAGCCCCACTGCAGGATAAAGCCCCACTGCGGGATAAAGCCCCACTGCAGGATAAAGCCCCACTGCAGGATAAAGCCCCACTGCAGGATAAAGCCCCACTGCGGGACATTTCACACACTAGAACAGGGTTAAACAGTTTTGCTGAACATTTTGTCTAATTTGTGGCGTTTGTCTCAGGTTTTCGAGTGCCCGTCCTGTGCCGCTGTTTTCTGTGTGGAGTGTGACCTCTTCATCCACGACTCTCTGCACTGCTGCCCCCGCTGCATACACACGCACAGCGCCACCTGAAGGACAAACCCTGCTATTACATGGACTAAACAAACTGAGGCACCCACCTCTTTAGGAGCGTGAGATCATTCCCTCCTGACTCTGGAGATGCTGGTTCTGATCGATGCTTTTGATCGATGGTTCTAAAACTGTTCAGGAAAGGTCCAATTTTGTTCTGATTCTGATATGTCTTTGTATTGATGCTCGCTGGAATGAAAATCTAGTTTCAATACTAGATTAAGATCTGTTTTTCAACAAAAGCCTACTGAGGACACATCTTTGGATTGCCAGATCCCAAAGTCAGGAGCTCATTCTGCTTTCTGACTGGACGATGGACTTGAACTAAAACACAAAATGTAAAAATTCAATCTTGTAAAATGTTCTTGTAGTTGTAAATAAATCTGTTCTGTTTATGAGTTCATGTCTGAGAGAACTGAAGTCTGCCTCTTCATATGGGAGAAGTCTTTCAGCTGGACCATGATGCATCTGAAGATAAGCCAAAGACCCCAGGCTCCTCCCCCTCTTCATGTGTGTTCCCCTGAAGCGTGAGATGTTTCAGCTCGTAGTCTGCTTCTCAAATGTGAGGCCCCTTGCTTTGCTTCCAAAGTCGGTTCCTTTCGAGACAAGTCCTTCCTCAGCCCAATCACACAGCTTTTCAGATGTTCAAAGGTGAAACTCGACCCTCTCATAACATGCTACCCCCCTCATAACATGACCCCCTCATGACATATGACCCCTCTTATAACATGTGACCCCTCTCATAGCATGTGATCCTCTCATAACATGCTACCCCCCTCATAACATGACCCCCTCATGACATATGACCCCTCTCATAGCATGTGATCCTCCCATAACATGCTACCCCCCTCATAACATTCATAACATGTGATCCTCTCATAACATGCTACCCCCCTCATAACATGTGACCCTCTCATAACATGTGACCCTCTCATAACATGTGACCCCCTCATAGCATGTGATCCTCTCATAACATGCGACCCTCTCATAACATGCAACCCCCCTCGTAACATGTGACCCCCTCATGACATGTGACCCCCCTCGTAACATGTGACCCCCCTCATGACATGTGACCCCCTCGTGACATGTGACCCCCTCATAACATGTGACCCCCTCATAACATGCGACCCTCTCATAACATGCAACCCCCCTCGTAACATGTGACCCCCCTCATGACATGTGACCCCCCTCGTAACATGTGTGACCCCCCTCGTGACATGTGACCCCCTCGTGACATGTGACCCCCCTCGTGACATGTGACCCCCCCTCGTAACATGTGACCCCCCTCATGACATGTGACCCTCTCATAACATGCGGGTCCCCCCTCATAACATATGAACCCCCTCATCATGTGACCCTTCCAAAACACGTGACCCCCTCATAAACTTCAGGGTGGACCCAGAGACACTGAAGGATGGGTCAGAGAGGACACACTTCTCTACAAGGAACAAAGCAGTGTCTGAGCCGGCAGTGCAATGAGACAATGAGATACTGGAATAAAACGCCTCTTAAACATGAGTTCATTTATTTATTCATCGCAGAGGTGAAAGCGTCACATTCACACAGACACTGGACCAGTGTCTTGCCCAAGAACACAACAGCAGGAGACTGTTGTGTTTCCTCGGTCCACAGAGGGTAGAGCAGTTCTATGACACATGTACAACAGTTCAGACAGCTCGGCTCTAAAGGAAAAACACTAAAGCAGCTTTGTAGTGTTTTAAGTGTCTCTGGCTCCCTCTGGTGGTTTTTTTTAAGTGTCTGGCTCCCTCTGGTGGCGTCTTTAGGTAAATATTAAATACTAAACTTAGAGATGGAGTTAATAGAGTAAAATGACTAATACATTTTTCAAATAAACTCTTTTTGTCAAGTTAAGTCACCTCCATGATCACTTTCTTTTGGGAACACAGCGGCTAACGGGTTAGCTATGGCCATTTATATATACAGTCTATGGTCAGATGCTCCCCCCTCAGAGTGACAGCTCTTTGATTTGCTCACTCTGCATCGAGTGGCGTCTCCACAGCATCTTCTTCACATTCAGATCTTTGGGAAAACTTGGAGCGCTCAGAAACGGCGGCTTTGAGGAGGTCAGGCTGCTCCGTCTGCGGCAACTCAGCGGGAATGTCGCACACAAGCTCAGAGACCCGCTAACCTCAGAGCTAAGCCCCGTGACCCCAGAGCTAAATCCAGAGCTAACCCCCGTGACCCCAGGGCTAAGCCCCGTGACCCCACAGCTTACCCCAGAACCAACCCCACAGCTGATCTCTGCGACCTCAGAGTCAATCTCAGTTACCCCAGAGTTAACCCCTGTCACCCCAAAACTAACCCCAAAGCTGACTCCTGTGGCCCCGGCGCTGGCCCCGGCGCTGGCCCCGGCACTGACCCCAATGTGTGGGATAGGCGCGTGCGGGTTGAGAGGGGGCAGATACCCAGGTCGTGTGTGGGCAATGTGGTCGGACAGTAGTGCTCCAGAACCTCTGCGTTCAAATGGCGCTCTGCTCTCCTCCGTCTCCCGTGGTGACGTGAGTTTGCGACGCTCGTGTGCTCCAAGGGCGTGGCCAAACTGCAGCTGGGAGTCTGAGCTGTAGTGGTCGGAGCGACGCAGTTGGATCACGTGTCTCGCTCTGCCTGGGCCCGCCGTGGACGATGTCCCCGCCTCGGACAATGTGCCCGTCTCGGACGATGTGCCCGCCTCCTGGTGGAGGTCCGGGTGCGATGCTGAGTGAGGAGAAGAGGTGGCGCTGTCGTACGACATCTTCCTCCCTAAAGCCCGCCTCCTGTGGGCGTGGCCTGAGGACTGGAGCGGACTCAGAACACCGTCTCTCACGTCCATGCTGTGGCGCCGACAAAATGGCCGCCTCTTTGTGTCATTCTCGGTGCAGAGGTGGTGCTGAAGGGGCGGAGCCTCGGGAAAATCTGCATAAACAGAGATGAATATTTTTAGATTATATTTTGAAATATGATATGTTTAAAGTAAGTATTTAAAAAGTGCACTTGAAACATAATCTTTACAATTTAAACTTAACTTTTAAAAACAGGAGGTTATGCAAATTAGAACCGCCCCACTTAAAGCCCCACTGTGGGACATTTCACACATTTTTTATTTTATTTTTTTATTTAACCAGGAAAGTCCCATTGAGATTTACTCATCTCTTTTTCAAGGGAGTCCTGGCCAGGACAGCAGCACAGTTACATTATGTTACGCACAGACATTTCAACACATCACAATTACATTAGAACAGGGTTAAAGCCCCACTGTGGAACATTTTCTCACAATAGAACAGGGTTAAAATTGACCTCGCACACCAAGATATTTGCGAATTCAAAAACTCACAAAACTCCATCCTGAGAACTTCCACTGTGAGGTTCATTGGGGGACGGACCAATCACAGAGCAGAACTGTGGCCAAAGGTGAAGCACCCACATGAATTTGAACGAAATGAATGATGTATGAGCGGCGATTTTAGCAAAAATACTGGCTATTTAGTTTATGTCACACACTGACCTGAGCGTGATGTAGTACCATGTGCCTCCAGCAGAGGACTCCCTGGCTGTGGGCTCGGATTCGTTGACGCCCCTTGTGGTGGAGAGCGGTACTGATCCGACCATAGATCAGAGGATAGGGACGGGGCGCTCAGCAACTGTTTAACCTGAGAAACACACAAGTCACACGGGAAAGGCCTCTGACACACAGGGAGGGCATCTGACACACAGGGAGGGCATCTGACACACAGGGAGGGCATCTGACACACAGGGAGGGCATCTGACACACAGGGAGGGCATCTGACACACAGAGAGGGCATCTGACACACAGAGAGGGCATCTGACACATGGGAGGGCATCTGACACACAGAGAGGGCATCTGACACACACAGGGAGGGCATCTGACACACAGGGAGGGCATCTGACACACAGGGAGGGCATCTGACACATGAGAGGGCATCTGACACAAAGGGAGGGCATCTGACACACAGGGAGGGCATCTGACCTTGTTGCCAGGGGGGAGGTCAGAGGTGATGATGATGACCTCTTTGCCTGTGGCTCGGCAGGCGTCCACTAGGAGGCGGAGCGTGTGGCGGTGACCCGAGCAGACGGCGTGCACGAGGGCGGAGCCTCCGTCGTGGTCGGGAAGGGCAGGGTCAGCACCACTGTCCACGAGCAAAGCAACAATCTGCGGTTCGACTCCCGCCAAAACCGCATGGACCAGAGCCGTTCTACCAAACTTATCCTGAATGTTTGGGTCTGCACCACATTCAAGGAGGTACCTGAGGAAAACCAAGACTGAACCAGGACTGAACCAGGACTGAACCAGGTCTCAACCAGGTCTAAACCAGGACTAAACCAGGACTAAACCAGGACTGAACCAGGACTGAACCAGGTCTCAACCAGGACTAAACCAGGGCTAAACCAGGACTAAACCAGGACTAAAGCAGGACTAAAGCAGGTCTAAACCAGGACTGAACCAGGTCTCAACTAGGTCTAAACCAGGACTAAACCAGGTCTAAACCAGGTCTAAACCAGGACTAAACCAGGTCTAAACCAGGACTAAACCAGGACTGAACCAAGACTAAACCAGGTCTAAAGCAGGTCTAAACCAGGACTAAACCAGGACTAAACCAGGTCTAAACCAGGTCTAAACCAGGACTAAACCAGGACTGAACCAGGTCTCAACCAGGTCTAAACCAGGACTAAACCAGGACTGAACCAGGACTGAACTAGGACTAAACCAGGTCTAAACCAGGACTGAACCAGGACTAAACCAGGTCTGAACCAGGACTGAACCAGGACTGAACCAGGACTAAACCAGGTCTAAACCAGGACTAAACCAGGACTGAACCAGGACTGAACCAGGACTGAACCAGGACTAAACCGGGACTAAAGCAGGAGTAAAGCAGGTCTAAACCAGGACTGAACCAGGTCTCAACCAGGTCTAAACCAGGACTAAACCAGGTCTAAACCAGGACTAAAGCAGGACTAAAGCAGGACTAAAGCAGGTCTAAACCAGGACTCAACCAGGACTAAACCAGGACTAAACCAGGACTGAACCAGGACTAAACCAGGACTAAAGCAGGTCTAAAGCAGGTCTAAACCAGGTCTAAACCAGGACTAAACCAGGACTAAACCAGGTCTAAACCAGGTCTAAACCAGGACTGAACCAGGACTAAACCAGGTCTAAACCAGCACTGAACCAGGACTGAACCAGGACTGATCTAGTCTTGTTCTAGTCACATTCTAACTGGTCCAGTCCCTCACCGGACCATCCTGTGGCGTGGGGCGCTCTGGGCGTCTCTGTGCGGTGTGAGGACAGCAATCATGAGGGGGGTGTGGCCTAAACCATCACTCTCATTTATATAAGCCCCACCCTCCAGCAGCAAGCGGGTCAAACGCAGCCGACCCAGAAACACGGCACGAAGGAGCGGGTTCCAGTCCGGTCCGCCCACCGACCCGCCCAACTGAGAGAGCACCAAACACTCCTCCATCTGTAGAAAGAGAGAAAGGTTCAACTCCCCGAGACTGGTGCTTCAGACCAGAACTCTGTAGATCACTGCTCTGACATGTTTTTATCATCATATATCTCCTTACGTCTTTCCTCTCTGATGCCTGCGCAGATAAAGGCTCCTGCTGTGATTGGCCCGGGCACCAGGGGTTCAGACCAATCACAGAGCAGCACTGTGGTGTGAGAGGAGCGAACAGCGTCCAAAGATTTGAGTCTATTTTTACAGAAACACAGAGTTGAATTGTTCTGTGTTAATGTGACGTGTCCCCTCCTTGAACCGTCACCGTGACGAGGTGGTGGAGGGTGTGAGCTCTGAATGATCCTGGGAGCTCTGCTGTCAGGGGCTTCATGCCCCTGGTAGGGTCAGCCATGGCAAACACGTCCTGTGGGACGGGTCAGACTAAGATTGGTTCAGAAGCCCTTTATGATGAGGTCAATAACAAGGCAAGTTACGTTTTCCGGACTGGTGTTACCGGGGGCCCACCCTGGAGCCAGGGGTGGGGTGTGTGCTCGACAGTGAGCGCCTGGTGGCCAGGCCTTTCCACACAGAGCCTGGCCGGGCTCAGCCCGAAGGAGCGACGTGAGGCCGTCCTCCCGTGAACTGGGTACTAGGCAGTGCACCGACTGGGGACTCCGTCGTTCCACTGGGGGGCTTCAACTCCCATGTGGGCAATGACAGTGACACCTGAAGTGGGGCGACAGGGAAGAATGGCCTCCCTGATCTGAACCCGACGGGTGTTCAGTACAGTGGTGGCACACGACGTCATCGTGTCATCTGACTTGTGCCACGTCTTGGACACTCTTGGACACTGGACACTGAAGAGAGGGGCAAAGCAGTCAACCGACCGATCACCACCTGGTGGATCTGTCAGTGGAGTCTGCAACTCACGCCTCCAGGAGAGCTTCTCCCAGATCCCGGGGGAGGCTTTGGACATGAAGTCCGAGTGGGCCATGTTCTCCGCCTCTACTGTCGATGCAGCTGCTTGTAACTTTGGTCGTAAGGTGCTTGTTGCAGTGGCAACCCTCGAACCTGGTGGTGGACACCGGAAGTAAGGGATGCTGTCAGGCTGAAGAAGGAGTCCTATTGAACCTTGTTGGCTTGTGGGACTCCTGAGGCAGCAGACAATACCAGTGAGCCAAGCGTGCTGCAGCCCTTGCAGTCGCAGAGGCAAAAATTCAGCTTTGGGAGAAGTTTGGGGAGGCCACTCAGGAGGACTACAGGTCAGCCACAAAAAAGTTCTGGCAAACCGTCCGACACCTCAGGAGGGGAGGCAGTGCTTCACCAACACAGAGAGCTGCTGACCTCATCTGGGGATGTTGTCGGACGGTGGAAGGAATACTTTGAGGATCTTTTCAAACCACATCTTCCGAGGAGGAAGCAGAGACTGAGGACTTGGAGGCAAACTCATCCATCACCTTGGCTGAAGCCATTGAGGTGGTTTAAGTTCCTCTATGGCTCCAGGGGTGGATGAGATCCGTCCTGATTGTCTTAAGTCTCTGGATGTTGTGGGGCTGTCTAGGCTGACACGTCTCTGCAACATTGCGCGACGGTCAGGGACAGTACCTCTGGATTGACAAACCGGGTGGTGGTCCTTGTGTTTAAGAAGGGGGACCGGAGGAGGTGCTCCAATTACAGGGAAACGACACTCCTCAGCCTCCACAGTAAGGTCTATTCCAGGGACTGGAAAAAACTATCTGACCGATACTCAAACCTCGGATTCAAGAGGAGCAGTGTGGTTTTCGTCCCAGTCGTGGAACACTGGATCAGCTCTATATGCTCCATCAGGGGCTCAAGGGTTCATGGGAGTTTGCCCAACCAGTCCACATGTGTTTTGTGGATCTGCAGAAGGCATGTGACCGCGTTTCTCATGGTGTCTTGGTCCAGGGCTGCTAAGGGTTGTTGAACTCTGTCAGAGCTGCCCTTTGTCACCGGTTCTGTTCATTGTTTTTATGGACAGAATTTCTAGGTGCAGCCAGGGTCAAGGGGGTCTGGTTCAGGGGCCGGAGGGGGTCCGGTTTGTGGACCACAGGATGTCGTGTCTGCTGTTTGCAGATGATGTTGTCCTGATGGCTTCTTCGAGCCAGGACCTGCAGAAGGCACTGGGGCGCTTTTCAGCCGAGTGTGAAGCGGTTGGAATGAGAATCAGCTCCAAATCCGAGGCCATGGTAAAGAGTCCTTGCCTCAAGTGGAAGAGTTATTTCAGGGTCTTGTTCATGAGTGAGGGGAGGATGGAACGTGAGATAGTGGTAAAGAAGGAGTCGAGTCCAGAGGCAAAGCTCTCGATTTACCGGTCAATCTACATTCCTACCCTCACCTATGGTCATGAGCTCTGGGTAATGATGGAAAGAACAAGATGACGGCTACAAACTTTTAAATGAGTTCCTCCCTCACCCTTAGAAATAGGGTGAGGAGCTCAGTCACACAGGAGGAGCTCGGAGTAGAGCTGCTGCTCCTGCAGAGGAGCAGCTGAGGTGGCTTGGGCATCTGCTCAGGATGCCTCCTGGACGACTCCCTGGGGAGGTGTTCTGGACATGTCCCACCGGGAGGAAGCCCCAGGGAAGACCCAGGACACACTGGAGAAACTGTGTCCCTCGGCTGGCCTGGGAACACCTTGCAGTCACACCAGAGGGGCTGGAGGACATGTCTGGGGAGAGGAAGTCTGGGAGTCCCTGCAGCCCCTGTGACCCAGCCCCAGATAAGTGGAAGAAAATGGATGAGTCAATGTGACACGTGACGTGGTCATTTTTTTGTTAATATGTCGTGTTCAGAGTGTTTTGTTCTGTTAATGTGACGTGTTCAGAGTTTGTTCGGCTGCTGTATCAATTATTGGCCTGAACACTTTGTTGTGTTTTTGTGGAGTTGACCTTTCTGAACAGCAGGGGGCGATCAAACAGAATCACTAATGATTTAAAATGTCACGTCAACAGATTTAGCCTGAACTAAGACTAACCCAGGACTAACCCAGGACTAAGCCAGGTCTAAACCAGGTCAGAACCTGGACTAAATCAGGTTTAAATCAGGTCTGAACCAGGACTAAACCAGGACTAAACCAGGACTAAACCAGGACTCAACCAAGACTAAACCAGGACTAAACCAGGACTAAACCAGGACTAAGCCAGGACTAAACCAGGACTAAACCAGGTCAGAACCTGGACTAAATCAGGTTTAAACCAGAACTAAACTAGGACTAAACCAGGACTAGACCAGGACTAAACCAGGACTAGACCAGGACTAGACCAGGACTAGACCAGGACTAAACCAGGACTAGACCAGGACTAAACCAGGACTAGACCAGGACTAGATCAGGACTAAACCAGGACTAAACCAGGACTACATCAGATCTAAACCAGGACTAAACCTGGTCTAAATCAGATCTAAACCAGGACTAAACCAGGACTACATCAGATCTAAACCAGGACTAAACCAGGACTAAACCAGGTCTAAATCAGATCTAAACCAGGACTAAACCGAGATTAAACCAGGCCTAAATTAGGTCTAAACCAAAACTAAACTGGGATTAAACCAGGTCTAAACCAGGTCAGAACCCGGATTAACCCAGGTCTAAATCAGGTCTAAGCCAGGTCTAAACCAGCACTTAGGTCTATTATGGTCACTTACCTCGAGACTTGTCATTTTCCTCAGATATTCTCCATGTCGGGTTTCACCTCAGAAAACACCAAGCAGAACATAGACCAGTGAGGACTAAACCAGGACTGAACCAGGACTGAACCAGGACTGAACCAGGACTAAACCAGGACTGAACCAGGACTGAACCAGGACTAAACCAGGACTAAACCAGGACTAAACCAGGACTAAACCAGGACTGAACCAGGACTAAACCAGGACTGAACCAGGACTGCATGCATGCACCTCATATAGGAGAGATGGGCCAATCAGGTCGCAGCGTTGACTCTGAAGGACCAATCAGGCGTCAGTATTCAGAGACTGAGGTCCAAGGCCGAGCAGAAACTTTGTAAAAAGACGCTGCTGTTGCCATAGAAACCAGTCTGCAAAGTCCAGGCGAGTTCTGCGGAGAGAGAGGAATCTAAAACATGCACCGAAACAAAAGGAAGTAAACGTGTGAGAAATGATCCAAATGAGTCCTGGTTCGGTCCTGGTTTAGTCCTGGTTAAGTCCTGGTTAGGTCCTGGTTCAGACCTGGTTCAGTCCTGAGAGAATCATGCTGCAGTGACTCACATCTGACACATAGGTTGACTCCTGCTGCTGTTGTGTCCTTGGGCCAGACACTCCCTCTGTCTCTGTGGTGTTCGGAGGCTGTAGGCGCTGAATGGCAGCCACTCCTCCGTGAGTCTGCCCCAGGGCGGCTGAGGGAACCATCCAAAGTGGACCCTATAATGGACCCAGGAGATCCAGTCCTGGTTTAGAATTCAACTTTCTTCAAACTTACATCAACTTTCAACATTGTTTAAACTTAAATGTCCCATAATGCACTGCTCTCTGATCTCTGCTCTAAAGTCGTTTTCTCGTCACAGACCTGGAGTTGTGTTTTGTTTCATTCACATGTTTAACACACAAACCTGCAGATTTAGAGTGTTCTTCTCTCAAACAGAAAATACTCTGTTCCACCTTGTGATGTCATCAAGTGGTAATACAGGAAGTGCTCCACTGTGTTTTTAAACTCCAGACACCTTCACTAGAATCATTTGGATCATTTGAATACTGGAAAGTCCAATCTCTACTGAACTAAAGGTAAAAGTAGATGTTGACTCGAAAACTACCACTTCATGACATCACAGGGTGGAACAGAGCATTTTGAGCTTTGTAGATGTTACAGACTAAAAATAAAGTGTTTCTCAAACATGTGAATGAAACAAAACACAACTCCAGATGTGTTTTTGAGGAGGAGCATTAGAACAGAGTCAGTTTTATACAGGAGCTTTTAAAAAACAAAAAGAAGAAACAACAAAACTTCAACACATGTTTTTTATTTTTATGAAATTTAAGTGTTTTTGATGAACATTTGCAAAACTGTCACTGATCCAATGATTTAGGAAATAAGGCTCTGAAGAACATTTTCAAACATTTCATGGAAATGTTTATTTATCTGACATAAAAACAGCTGTGTGGAGGAGGAGGAGCAGAAGGAGCAGAGGAGGAGCAGAGAGTAGGAGGAGCAGAGGAGGAGCAAAAGAAAAAGGAGGAGGAGCAGAGGAGGACCAGAAGAGGAGGATGAGAAGAGGAGGAGGAAGAGAGGAGGAGGAGCAGAGGAGGAGGAGGAGGAGCAGAAGAGGAGGAGGAGCAGCAGAGGAGGAGGAGGAGCAGAGGAGGAGGAGCAGAGGAGGAGGAGCAGAGGAGGACTCTTGACACTTCACTGGATGCTCTCATAAACTTCATATTTGTACTGTACACCGCTCTCCTCCTGAAGCTCTGAGGAAACTCCAGGAAATCTGGAAATACAAAAAACAGGACTGAGCCAGGACTGAACCAGGACTAAACCAGGACTAACCAGGACTAAACCAGGACTAAACCAGGACTGAACCAGGACTAAACCAGGACTAAACCAGGACTAAACCAGGACTAAACCAGGACTAAACCAGGACTCACTCTGGCAGCAGCTTGTATTTGTCGAGGCTGATCTCAGGTAGAAACGTGTCACATTGAAATTGCTTCAGGATCCTGGTGACAAACAACCGCTTCTGCCCCGGGCTCTCCATCAGCTCCTGCAACACCCGAGAGTCACAACCTCCTGGTGAGAGGGAGGAGTCTAACCCACAACCTCCTGGTGAGAGGGAGGAGTCTAACCCACAACCTCCTGGTGAGAGGGAGGAGTCTAACCCACAACCTCCTGGTGAGAGGAAAGAGATGGGCTAACCACTCTGCCGCTGGTACCTTGTAGAGGGAGGAGCCTCCGATGACCCACACTTGGTCGGCGGTGGCGGACAGTTCGTTATCAAGGAGTTTGAGGGCGGAGCTAAAGTCTGAGGCCAGATAGTGTGCTCCTGCAGGGGGCGCTCTGCACAGACACAGCTTTACAGACTATGGCACATACACATTTACATGATTTTGACCCGGACTTAAACCCGACTGAACCCAGACTTGAACAGGATTTAACCTGGCCCTGGGGCTCGGCTTAGTCCAGGTCTAGTCCAGGTCTAGTCCAGGTCTAGTCCAGGTCTAGTCCAGGTCTAGTCCAGGTCTAGTCCAGGTCTAGTCCAGGTCTAGTCCAGGTCTTCCAGGTCTAGTCCAGGTCTAGTCCAGGTCTAGTCCAGGTCTAGTCCAGGTCTAGTCCAGGTCTAGGTCCAGGTCTTACTTGAGTTCTCGGCTCAGGACGATGTTGATCCTGTTGGTCAGTGGTCGGTTTTTCTCTGGGATTGAAAACCAGGTTTTTCTGCCCATCAGCACCACATTCTGTTTACCTAGAACAGAACCAGGATTGAACCGGGACTAGACCGGGACTAGGCCGGGACTAGGCCGGGACTAGGCCGGGACTAGGACTAGGCCGGGACTAGGCCGGGACTACACACACTCCCTGGTGTGTCTCAGGTCAGCTTTACAGTTGGACTTTACCTTCCTCAGACGTTGTGGACGTGAGCCTCCAGAAGTGTTTGAATTCATTACTGAAATAAAAAAACAGAGACGTTATGAGGAGTTTAACCTTTGACCTGTCAGAGGTCAAAACTGTTCAGATCTTTAACCGTGTTCCCACTGCGACGTACACGCACGCTGTGACATACGCTCTTCCTTCTCCAGTTTTATTTTCTTAATCTGTGATACTCGTAGGATTCGGCAGCATTGCATCGTCATTTTGGTACAAATGTAAAAAAAAGTGCTGCTCTAGTGTGACGTGCTCTGTCCACAGGGGGCGCTACAGCATGCGGCGCTTTGTTGTGACGTTTACAGTGACGTCAGCTCCACTGGACACTGCGGTTTTATGAAGTGGCTTTAGATGAATATTGTGATTTAAAATGTGTAAATTATAACAGAATGATCCACAGGGTCAGAGATGAGAACCATAGAGAGTCAATACATTTTATTTTTCCCTCTGAGCTTCATCAGAATAACTCAGGCTCTACGTCCAAAATCCTTCAGTTTACTGCAAAGAGCATTATAATATTCAAATTTACTTTTCATTCTACAATCTTTAAAACGTCAAATCATTCCAAGTCCCCCCCCCCCCGGGGCCTGGTCCGGTCCCTTTGGACCTGTCCCTTTGGACCGGTCCCTTTGGTCCGGTCCCTTTGGACCTGTCCCTGGTCCGGTCCCTTTGGTCCGGTCCCTTTGGTCCGGTCCCTTTGGTCCTGTGTCTTTGTCCGGTTCTTACTTGAGCCTGGGCCAGGGCAGGTCTCCGTTGTTGCCGATGCCAAGGTCCGGACACACGGCCACGATTCCATTCAGGACCCGGGACATGGCGCTGGGTCTCACGGAGATCTGCGCCACTTGAGGTCCGGGGACAGTACGCGGGGTCCGGGGACAGTCCGGGGACAGTGCGGTTAAAAGGCGCAGGTTGGTGCACTCGTGACGCGCAGGTGATGTTCCGCACGGCGCGCGCTTTTACGCACAGGACTCCAGTGCGCAGCGTCCAGAGCGCAGAGAGCAGGGGTCGGTCCGGGCTTTGGTGCAGCTTTATGCCTGGACTTTGCACTTTGTTATGTTTTTGTGAAAAGTTTCCCGCCACCGCAGACAGGAAGTCGCTCTTCTTTCCGCGCACGCGCTGGCGCAGACGCAGTGGCTCAGATACTGCGCCCTCTGGTGGACACGGGCCAGTCCAGGGGTCAGTCCAGGGGTCAGTCAGACTCAGAGGAGCAGGTTTGTGTTCACATTTTCAAATGAGTGAACGGGACGAGCACAGGCCGCAGATGAGAATGTCCCATAATGCACTGCTCTCTGATCTGTGCTAATGTTTCCTCATCACAAACAGACCTGGAGTTGTGTTTTTGTTTCATTCACACATGTTTAATACACAAACCTGCAGATTTAGGCTGAGCTCTTCTCTCAAGCAGAAAACACTGTTCCACCTTATGATGTCATCGGGTGGTAATACAGGAAGTGCTCCACGGTGTTTCTAAACTCCACACACCTTCAGAATCATTAGGATGATTTCAGCCCTGGAGTTGCCAATCTACTACTGAACTAAAGGTAAAAGGAGCTGTTCACTTGAAAACTACCACTTTATGACATCACAAGGTGGAACAGAGTGTTTTGAGATTTGGAGATGTAACAGACTAATAATAAGGTAAAACGAAACAGGACACATTTCAAGTATTTTATTTTGTACATTTCATTGAAGCGAAGAACACGTAATAAAAATCCTCAGTTTTATTTGTTGCATTTCATGAGTTTTAAAAGTTTAAAACGATTAAAATAATAAAAAGTGATAAAAAGTTCAGTCCTCTTCTGGATCGTCAAAGGCCACTCCCGTCGCATCACGTTTCCTGAAAGTAACAAGTTAAAATATCGTCACTGTTACATCATCATCGTTACAGCAGAGCCTCAGTCCTGACGAGCTTGTGTCTCTATGGTTCTCATCTCTGACCTCGTGGATCATTCTGTTTTAATTTACACATTTTAAATCACAATATTCATCTAAAACCACTTCATAAAACAAACAAATCTGTTAGAAAACTGTGGTGTCCAACAGGAGCCGACGTCGCCGTTAACGTCACAACAAAGCGCCGCATGCTGTAGCGCCCCCTATGGACAGAGCACGTCACACTAGAGCAGCACTTTTTTTACATCTGAACCAAAATGACGACGCGACGCTGCCGAATCCTACGAGTATCAACGATTAAGAAAATAAAACTAGAGAAGGAAGTGTGACATCACAGGGGGCGTGTCACAGGGGGCGTGTCACAGTGGGCGTGTACCAGTGGGCGTGTACCAGTGGGCGTGTACCAGTGGAGGTTAAATGGAGGTAGATCAACAAAATGGCGTCTTGAAAATAAGAGATTAAAAATTAAAATTCAACTTCAGAGGCTCAATGAGAAGAAACGACTAGAACATGGATAAACATCTGAACCGTTTGAACAGGGCGGGCTTAAACGTCACATGGTGTTGCAGCTCTGGGTGGAGTGTTTCCGTTTCTTGTGCTGTGGTGTTTTTTGTTTCTCCACAGAGACAGTAAAAGCTGCTCTGACGTTCTATAAACGGTGTGTCAGGTTTAATACAGAGCGAGACCTCACAAAGACACACATATTGTCATTTTAATAGAGCCGTGGCCCACGCACTTTTTGGTTCCTGGGTTGATGAGAGACGATCCGGGAAGTCTTTTCTTTGCTGTCACCAAGGGGGCGCTGTTCTGTTGCCGAGGCTCAAACTCTACAGACACAAGAAAACACGACAACAAATAAATCCATCAGGAAAATAAGAGTTCTAACATCAACAACAACATCACCGCTATGAGACTGCCATCATAGCCTGTATATGTAAATGGACAGAGCTAACACGCTAACCGCCGCGTTCCAAACAGGAAGTGAGCATCGACATGCTTCGGCTCCATCGACTCACTTTCTATTTAAAAACTGTTTTGTCCCATTAATCACAGTCAAATCAGGTGCCTCCCCAGGTCACTCCTGCTAGCGTTAGCAATAGTGTTGCTAAGTGCCCGCTCCCTACTAAACCAGCGGGAAGGGGCGATACCTTGCTCCTGATTGGCTCTTTGGTTGCTATGATACTCGTGGTCGGAATTCCAAATATGGAACCGTTTTCCAGATTAGCCGCCACAACTGCCTCGATGAGCTTCATGTGGAGCTGAACCAAGCCCCGGGGTCTAAACATGCTCAACGGCAAGTTTAGCCTTTAGCGGCTAGATACATCCTGTCCTGCCCAGGACCAAGCGCTGCTGAGTTACCCCAATGAGACTTTGACGAGAGCGAGGAAAGCAGCCACGAAGGGGGCAAGGGAAGAATAAATTATAAAATGCTAATGTTTGTGCTTCAGGAGCTTCTGAACCATGTTCTGAACGTGCGACTTGTTCACATAACTCACATGCTCACTGATGTTGTACGATATCACCGCTTTAACCAATCAGAGCTTGAGCTTAGCTACAGTGAACATAGAACGGAGCTAAAGCTAACGATGAAAACGCGCTCTATGAGAAAAATACTTTCTGGGCAGGAGGGATTTTTCATTGTAGTACCAATGAGTGGCCACTAGTCTAACTCAAGAGCGCTTTAAGTAGCAGGACCCTCTCCTGTTATTTGAACGGATGAGCTTCATTTGGAGCCGAACGCTGTGGTGACGTCACACCTCCTCTTCTTCAGTCTGTTTTACCTGAGCCGTGTCTCTGATGGTTCTTGGCTGGACTTGAGGCGAAAACTGCTCCTGAAACAGATGAAACTCAGGTCAGATCTTGAGGCAACCACGAGGGCTGAAGTCGACTCTAGACGGTGCTGCCCAGCGACTGGTCGACTTAAAAGGGGGCGTGGCCAAAGCTTTCAAAATTATACGACCGAAACCTCACTCACAAGACGACACCTGCAGGGGGAGCTCATGGAAAAACTACACACACACACACACACACACACACACACACACACACACACACACACACACACACACACACACACACACACACACACACACACACACACATATATAATGTATATTATATTATAATATAATATATACATACATACATACATATACACACTCACACAGTTTAATTCTTTATTCTCCAAGGTCATTTAGTCACTACAGACACAAAAGCCTATTCTTCAGGCATCAGAGACTAGACCTGGTTCAGTCCTGGTTCAGTCCTGGTATCTCCATGGAGACAAGCAGGTGAAAGAGCCTCCACTACAAAGGTTACATAGAGCGGCTTTAAATAGAAAAAAGAACAAGTTTTACTGTCAGTGCTGTGGGAGAGGGTGTCGGCCATCTTAAAAAGAAGCTGCTTCACTTCCTCTTTGGCGGCGGCGGCGTCCATCTTGGAGAGGGTCAGGCGAGCGGAATTTGAACCGGAGACCGATCGTAACTGGGCGAGTTCATCCTTCACCTCAAAGCACACATCTCCAGAGCTGAAAAGAAACAAAGAAGAAAAAACAGGACTGAACCAGGACTGAATCAGGACTGAACCAGGACTAGAACTGGACTAAACCAGGACTAAACCAGGACTAAACTAGGACTAAACCAGGACTGAACCAGGACTGAACCAGGACTGAACCAGAACTGAACCAGGACTGAACCAGGACTGAACCAGGACTGAACCAGGACTGAACCAGGACTGAACCAGGACTAAACTGGACTAAACCAGGACTAAACCAGGACTAAACCAGGACTAAACCAGGTCTAAACGAGCTTTAATTCCGTGTATTACAGACATGTGTACACAGACCTGAGTTTGTGACATAAATCTTCGGGAGTTTTCAGATCCAGTTTTTGAGTCTAAAACAAAATGAAAATGATTTTTACAAAACTCAAATGTAACGATAAAAACAAAATCAGAAAAAACTCACAAACGTCTCAAGCTCCTCGTCCGCCAAGTCTGCGGTCCACACGTCTGCGCCATCTGTCACACTACAACAAGTAATCACTCAGATGCCCTCCCGTCCTCCTGTGAGTCAGATGCCCTCCCGTCCTCCTGTGAGTCAGATGCCCTCCCCCGTCTCCTGTGAGTCAGATGCCCTCCCGTCCTCCTGTGTCTCTGTAGTGTTAGACTGAGATGGGGGCAGGTCAAATGTCTAACCAATCTGCATAAGTTGTTTTATGTCAGATGCCCTCCCATGTGTCGTGTTGTGTCATTTATGGATGTGACTTTTGCAGATTTGTGGATAAAGCAGAAAAAGAGACTCGTGCGTCTGCTCCACGCGTCAGTCTGAGACACAGTGAGCGCTGCGCACGTTACGCACATGACGCACATCTCACAGTTGTTGTCGTTCACCTGATTTTGAAGCCTCCGTGTTTCCTCCGCGTGCAGCTGAACACGTGTCTGCAGCCGGAGCTTTGGTCTGTCACAGAGCAGAACCGACACGACTCCATCCCCGACAGTGGCTCTGCGTGGCTCTCTGTGGCTCTGCGTGACTCTCTGTGGCTCTCTGAGGCTCTGCGTGGCTCTCTGTGGCTCTGCGTGGCTCTATGTGGCTCTCCGTGGCTCTGCGTGACTCTCTGACTCTCTGTGGCTCTTCGTGGCTCTGTGTGGCTCTGGGGTGATGGTTTCTCGTGTTTTCCCCGGTTAAAACTGACCGTCTATGGCAGTGCTGCAGAATCACAACAAACTTTTGAACTCTTCCGGGTGTTTCCACTGCGCATGCGCAGATAGATGTGCATCTCTGCTGCCCCCTGGCGTCGCGGGCCTGCAGGTGTCTGAGGTCTTTTCATTTGGAGAATGATCATCAGGTGTAAAGTAATGGATACTTTTACTTTTACTTTACTTTTTAGGGATGGGAGAATACTTCAAACATATTTGTTACAAAATACTGAATACTGTAGTAAAATGTGTTTTGTAAAGTATTTTGTTGCAGGGGCCAATCAGTGTTATGAATACTCAGAGTACTGTGTTCTGAATATTTATTATACTTTTACACAGAGTTACATTTAAATGAGTAAATGAGCAAAACCCAGACACTCCCACGACACCACCCAAACAGACACTCCCAGGACACCACCCAAACAGACGCTCCCAGAACACCACCCAAACAGACACTGCCAGAACACCACCCAAACAGACGCTCCCAGAACACCACCCAAACAGACACTGCCAGAACACCACCCAAACAGACACTCCCAGGACACCACCCAAACAGACGCTCCCATGACACCACCCAAACAGTCGCTCCCACGACACCACCCAAACAGACGCTCCCAGAACACCACCCAAACAGACACTGCCAGAACACCACCCAAACAGACACTGCCAGAACACCACCCAAACAGACACTCCCAGGACACCACCCAAACAGACGCTCCCAGAACACCACCCAAACAGACACTCCCAGGACACCACCCACACAGACGCTCCCAGGACACCACCCAAACAGACGATCCCACGACACCACCCACACAGACACTCCCAGGACACCACCCAAACAGACGATCCCACGACACCACCCACACAGACGCTCCCAGAACACCACCCAAACAGACGATCCTATGACACCACCCAAACAGTCGCTCCCAGAGCACCACCCAAACAGACGCTCCCAGGACACCACCCAAAAAGACGCTCCGAGGACACCACCCAAACAGACGCTCCCAGGACACCACCCAAACAGACGCACCCACGACACCACCCAAACAGACGCTCCCAGGATACCACCCAAAAAGACGCTCCGAGGACACCACCCAAACAGGCGCTCCCACGACACCACCCAAACAGACGCTCCCAGGACACCACCCAAAAAGACGCTCCGAGGACACCACCCAAACAGATGCACCCACGACACCACCCAAACAGACGCTCCCACAACACCACCCAACAGACGCTCGCATGACACCACCCAAACAGCGCGCTCGCACGACACCACCCAAAAACAGACGCTCCTATGACACCACCCAAACAGGCACTCCCACGACACCACCCAAACAGACGCTCCCAGGATACCACCCAAACAGACGCTCGCACGACACCACCCAAACAGACGCTCCTATGACACCACCCAAACAGGCGCTCCCACGACACCACCCAAACAGACGCTCCCAGGATACCACCCAAACAGACGCTCCCACGACACCACCTAAACAGACGCTCTCACGACACCACCCAAACAGACGCTCCCACGACACCACCTAAACAGACGCTCCCACGACACCACCTAAACAGACGCTCTCACGACACCACCCAAACAGATGCTCCCACGACACCACCCAAACAGACGCTTCCACGACACCACCCAAACAGGCGCTCCCACGACACCACCCAAACAGACGCTCCCACGACACCACTAAAACAGACACTCCCACGACACCACCCAAACAGACGCTCCCAGGACACCACCCAAACAGACGCTCCCAGGACACCACCCAAACAGACCCTCCCACGACACCACCCAAACAGACCCTCCCACGACACCACCCAAACAGACGCTCCCTGGACACCACCCAAACAGAGGCTCCCAGGATACCAGCTAAACATGAACAGTGTGATCTTAACGACTCTAATGGCAAGGCAAGTTTATTTGTACAGCACAATTCATACAAAAGGTGATTCAAAGTGATTTACAGAATAAGAAAGACATTAAAATCACACAAATCAAACATGAGTAATCACAAATAATCATCATAAAATTGACATTAAAACATTAAAACAAAAGAGTGCACAATAATAACCTTTCAGTCACATGCACAGATAAACAGAACCGTTTTGAGCCTGAATTTAAACATTGTCAAAGTCGAGTCTGTTTCACATCTTCAGGACGACTGTTCCAGGTTTTAGCATAAAACTGAAACACTGATTCTCCAGGTTTAGTCCTGACTCTGGGACCAGCAGGAGTCGGTCCCTGAAGTCCTCAGAGTGTGAGATGGTTCATGTGGCTCTAACATGTCAGAGATGTACTTTGGACCAGAGCTGTTTTAAAGTTTATTCTTTGAGCTACAGGAGCCAGAGACCTGAGCACAGGACTTACAGTGGATATAAAAAGTCTACACATCCCTGTTCAAATGCCAGGTTTTTGTCATGTAAAATAATGACAGCAAAACAAATAATTTCACAACTTTTTCCACCTTTAATGTGACCTATAACCTGTACAATGCAATGGAAAAACAAACTGAAAACTTTAAAAGGGGAAAAATATAAAATAGAAAACTTAAAATAACCAGGTTGCATAAATATGCACACCCTTAATCTAATACTTTGTTGCAGGACCTTTGGCTTTTATTACAGCACTCAGTCTTTTTGGGTAGGAGCCTATCAGCCTGGCACATCTTGATGTGGCAATATTTGCCCACTCTTCTTTGCAAAACCGCTCCAAATGTGACAGATTGTGAGGGAATCTCCTGTGCACAGCCCTCTTCAGATCACCCCACAGGTGTTCGATGGGATTCAGGTCTGGATTCTGGCTGGGCCATTCCAAAACCTCAATCTTATTCTGGTGAAGCCATTCTTTTGTTGATTTAGATGTGTGCTTTGGGTCATTGTCGTGTTGAAAGATGAAGTTCCTCTTCATCTTCAGCTTTCTAACAGAAGGCCGAAGGTTTTGTGCCAACACTGACTGGTATTTGGAACTGTTCATAATTCCCTCCACCCTGACTAAGGCCCCAGGTCCAGTTGAAGAAAAACAGCCCCAAAGCCTGATGCTGCCACCACCTCCTCCACCACCTCCTCCACCACCCTGCTCCACTGTAGGTCTGGTGTTATTTTGGTGATGAGCAGTGTTGTTTTTGTACCAAATGTGCCTTTTGGAATTATGTCCAAAAAGTTCAACCTTGGTTTCATCAGACTATAACACATTTTTCCACATGCGTTTGGGAGATTTTAGATGTCTCTTTGCAAAATTAAGCCAAGCTTGGATGTTTTTCTAACCCCTACCCCATAGCCCAGACATATGAAGAAGACAGGAGATTGTTATCACATGTACTACACAGCCAGTACGTGCCAGAAATTCCAGCAGCTCCTTCAATGTTGCCGTCGGCCTCTTGGCAGCCTCCCTGACTAGTTTTCTTCTCGTCTTATCATCAACTTTGGACGGACGTCCTGTTCTTGGTATGTCACTGTTGTGCATACTTTCTCCACTTGATGATGACGGTCTTCACAGTGTTCCATGGTATATTTAATTCCTTGAAAATTCGTTTGTAGCCTTCACCTGACTGATACCTTTGAGTAATGAGCTCCCTCTGATACTTTGGAAGCTCTCTGTGGACCATGGCTTCTGCTGGAAGATGTAGCTACAAAAATGTGAGGAAAAGCGACTAGAACAGCTGACCTTTATGTGGGGTTGATCAGAGGCACTTTAGTTGGTCACAGGTGTGTGCCGACTCCAGTTTAACATGAGTTTGAATGTAATCGGTTAAATCTGACCACAGCCACATCCCCAGTTATAAAAGGGTGTGCACACTTATGCAACCACATAATCTCAGTTGTTTATTTTTACTTCACCTCCCTGAAAGATTTCTGTTTGTTTTTCAATTGCATTCTACAGATTATAGGTCACATGAAAAGTGGAAAAAGTTGTGAAATTATTTATCTTGATGTAATTTTTTTACATGACAAAAACCTGGCATTCGAACAGGGGTGTGTAGACTTTTTACATCCACTGTATGTGCTCGTACTTCCTGGTTCTGGTCAGGACCCGAGCAGCAGTGTTCTGGATGTACTGTTCTGTCTTAAGGCCCGTTTGGAGAGGCCAGTGAGCAGGACGTTACAGTCGTCTAACCTACTGGAGACAAATGCAGGATAAGTCTCTCTAAGTCTGGCTTTGACAGTGTCATGATCCCTGCCTGCTCCTCCCTCCTGTGTCTGCTCTGCCCCTCCCTCACCTGCCTGTCTCTGGAGCTGGGCGGAGTTCCTGGCTCCTCCCGCGCGCACCTGTTTCTCATCAGTACAATCAACGCCACCTGCGGGAGGATAAGAGGAGCCAGGACTCTCTCCTCTCGTGTGCCAGATCGTCTGCTTGTCACTGTTCGCCTCACTGCACGTCGACCTGCTTGTTTCACTGTTCGTCTGCCTGTTGTCCTGCCCGTGTTTCTGCTCGTGTTCCGGTTCAGCACCCTGCCTCCCTGCACTGCCCTGGACTCCCGTCTCAGACCTTGTCTCCCGGTACCGGCTGTGTTCCTGTCTCGTTTGTTCCCTGCACCTCTGGACCCTGACCTGCACCGCTGGGGCCCAGCTCCTCGTATGTTCTCCCGTCACTTGCTTGTCTTGTCTGTTCTGTCAATAAACACCGTAAAACTTGCCCCGAGTCACTCATTACGACAGACAGTTTACCTTTGATTTTTACAATGTTTTTTTAGATGGTAAAAAGCTGCAGATGTTATTGATTTAATGTGGCTGTTAAAGTTCAAGTCTGAGTCCATTATTACCCCTAAATTTCGAGCCTGATTTGAAGGTTTTAGAGAGAGAGAGACTGGAGGTGACTCTGACACTTTCTCTATGTTTCTGTGGGACAAAGACTATGACTTGAGTCTTGTCTGAGTTTATCTGGAGAAAGTTGTTTTCATCCACACACTGATCTGTTGGATGCAGTGTCAGAGTGAATCCACTGGTCCAGATTCACCTGCTGCAGTGAGACATAGATCTGAGTGTCATCTGCAGAGTTGTGGTAGGACACATTGTTGCTGTGTATTAACTGACCTAACAGCAGCATGTACAGACTGAACAACAGGAGTCCCAGAATTGACCCCTGGGGCACCCCACATGTCAGGGACATTTTATCTGAGACACATTTTCCAATTTCAACAAAGTACTCCCTGTTTTCTAGATAGGACTTGAACCAGTTTAGTGCAGTACCACAGATGCCCTCCCAGTCCTCTAGTCTCTGTAAGAGGATCATGATCCACAGAGTCAAAGGAAACTCAGATCTAACAGGATCAAGACTGAGACTTTGCTGCATCAGTGTTCAGCCTTGATAAGAGCAGTCTCAGTGTTGTGGTGGGTCTAAAACCCGACTGAAAAATATCAAAGGAGTTGTTAATGATAATAATAGAAACAGTTGTTCAGTTGTGTTTTTTATTACAATCATTTTGGATCAATACATTTAAAACATTTCTTTATTAGTTCTTGCAAGTAAAACAGCAACAGGTTAATTTGATCAGCACATGATTTTAGATCATATTTGTAAGTATAAGTGCAGAAGAATCTTCATATAGATATAAACTAGAATAGAAGCTTTTGTCATGAAATGAAATGTTTTGCCTTTGAGGTGGATGGATAACTGCATAAACTGCTTCTGTTAAACAGCTGAGGACAGCCCCAGGGCTTTTTTGAAAACACTTTGTGCATCCTCGCTCAGGGTGTTTAGTAAGTATTTGAGTGCGAGGTATGTTGACAAAGCTGAACACCCCATTGCAAAGGGTATTCCAACAAAAGGGAATAACCTGGCTCCCTCCTCTACTGCGATAAGTCCCCCCACAGTTATACACCCCCTCAGGACTCCAACCACGAGCTCTGTGGTTACTTTGACCCCAGTCAGAGGGGATTTGATCTCTTTCTTGAGCTCCTCCATGGAGACACCTGTAGCTTTAGAAAGTCTCCGCAAAGACTTATCTCTAAGACCCAGAGATTTCTGACACTCTATTACAAATTTCACCATGAGGGCAATATCAAGAGCAATAGAAGTTCCAGGGATCGGCAAAAGTGCCCCTGTAGCAGATCCCAAAACATACAGTTTAATTTTGCTCTTTAAAATCTGCTTCTTCTTGTTGATGACCTCCAGACTGATGTTAGGCAAAGCCAGCAGCAGAGCGTCTCGTTTGTGTTCAGGAAGTTCTCTCTCCAGAGTTTGCTTCAAATCATCAAAGTCGTAATGGAGCAAGTCACAGCTGGAGACCAGGAAGACCTTTGGAGACTCGATCTCCAGCTCCCCAAGTCCTGCAATTAACAAAGGATTATAATAGCCTCGTTTCCACTGGCTCATTTTGGAGCGGGTCAGACCGGGAGCGAGTCCACTGTCTAAAGTGAACCACCACGTTTGAGGGTCTGACCTGGAGGGTACTGGCTCCAGAAATAAAATGAAATAAATGCAAAAAAAACTGACACTAAACCAGAAATAGTTTTGTGTTTATGCAAGCCCGGAGCCCGGAGCCCGGAGCCCGGAGCCCGGAGCCCGGAGCCCGGAGCCCGGAGCCCGGAGCCCGGAGCTTGGAAACACAACTTGGTTGAACTGTGCCAGTGGAAAAGAGGCTAATGTCATAAAGGACACAAAAATGGAGAAAATAAAACACAACAGGGAAAGACCAAAAAACACTGAAATGTTTAAATCGTAGTTACCTTGAACGCAGTAGTCCCTGATTAGTGAAAGAGTTTCTCCCTCATTAAACTCTTTCTTGTCTCTTTTTTCATTTTGGATGTCTTGGTCGATTTTGGATCGAATAAAGTAAAACTTTTTCTTCATCCTCTGAATTTCTTGAGCCAGTTTTGCATCATTTTCTCTGAAGCGACTATTAGAGATGATAAGGAAGAAGTCAAACTTCTCAAACTCCACTTTCTTTAGGTACTGGTCAGCTTTGAATGTGGGAGTGCCAATCCCAGGCAGGTCCCATATCTTAACGTTGGGGTGATCTGGATGGGGGTACTCAATTGGCTTCATAGTGGTCTCCACAGGTCCAGTCGGAGCAGCTCCCTCATCAGACCTCTTCAGGCCTCTGAGAGCATTGACCAAAGTGGATTTACCAGAGCCCGACTCTCCAGTGACTCCGATGGTCAGTGAAGCGTTGTCCAGGTTCTGTATCCACTCATTGGCCAGTTTAGCAGCAGACGCCTGGTCATTGTTTTCAAGAGCGGCTTTCATTTCTGCAGTTAAGTTGTCCATCTTGGTCTCTGAAAAAATAAAATAAAATTATATATATATATATATATATACACACACACACACACACACACAGATATATGTATATATGTATGTGTGTGTGTGTGTGTGTGTGTGTATATTATATATATAAATCCAAATCAGTCAGATTTATGAAAGTGTTGTGAAATACTTACAGGAGCAGAGCCGTTGTCAGCAGATGTACAACACTGAGCTGCAGTACACAAGTATATGTACATGTCCCCCTCACTCACCACACCCACTGCTGCAGTTTTCAATCCACTTTATTTATAACATATTTCAAAGACAAAAACAATTTCTATAGTGCTGCAAAATACAAGTGTAAAAAAGGGAAATATTAAAACAGAACTAATAAATTAATAAAAGTCATAAAACAAGATGTGTCCAGCTATAACTGCTCTTATTCCTCTTCCTCAGACTGAGCTGTACCACTACTACACACATTCACTGATGTCTCATCATGTAGGAACAAAACAACAAAGAATAAACTGTCACAAACTTTTGACCTCAAGAGCAATTCTATCAGACCAGAGTAAACGTATGTGTACAATTATGTACATTGACATAGTAGTAGCACTAGTACTAGCAGTAGTAACAACAGTAGCAGTAGTAGTAGTAGTAGTAGTAGTAACAGTAGTAGTAGTAGTAGTAGTAGTAGTAGTAACAGTAGTAGTAGTAGTAGTAGTAGCAGTAGCAGTAGTAGTAGTAGCAGTAGTAGTAGCAGTAGTAGTAGTAGCAGTAGTAGTAGTAGTAGTAGCAGTAGCGGCAGTAGTAGTAGTAGCAGTAGTAATAGTAGCAGTAGTAGTAGTAGCAGTAGTAGTAGTAGCAGTAGTAGTAGTAGCAGTAGTAGTAGTAGGTTTCCTCTAAATAAAATAAGATATGCCTTTATTAGTCCCACAGTGGGGAAATGACCTCCAGAGCCCCAGTTGGACTCTTCGGAGTACTGAACTCTATGTAATATTGGGTTGTGTCCTTAGGCAAGACACTTCACCCGCATTGCCTAGTATGAAAGTGGTGTGTGTGCGAATGACTGGTGGTAGTCGGAGGGGCCGATGGCGCAAACTGGCAGCCTCGCTTCAAAAGCTCTCGATTTACCGGTCAATCTACGTTCCTACCCTCACCCATGGTCATGAGCTCTGGGTCATGACCGAAAGGACAAGATCGCGGATACAAGTGGCCGAAATGAGTTTCCTCCGCAGAGTGGCTGGGCGCACGCTTAGAGACAGGGTGAGGAGCTCAGTCACACGGGAGGAGCTCGGAGTAGAGCCGCTGCTCCTTCACGTCGAGAGGAACCAGCTGAGGTGGCTCGGGCATCTGCTTAGGATGCCTCCTGGACGCCTCCCTAGGGAGGTGTTCTGGGCATGTCCCACCGGGAGGAGGCCCCGGGGAAGACCCAGGACACGCTGGAGGGACTATGTCTCTCGGCTGGCCTGGGAATGCCTTGGGGTCCCACCGGAGGAGCTGGAGGACGTGTCTGGGGTGAGGGAAGTCTGGGAGACCCTGCTTAGACTGCTGCCCCCGTGACCCGGCCCCGGATAAGCGGAAGAAAATGGATGGATGGATGGATGGATGATGTTTATTCATCAGATCTGTGTCAGTGTGAGGTGAAGAACAGCCTCAGGACAAAAGTGTCTCTCTCTGTTTCTTCTGTGTCCTGCAGCATCACAGCAGCCTCCAGGGGGCGCCAGGTGAACTCTGGAGACACAAAAGGAAGTGCTCTTCTAAACCTGTCCCTCCGCTCTGTTGTTTCAGTCGACGACGAGACAAGCCATTCTGTCTGGAACGTCTTCTGTCGGGTTTGGTGTAAAAAGTCTGTAGCATTACAAAGCTAGTTGGTTAGCATAGCTATCTCCAAGCAAGGTCTCCATGGATACAAGAAGAACAAACTACTAAAATCACTCAGTCCAATAATCTTTAACTTCTGAGTTGGTCAAAACCCCAAAATGAAAGGTCAGCGTTTGGTCACTTCTTTATGTTCAGATCTGAAACTACTGAGGTCTTGAGGTCAAACAGCTACATTAGAAATATCTGTGTATTCTGTGGTAACAAGCTTTTCTCATGAGATAAATATAAGTCATGAAACTGAACGCACCTACTGTTTCTGCTGTGAAGAAGAGTCCAGCCACAATGAGTAAATAAAACTATGACAAACTGAATTTACAAGAAACACGAGAGTAAAACAATCTTCAAATATACAGCAGAAAACATTTAGTACAGTTTCACCACACAGATCTGATGAATAAACAGTGTAATATAAAAACTACAGCTTCAGAAATGATGATTTAGAACATTTAGCAGCAGGGTCCACAGCAGAACAGGACATGACAGTCTCCAGTCTCAGAACAGGACACGACAGGGTCCAGTCTCAGAACAGGACACGACAGGGTCCAGTCTCAGAACGGGACGCGACAGGGTCCAGTCTCAGAACGGGACACGACAGGGTCCAGTCTCAGAACGGGACACGACAGGGTCCAGTCTCAGAACGGGACACGACAGGGTCCAGTCTCAGAACGAGACACGACAGGGTCCAGTCTCACAACGGGAAGCGACAGGGTCCACACAACGACAGGGTCCAGTCTCAGAACAGGACACGACAGGGTCCAGTCTCAGAACGGGACGCGACAGGGTCCAGTCTCAGAACGAGACACGACAGGGTCCAGTCTCAGAACAGGACACGACAGGGTCCAGTCTCAGAACGGGACACGACAGGGTCCAGTCTCAGAAGAGGAAGCGACTGGGTCCAGTCTCACAACGAGACACGACAGGGTCCAGTCTCAGAACAGGACACGACAGGGTCCAGTCTCACAACGAGACACGACAGGGTCCAGTCTCAGAACAGGACACGACAGGGTCCAGTCTCACAACGAGACACGACAGGGTCCAGTCTCACAACGAGACACGACAGGGTCCAGTCTCACAACGAGACACGACAGGTCCAGTCTCACAACGGGACACGACAGGGTCCAGTCTCACAACGAGACACGACAGGGTCCAGTCTCACAACGAGACACGACAGGGTCCAGTCTCACAACGAGACACGACAGGGTCCAGTCTCAGAACGGGACGCGACAGGGCCCAGTCTCAAGAACCAGTAGTTTGTACCAAAAAATACAGGAGCATGTAATGAACAGTTTTGTCATTAATAATAATAATGCCTTACACTTGTAATGCGCTTTATCAAAGTGCTACACTGAAGTCATTATTCATTCACTCCACACTTGGTGATGGTAAACTACTATTGTAGCCACAGCTGCCTTGGGGCAGACTGACGGAAGCGAGGCTGCCAGTTTGCGCCATCGGCCCCTCCGACTACCACCAGTCATTCGCACACACACCACTTTCATACTAGGCAATGCGGGTGAAGTGTCTTGCCTAAGGACACAACCCAATATTACATAGAGTTCAGTACTCCGAAGAGTCCAACTGGGGCTCTGGAGGTCATTTCCCCACTGTGGGACTAATAAAGGCATATCTTATTTTATTTAGAGGAAACCTACTACTACTACTGCTACTACTACTACTGCTACTACTACTACTGCTACTACTACTACTGCTACTACTACTACTGCTACTATTACTACTGCTACTACTACTACTGCCGCTACTGCTACTACTACTACTACTACTGCTACTACTACTGCTACTACTACTACTGCTACTGCTACTACTACTACTACTACTACTGTTACTACTACTACTACTACTACTACTACTGTTACTACTACTACTACTACTACTACTGCTACTGTTGTTACTACTTACTACTGCTAGTACTAGTGCTACTACTATGTCAATGTACATAATTGTACACATACGTTTACTCTGGTCTGATAGAATTGCTCTTGAGGTCAAAAGTTTGTGACAGTTTATTCTTTGTTGTTTTGTTCCTACATGATGAGACATCAGTGAATGTGTGTAGTAGTGGTACAGCTCAGTCTGAGGAAGAGGAATAAGAGCAGTTATAGCTGGACACATCTTGTTTTATGACTTTTATTAATTTATTAGTTCTGTTTTAATATTTCCCTTTTTTTACACTTGTATTTTGCAGCACTATAGAAATTGTTTTTGTCTTTGAAATATGTTATAAATAAAGTGGATTGAAACTTGCAGCAGTGGGTGTGGTGAGTGAGGGGGACATGTACATATACTTGTGTACTGCAGCTCAGTGTTGTACATCTGCTGACAACGGCTCTGCTCCTGTAAGTATTTCACAACACTTTCATAAATCTGACTGATTTGGATTTATATATATACATATACACACACACACACACACACATATATACATATATCTTGTGTGTGTGTGTGTGTGTGTATATATATATATATATATATATATATTTTTATTTTATTTTTTCAGAGACCAAGATGGACAACTTAACTGCAGAAATGAAAGCCGCTCTTGAAAACAATGACCAGGCGTCTGCTGCTAAAACTGGCCAAAGAGCAGATAGAGAACCTGGACAACGCTTCACTGACCATCGGAGTCACTGGAGAGTCGGGCTCTGGTAAATCCACTTTGGTCAATGCTCTCAGAGGCCTGAAGAGGGTCTGATGAGGGAGCTGCTCCGACTGGACCTGTGGAGACCACTATGAAGCCAATTGAGTACCCCCATCCAGATCACCCCAACGTTAAGATATGGGACCTGCCTGGGATTGGCACTCCCACATTCAAAGCTGACCAGTACCTAAAGAAAGTGGAGTTTGAGAAGTTTGATTTCTTCCTTATCATCTCTAATAGTCGCTTCAGAGAAAATGATGCAAAACTGGCTCAAGAAATTCAGAGGATGAAGAAAAAGTTTTACTTTATTCGATCCAAAATCGACCAAGACATCCAAAAATGAAAAAAGAGACAAGAAAGAGTTTAATGATGAGGAGAAACTCTTTCACTAATCAGGGACTACTGCGTTCAAGGTAACTACGATTTAAACATTTCAGTGTTTTTGGTCTTTCCCTGTTGTGTTTTATTTTCTCCATTTTTGTGTCCTTTATGACATTAGCCTCTTTTCCACTGGCACAGTTCAACCAAGTTGTGTTTCCAAGCTCCGGGCTCCGGGCTCCGGGCTCCGGGCTCCGGGCTCCGGGCTCCGGGCTCCGGGCTCCGGGCTCCGGGCTCCGGGCTCCGGGCTCCGGGCTCCGGGCTCCGGGCTCCGGGCTCCGGGCTTGCATAAACACAAAACTATTTCTGGTTTAGTGTCAGTTTTTTTTGCATTTATTTCATTTTATTTCTGGAGCCAGTACCCTCCAGGTCAGACCCTCAAACGTGGTGGTTCACTTTAGACAGTGGACTCGCTCCCGGTCTGACCCGCTCCAAAATGAGCCAGTGGAAACGAGGCTATTATAATCCTTTGTTAATTGCAGGACTTGGGGAGCTGGAGATCGAGTCTCCAAAGGTCTTCCTGGTCTCCAGCTGTGACTTGCTCCATTACGACTTTGATGATTTGAAGCAAACTCTGGAGAGAGAACTTCCTGAACACAAAACGAGACGCTCTGCTGCTGGCTTTGCCTAACATCAGTCTGGAGGTCATCAACAAGAAGAAGCAGATTTTAAAGAGCAAAATTAAACTGTATGTTTTGGGGATCTGCTACAGGGGCACTTTTGCCGATCCCTGGAACTTCTATTGCTCTTGATATTGCCCTCATGGTGAAATTTGTAATAGAGTGTCAGAAATCTCTGGGTCTTAGAGATAAGTCTTTGCGGAGACTTTCTAAAGCTACAGGTGTCTCCATGGAGGAGCTCAAGAAAGAGATCAAATCCCCTCTGACTGGGGTCAAAGTAACCACAGAGCTCGTGGTTGGAGTCCTGAGGGGGTGTATAACTGTGGGGGGACTTATCGCAGTAGAGGAGGGAGCCAGGTTATTCCCTTTTGTTGGAATACCCTTTGCAATGGGGTGTTCAGCTTTGTCAACATACCTCGCACTCAAATACTTACTAAACACCCTGAGCGAGGATGCACAAAGTGTTTTCAAAAAAGCCCTGGGGCTGTCCTCAGCTGTTTAACAGAAGCAGTTTATGCAGTTATCCATCCACCTCAAAGGCAAAACATTTCATTTCATGACAAAAGCTTCTATTCTAGTTTATATCTATATGAAGATTCTTCTGCACTTATACTTACAAATATGATCTAAAATCATGTGCTGATCAACTTATCCTGTTGTTGTTTTACTTGCAGGAACTAACAAAGAAATGTTTTAAATGTATTGATCCAAAATGATTGTGATTAAAAAAAAAATATTAAAAAAACAACTTCAGAACAACTTCTCAGTTTCTATCATTAGAGTCCTTAAGATCACACTGTTCATGTTTAGGTGGTGTCCTGGGAGAATCTGTTTAGGTGGTGTCTGGGGAGCATCATTTTAACAAGAAATACGAATAATACCAGTTCTTCATTTCCCTCTCACGTCTCTTTCTGCTGTGTCCCATAGAAATCCTCCTCATCTAAATAACAGGATTCGTCTAAAGCACATTTTGTTGGTCTCAGACACCGGTGGCTGATTGTCTGAGCTGGTCCTCACTCAGGTCACAGACACTGAACAATGAACCAGTGGAAACGAGGCTATTATAATCCTTTGTTAATTGCAGGACTTGAGCAGCTGGAGATCGAGTCTCCAAAGGTCTTCCTGGTCTCCAGCTGTGACTGGTTCCATTACGACTTTGATGATTTGAAGCAAACTCTGGAGAGAGAACTTCCTGAACACAAACGAGACGCTCTGCTGCTGGCTTTGCCTAACATCAGTCTGGAGGTCATCAACAAGAAGAAGCAGATTTTAAAGAGCAAAATTAAACTGTATGTTTTGGGATCTGCAGCAGGGGCACTTTCGCCAATCCCTGGAACTTCTATTGCTCTTGATATTGCCCTCATGGTGAAATTTGGACAAGAGTGTCAGGAACATCTGGGTCTTAGTGAAAAGTCTTTGCTGAGTCTTTCTGAAGCCACAGGTGTCTCCATGGAGGAGCTCAAGAAAGAGATCAAATCCCCTCTGACTGGGGTCAAAGTAACCACAGAGGTCATGGTTGGCGTCCTGAGGGGGCTTAAAACTGTGCAGGGACTTATCGCAGCACAAGAGGGAGCCAAGCTTGTCCCTATTCTTGGAATACCCTTTGCAATGGGGTTTTCAAGTTTGTCAACAAACCTCGCACTCAAATACTTACTAAACACCCTGAGCGAGGATGCACAAAGTGTTTTCAAAAAAGCCCTGGGGCTGTCCTCAGCTGTTTAACAGAAGCAGTTTATGCAGTTATCCATCCACCTCAAAGGCAAAACATTTCATTTCATGACAAAAGCTTCTATTCTAGTTTATATCTATATGAAGATTCTTCTGCACTTATACTTACAAATATGATCTAAAATCATGTGCTGATCAACTTATCCTGTTGTTGTTTTACTTGCAGGAACTAATAAAGAAATGTTTTAAATGTATTGATCCAAAATGATTGTAATAAAAAACACAACTGAACAACTGTTTCTATTATTATCATTAACAACTCCTTTGATATTTTTCAGTCGGGTTTTAGACCCACCACAGCACTGAGACTGCTCTTATCAAGGCTGAACACTGATGCAGCAAAGTCTCAGTCTTGATCCTGTTAGATCTGAGTTTCCTTTGACTCTGTGGATCATGGATCCTCTTACAGAGACTAGAGGACTGGGAGGGCATCTGTGGTACTGCACTAAACTGGTTCAAGTCCTATCTAGAAAACAGGGAGTACTTTGTTGAAATTGGAAAATGTGTCTCAGATAAAATGTCCCTGACATGTGGGGTGCCCCAGGGGTCAATTTTGGGACCCCTGTTGTTCAATCTGTACATGCTGCTGTTAGGTCAGTTAATACACAGCAACAATGTGTCCTACCACAACTCTGCAGATGACACTCAGATCTATGTCTCACTGCAGCAGGTGAATATGGACCAGTGGATTCACTCTGACACTGTATCCAACAGATCAGTGTGTGGATGAAAACAACTTTCTCCAGATAAACTCAGACAAGACTCAAGTCATAGTCTTTGTCCCACAGAAACATAGAAAAAGTGTCAGAGTCACCTCCAGTCTCTCTCTCTCTAAAGCCTTCAAATCAGGCTCGAAATTTAGGGGTAATAATGGACTCAGACTTGAACTTTAACAGCCACATTAAATCAATAACATCTGCAGCTTTTTACCATCTAAAAAACATTGTAAAAATCAAAGGTAAACTGTCTGTCGTAATGAATGACTCGGGGCAAGTTTTACGGTGTTTATTGACAGAACAGACAAGACAAGCAAGTGACGGGAGAACATACGAGGAGCTGGGCCCCAGCGGTGCAGGTCAGGGTCCAGAGGTGCAGGGAACAAACGAGACAGGAACACAGCCGGTACCGGGAGACAAGGTCTGAGACGGGAGTCCAGGGCAGTGCAGGGAGGCAGGGTGCTGAACCGGAACACGAGCAGAAACACGGGCAGGACAACAGGCAGACGAACAGTGAAACAAGCAGGTCGACGTGCAGTGAGGCGAACAGTGACAAGCAGACGATCTGGCACCGAGAGGAGAGTCCTGGCTCCTCTTATCCTCCCGCAGGTGGCGTTGATTGTACTGATGAGAAACAGGTGCGCGCGGGAGGAGCCAGGAACTCCGCCCAGCTCCAGAGACAGGCAGGTGAGGGAGGGGCAGAGCAGACACAGGAGGGAGGAGCAGGCAGGGATCATGACACTGTCAAAGCCAGACTTAGAGAGACTTATCCTGCATTTGTCTCCAGTAGGTTAGACGACTGTAACGTCCTGCTCACTGGCCTCTCCAAACGGGCCTAAGACAGAACAGTACATCCAGAACACTGCTGCTCGGGTCCTGACCAGAACCAGGAAGTACGAGCACATACAGTGGATGTAAAAAGTCTACACACCCCTGTTCGAATGCCAGGTTTTTGTCATGTAAAAAAATTACATCAAGATAAATAATTTCACAACTTTTTCCACTTTTCATGTGACCTATAATCTGTAGAATGCAATTGAAAAACAAACAGAAATCTTTCAGGGAGGTGAAGTAAAAATAAACAACTGAGATTATGTGGTTGCATAAGTGTGCACACCCTTTTATAACTGGGGATGTGGCTGTGGTCAGATTTAACCGATTACATTCAAACTCATGTTAAACTGGAGTCGGCACACACCTGTGACCAACTAAAGTGCCTCTGATCAACCCCACATAAAGGTCAGCTGTTCTAGTCGCTTTTCCTCACATTTTTGTAGCTACATCTTCCAGCAGAAGCCATGGTCCACAGAGAGCTTCCAAAGTATCAGAGGGAGCTCATTACTCAAAGGTATCAGTCAGGTGAAGGCTACAAAAGAATTTTCAAGGAATTAAATATACCATGGAACACTGTGAAGACCGTCATCATCAAGTGGATAAAGTATGCACAACAGTGACATACCAAGAACAGGACGTCCGTCCAAAGTTGATGATAAGACGAGAAGAAAACTAGTCAGGGAGGCTGCCAAGAGGCCGACGGCAACATTGAAGGAGCTGCTGGAATTTCTGGCACGTACTGGCTGTGTAGTACATGTGATAACAATCTCCTGTCTTCTTCATATGTCTGGGC
Organism: Periophthalmus modestus; assembly: GCA_019594935.1. NCBI lineage: Eukaryota > Metazoa > Chordata > Actinopteri > Gobiiformes > Gobiidae > Periophthalmus > Periophthalmus modestus. The sequence goes on along the minus strand of JAIEZT010000077.1, from coordinate 2,566 downwards.
TATGGGGTAGGGGTTAGAAAAACATCCAAGCTTGGCTCAATTTTGCAAAGAGACATCTAAAATCTCCCAAACGCATGTTGAAAAATGTGTTATAGTCTGATGAAACCAAGGTTGAACTTTTTGGACATAATTCCAAAAGGCACATTTGGTACAAAAACAACACTGCTCATCACCAAAATAACACCAGACCTACAGTGGAGCAGGGTGGTGGAGGAGGTGGTAGAGGAGGTGGTGGCAGCATCAGGCTTTGGGGCTGTTTTTCTTCAACTGGACCTGGGGCCTTAGTCAGGGTGGAGGGAATTATGAACAGTTCCAAATACCAGTCAGTGTTGGCACAAAACCTTCGGCCTTCTGTTAGAAAGCTGAAGATGAAACATGTTTGTTTAACGGATCATTTGAATACTGGAAAGTCCAATCTCTACTGAAGTAAAGGTAAAAGGAGATGTTCACTTGAAAACTACCACTTCATGACATCACAAGGTGGAACAGAGCATTTTGAGCTTTGTAGATGTTACAGACTAAAAATAAAGTGTTTCTCAAACATGTGAATGAAACAAAACACAACTCCAGGTCTGTTTTTGAGGAGGAGCATTAGAACAGAGTCAGTTTTATACAGGAGCTTTTAAAAAACAAAAAGAAGAAACAACAAAACTTAAACACATGTTTTTTTATTTTTATGAAATTTAAGTGTTTTTGATGAACATTTGCAAAACTGTCACTGATCCAATGATTTAGGAAATAAGGCTCTGAAGAACATTTTCAAACATTTCATGGAAATGTGTCATGATCTGTCATCCCTGCCTGTTCCTGTGTTCTCCTCCCCCCTCCTGCACCTGCTGACCCCGGAACTGGGCGGAGCCTCCAGCCACTCCCACGCGCACCTGCCTCTCATCAGGCTGATTGCCATCACCTGCCGTGGGGGATAAAGAGGGCTGGAGATTGCTACCCGGTGCCAGAACGTCCGTGTACCAAACGTGACTACCTAGCTCCTGTTACTTATGCTCCTTGGTGTTTTTTGTACCACACTCACGTTGGATATCTTTGTCTCCAGACTCCTGCCTCCGGTTTCGCCTGTCAGCCTGTCTTCGCCTCATCCCGACCCTGCTCCTCACCTGATATCGTACTGTGCTTCACTTGTCTGTATACGTGCACTGGATCCTGTTCTACTCACCACTCCCTGCTCGTCATCTCGTTCCCCGACCCAAGAGAGAGAGACTCTGCCCTCCTGCACTGTATATATATACTCACCACAGAGAAAGAGACTCAATTGCACTGCACCTTGTATATATATACTTGCCACTTTGTGAATAAACACTGTTAAACTGCCTTCTGAGTCGTGCGTGTTGGCCCGCCACACCAGACATTATCACAGTACGTTCTGGCCAACATGGACCAAGCCGACTCAGGGGTAGACCCGGCCTGGCGCCAGGCCTACTCACACCACGGCGTAATGATCGGGCAGCACGAACAATCGATCAAGGACCTGTTAGAGCACAACCAGGCGCTCACGCAGCAGGTGAACCAACTTACTAATCAGCTGTCTACTCTGCTCGCTCCGGCCCCGCCCGCACCTGTTCCTGGTCCTGCTGTCGTCGCGGTGAGGACTCCGTCTCCTCCGCGCCCCCCGGAGTCCAGGGGCACGGATCCGGATCCGTATGCTGGGCAGCCCAGCCTCTGCCGTGGATTTTTATTTCAGTGCACCTCCATGTTTCGACAGTGTCCCGCCCGTTTCACCTCGGATGCCGCCAAGATCTGCTATGTTTGTGGGTTGCTCCGGGGTAAGGCGCTTCAGTGGGCCGAGGCGCACTTTGCCAATGTGGTACTCGATACTGTGGATTACAATGACTTTGTTGCCGCTTTTAGACTGGTGTTCGACCACCCGCACTATCGCGCGGACGCCGCATCCCGCCTACTCAGCCTGACCCAGGGATCCCGTTCCGTGGCCGACTACACCATTGATTTTTGGACTAACGCCGCGGAACTAGACTGGACGGATAGCGCTTTGCGGGCCGTGTTCGTGCGGGGGCTTAACGACCAATTGAGAGACGAACTAGTTTCACGAGATGAGCCTCCGGACCTGCAGACTTTGGTTTCCCTAGCTAACCGCATAGATAATAGGCTCCAGACTCGTCGGAGAGAGAGAAGCGGCGCTCACCAGCGCGAGCCGCCGCTCGCCCCCCCCCCGCCGCAGCCTCCGCAGCCTCCGCTCCTGGAGGCCCCACCTCCCGGGAACCCCATGCAGGTGGGCCGGACCATCCTTTCCCCGGAGGAACGCATGCAGCGCGCCGCCGCCTGGCCGGGGAGTGCCTCTACTGCGGCACCCGGGGGCACTACATTGCCACATGCCCCGTGCGGCCAAAAGGGGGCGCCCACCATTAGAGATGGGAGAGTACTGGTGGGTCAGTCACGTGTCCCATCCCCATCTAGCCGGATTTTTTGGGATGCTACACTCTGTTATAACCTGGACTCGTTCCCCGTCTCGGCCCTGGTGGACTCAGGGGCCGAGGAGGACTTCCTGGACCCCCGCGTGGCGGAGCAACTCGGGGTCAAGCTCGAGCCTTTGGAC
>JAIEZT010000769.1:0-32427 GCA_019594935.1 Periophthalmus modestus | reverse complement strand
TTTAGAGGTTATTAATTTAAGAGTTAGATAGCTTATAAAGATACACATTATATGGAAAGTGGTTTGGAATTTTTCAAAACAAAATAATTCAGTCCTGATTTTGACAGTGAGATTACACAAAAAAAATATTTTAATCGAATATCCTCTCAAAAAAATGGGTATGATTAGATAAGCCATTCTGTAGAGATGTGGCCTATGGAGTTTCAAGTTCCTTGGGATGAAAAAATAGTAGGGGATTAGGAATAGATAGATTCCTATTTACACTATGAAAGGGGTGGGGAATGCGCTGGGGATGGGAATTTTTCAAACAATTGCCCAATTCCAGTCCTATTTTGACAGTTTTGAGCTTACACCAAAAACTTAGAATGAATTTCCCTAAAAAAACATGGCTGTAGTAGTGATTTAAAAATACCTCTGTAGATTTGTTGGCCTGTGGAGTTTTCAGGTAGTTTGGTTGAAAAACCTAAGCTTAGAAAGGTGTTATATGAACGAATGTGAATATGTGAGTGGTTTTTTTCAATCCACAAAAATGCGTTTCATATTTTCACGGCGAGGCTACACATTAAAACCGGGACAGAAGAGCCCCAAAAAAAAAATGGCAGATTATTGATAACAACCTGTAGATGTGCCTGTGGAAGTTGAAGTCATTTGATGTAAATTTTTTTTTTAAAAAAAAAAAAAAAGAGTAGAGAGTTTAAATAGTACCACATCATGTCAAGTGGTGTGGGATTTTTTAAAACTAAAAATCAGTCCTTATTTGTGACAGGAGCAGGCTTACACAAAAAACTATAATGAATTATCCAAAAAAAATGGAGATTATTGATAATAAATATGTATTAGATGTTTGCATGTGGGTGTTTTCAGTCATTGGGGATGAAAAACGGAGGAGTAGATAGGTTTTTCAAAAAAAGGACGTAGAGAAGTGAGATTGATGATTTTTCACGATTATTTCTGGAGTTCATTGCGCCCCTGCTGGCCAAACCGTGAGAATTAACCCAGGGCTTGTCATATTAATTTTGGGCTCTTCTGAGGTGTCCAATGTACTCCCCAAATTGGGATTGAATCGATAAAATTGGATGTGTCACGTTCTATGGTAGTGGGGCGCTAGGGAGGGTTATTGATTACAATTTATATTGGGGCATTGATGAGGGCCAAAGGGAAAAATATTGGACTGAAATTTGAGATGGGTTCGGGCAAAAGCCCCGTGTGAGGAATAGATTTTTAATATTGTTTTTTTGTTTGAGTATTTGCGACCCTGCTGCCAATTGTTGGTAAGAAATTAGGCTATACCCGTTAATATAAGTTGTTGCCCATTTCGGGCCCAAATTTAGTTTCCCTAAAATTTGGTTATTGGAATGCTTGAATACGATTAATATTGATGTGTCAGGGTTCTTGGTAGGGGGGCGCTAAAGTGTCATTATTGATGTTAGGGGACGTTATTAATGCATTTTTTCAGGGCCAAATTGGAAACATTATGTGACTTACATTTGAGGAGTTGTGTCGGGCAAAAAGCAGTGTGAGTAATATATTTTAAGTTTTTTTTTGTTGGGGACCTTTGCGGCCCCTACTGGCCAGTTGTGAGAAATGACCCAGGCCCATAAGATAATTTTGTTTTTGGTTCATCGTCATTATCCAGATTGATTCCCCAAATTTGGTTGGTAATCCGATAATGTTGACGTGTCACGTCTAGCTAGGGGGCGCTAGAGTTTTCATTGTGATGTACAATTTATAGTCCATTCATTACATTGCCATAATTACGCATTATGTCATTGAATGGGAGATCTGTAGGAACAAGCCCCCTGGTCTGTGAGAGGACAAAGAAATTTACAGGAAAAGAAGGCGTTTTTGGATGGCGAGGTGCGGGCGTACCGACATGGAAAATTGCCCCAAAAAAAAACAAAGCATGGTTTCATTTGGAAACCCCATTGTGGCCAGATTGTGACATGTGAAATCTGAACGTTTTGGATGAGAAACCTGTGACTGATTAAATTTTGGAAAAACAGGCGGAGGAAATGTGGCGGAATATTCGACTCGAATATGGACCGACTTCCTGTCCGCTTAGGGCGCACTATTGATTGGCTTTTTGCTCGTTCTCCATTTGGATATATCCACTGTTTGGAATTTGGCTTTGATACGGAGAAATTCTGCGGAGTCGGCTCCAAATTCATTCGAAAAATTTGCAATTTTCTTAGGTGGCGGCTGTTCGAGCCTGCCGTGTTTGGGGCATTTTTTGGAATTGCAGATTTTCTCGAATTTTCGCGACGGCGATCGATTTGATACACCCCATGTGAGACTCCGTCGACGTTCTTTTAGGGGGGTGAAAATCCCGATCCAGGGGGAGAAGAGGGGGAGAAAAAATAATTAATAATTAATAAAATAATAATAAGAAATAAGAACACGTTTCGCAGACAAAAACAATACCACTCGCCGTCACTTCGTGAGCGGCGAGGGCCAATTACTAAGAAAAAGAAAACTTTCGAATGGGAAAACAATACTCCTCGGACGTCATTTCGTGAGCGGCGGAGGGCCAATTATAAACTGCAGCGTGATTAAAGCCCTCGCCACACCTTCGCGACCTAGGGGTACACGCCACGACAACGAGCTCGGTCTCTCTCCTTACTTTCCATCCAACAAACATTTCACTTCCATTCATGGTATTTCTTGGACCACAGAGCATTTGTAACTGTCGGTTTAATAGGTTAAAAAACATGTAGGTGCACATGTGTTGTGATACTTTTGTATGGAGGTATAATGCACAGTGTTAGAGATTCCGTCTGCCAGTATTACTACTATAGTGAGATGCTTTGGAAGTGAAGTAAGAACATGCCTTCTTTCTCTTAGAGCATGCATGTGAAGGAAAGAAATGAAGTGTTGCTGGGGAATGAAAAATGTGAAGTATGTTCCAAACTTGTTTAGTAATGAAAATTGAACTTGTTCCACATTTATCATAAGATTTTGTTACGTTAGTTTTGCACGTAGCTTTCAACTTGGCAAAAATTGAATTACTGAATGGTGGCGATGTTCAGTTAAATACTTTCCATCATCTTGTTTCCTGTGTTTCCCATTTTCATCCCTTCTGGACCACAACGGCTGTCTCTTGTTCCCTTTTGTGTCCTCCCTCTCGGAGAACAACAATTGTATGTTTCCTCTGTCAAGTTGGTTACCCCTCTCCACCACCACATGGCTGTTTCATCGTCTGTATCTGTCCTTTGTTTCCTCCCTTTGGACCAACAGGCTGTCCTGTTTGCGTTACTCTGTCCCTTTTTGTCCTTCCCTCTGAACCACACAGGGGGCGGCCTCTGTATTGTCCTCTGTCCGCTGTGTTTGTCCCTCCCTTCTGAACACACAGGTGTGCTTGTGCCCTGTGTCCTCCCTCTGACCACCCACATGTTCTTGTTCCTTTGTCCTTTGTTCCTTTGGACTCAGTCTGACCACACACATGGCTCTGTCCTATGTCATTTTGTCCTCCCTCTGACACCACGTGTATTGCCTGGTCCCTTGGTGTCATCCCTCTGACACCAATGTATGTCCTGCTGGCCTTTTGTCATTCCTGACCAACACATGTCCGGTCCTCTGTCCTTTGGCCCTTTGTCCTCCCTATGACCACCCACATGGCTGTTTTCCTCTGTTCCCTTTGTTTTCCCTTGACCACACATCTGTTCCTCGTCCTTTTGTCCTAACTTGGCGATAACCAAAACATGTTCTGACTCTGTAACTTTTTGTTGCCTGCCCTTTTCTTGAACCCAACCACATGTTTTGTCCTCTGTTCCCTTGTCCTTCGACTCTAACCACACATGGCTGTTCCTTGTTCTGTCCTCTGTCCCTTTGTCCTCCCTTATGACCACCAATGTCTTTACTCTGTCCCTTTGTTCCTCCCTCTGAACACAAATGTCTGTCACTGTCTCGCCCTTTTGTCCTCCACCTCACCCACACAGGTGTCCTCTGTCCCTGTCTCTTGTACCTATTGTCCCACACATGGCTGTTTTCCTTCATGGTATGTCCTTGTCCTTTGTTTCTCCATCTGACCACCCACATGTCTGGTAGTCTGTTCACTTTGTCCTCCCATATGACCAAACAGGTCGTGTTCTGTCCCAGTTGTTCCTCCCTCTGACCAAACATGTCTGTTCCCTCTGTCCCTTGTCCCTACCCTCTGAACCCACACATTGTTATGTCCTCTGTCCACTTGGTCCTCACTGCTGAACACATTACATGGATGTCCTCTTGTCCCTTTGTCCTCCCTCTGACACAAACCATGATGTCCTCTGCCCACTTGGTCCTCCCTCAACCACAATCATGTTGCCCTCTCTCCCTTTGTCCACCTCATGACCCCAAGTCTGTTACCTCTGTCCCTTTGTCATCCCTATGACCACACCATGTCTGTTCCTCTTTATGGACCTTTGGTCCTCCTATCTACCTAAAAAAATGTCTGGCCTTGTCCTTGTTGTCTATCCCTCTGAACCACAAAATCCGTCTGTCATTCTAGGTCCTTTGTCTTATCACTTCTGATACCACATTATGCTAATCTCTGTCACTCTGTCGCTCCCTTCTCACCACACATGGCGTTCTTCTGTTCTGTCCTCTTGTGTTCCTTTGTCATCCCTCTGAAATCACATGTCTGTCCCTCCCCTGTCCCTTTGTGTTCCACCCTATGACACACACCATGGTATGTCCTCTGGTCCCGTTTTGTTCCTTTACCCTTGACCACACATGGTCTGTCAATGCGCCACCGTGTAAGACTCCTATGACACCACATGTCTCGTGTACTTGTCATTGTTGGTCCTTTCAATTTCTGAAACACACATGTCTGGCCTTTCTGCATTTGTGGCCCTAACTCTTGAACCACCACATGTGATGTCCTACTGTCCCTTTTGCCGCCCTGATGACCACACATGAACTGCGCTGCCTCTTGTCCCTTTGTCCGCCTCCCATCTGGACTTACACATGTCTTGCCCTCTGTACATTGGACTGCCTACTTCTGACACACACTCCTGTCTGCCTTCCTATCGTCCCATTTGCCATCCTCTCGGACCCCACACATTGTCTGTCGTCCCTGTCCCGTTGTCTCTTATTATTTCTGAACCACCACAGTGTATGTAAGCGGCTACCCCTTTGTCTCACTCCTTTGACACAACAATGGCCCTTTGTCCTCTGGCCCTTTTGTCCTCCCTACTGACCACACAACTGTTCTGTTTTCCTCTGTCCCTTGTTGTCATCTACCTGCTGCCACAACAAACTGTCTTGCCTCTGTCCCTTTGTACCTCCACCATTACCCCCTCTTATGTCACACATAAACTATGTGTCGGTCACTTGTCCCTTGGAACTCCTCCCGACCCACACTCCGTCATGCTTATCTGTCCCTCTGCTTCTCCTCACCCTCTGACCACCACCACTGTCTGTCCCCCTCCCGCCCTTGTCCGGCCTTGTCTGATACACACATGCCACCGTGCTATATATGCCCTTTTTGTCCGCCCTCTCAACCACCACATGTTCTGTTACTCACCTTTCCCCTGTGTACTACCTTCAAAAACCACCCACCATGGCTGTCACTCTCGTCATGTCCGTACTTCCTTGTCCCTCTCCTTCTGACCACCACCAGGTTGTCATCTGTCCGTTGTACTGCCCCTCCTGACTATATAATGTCTGTCCTCTGGTTCCCTTTGTTGGTCTCCTATTGACCACTTCATGGGTTGGTCGCGTCTGTCTCATTTTGTCCTCCCTGTGATAGAATCATGTGCTTGTCTCGTTGCTATGGACCGTTGTCACCCCTTATGGGACACAATTGTCTTGTGCCTCTGTCACCTTTGTCATCCCTCTGACCACACAGTGCTGTTCTCTTGTCCCATCCCGTGTTCCCACTTCTCCTTCTGACCAGAAATGGTCACTGCTACACTATGTGTCCTTTTCCGTCCTCCACTCGGCCTTAAACCCTGTCAGTATTCCACTTACCCTTTGTGCATCACTCGATCTGACCACACACTGTCTGTTCCTCAGAGTCCACTTTGTCCTCCCTCTCGCCACCACTACTATCTTGGCCTCCCCTGTTCCTTTGTCCGCCCTCCCACATTCTGACCACATAATTTGGTCTGGTTCCTCTGTAACAGTTGCTCATTCCCTAGACCTTAACACCATCCGGCTGTCCTCTTGTCCCATTTGTCCATCCCCCCGAGACTCACCACACATGTACTGTCCCTCTTGTCTGTTGTCCTCTGCCCTAGGATCTGAACCCATGGCTCTACTCTCCTGTCCTTCTTTGTCTTTGTCTCCCTCTGACCACTACATGGTCCTGCTCCTCCGTCCCCTTTTGTATCTACCCTTCTTGACAACACAAATTTTGTCTTCGGTCACCGCTGTTTTCTGTCCTCCCTTTGATTCCACACCATGTCTGTCAGTTATTGGTCCATTTTGTAATCACCCTCTCTGTACTAACATGCCTGTCCTCATGTCCCTTGTCCTCATCCCTTGTCTTGGACCTATCACCTACTGGCGTCCTCTGTCCCTTTGTCCTCCCTCGCGCACACACCTGGTCTTGTCGTCACTCTGGCTTTCTGTCTGCTAGTCCTTTCCTGGTTCCTCCTCCTTTCTGCACAACACTCATGGCGGTGCTGTTGTAGGTTGTCCTAACTCGGACTACACATGTCGTCCTCTCTTCCCTGTACTTTTGTCCTCCCTTATGCACACCACATGTCTGTCCTCTGTTCCCTTTGTTCTACCTATGACCACACTGTCTTTGTCTCGTCCCTTTGTCCTCCCGCTGACCACAACGATCGGCGGTCCCTAGTCCTTTTTGTCTCCCTGGGACTAAAACCGTCGTCCTCTTGTCCCTTTGTGGCCCTCTGACCCACATGGCCCTGTATCGGTCCCTTTGGCCTCATTTCTGACCACACAGTCTGTCGTCTGTTACCTTTGTTCCTCCTTCTGAACCCACACAGGGTCTGTCCTCTGGGGTCCCTTGTCCTCCCCTGACCACACATGTCTGTCCTCGGTTCACTTTGGTTCTACCTTGACCAACACATGTCGTCCTCTTGTCCCTTGGTGAACTTTCCCTTCTGACCAGCATGCTGGTCCCTCAGGTCCTTTGTTCCTCCCTCTGGGACTACCACATTGTCTGTACTCGTTCCCTTTTGGCCCCCATGGATTGATCCACACAGTCTGTCCATCTGTTCCTTTGTCTCCCTCTGACCCACACATGTTCATGTTCCTCTTGTCCCTTGTTCCTACCTCTCCACCACACAGTTGTCCTCTTATCACTGTTTGCAGCCCTCTGCAGACATTGGCTGTCCTTTGTTTCCCCTTCCTTGTCATGTCCCTCTGAGCACACATGAATAATTAAAAAAAAAAGAAGAAAGGAAACAGGATTATAAAAAGACATTTAAAAAAGTAAGTTTTGGGAATGATTTCCCTGGTGTGTACAATTGTTCCCTACAGTTCAGACGTGAATGGGTTTTGTAATACTGATGTAAAACCCAGGCATTTAATGTGAAACAATGAGGATGTTTGTTTGTTACAGGTTTCGAACGCAGCAAAGTTATAATAAGATGTAATGCATGTAAATTTGTTTATACAAAATGATAAGTTTAGAGTGATATTTTTGGGTTATTGGGCGCTTAATTAGTACAAAAAAGTAATGATTAAATGCTGACAACTTTAGTGCTTTTGAAAAGTGTTATTTTTGTAATTAAGGGCCATGGTTTTATAGTTAAAAGTGAGCAATTAGGGACTTTTTAAAACAAGTCGTGTTCAGTGAAGATGCCTTATATGAATGTATATTTTTTTTTGTATTGTATGTTGGGGGGTCCTTTTTGTTGGTAAAAGGGAAGGATTGTGCTCGTTACCTAAAAAGGGGAATGCCACAGGAGAGGACAGGGTGGTGGGTGGGAGAAATGGAAAGGTGAAAAAGGAATGAGCAGAACCAGGAATGTGGGACAAGGCCTTGTGCTTAGTGAAGCTCAGTTGAGGACTTTAACTGAATGTGATGTTTAGATTGTGTATAAAAAACACAATGAAATTAGTTTAAAGTGACAACTGAATTGTATTGTCTATCGTAGTCTGAACGGAGATGATCGAGTTGGGCATCTAAATGTTAAATTTCGGGGCCATGTCCTTTGAGTCCAGGAGCACATACACACACATCAGCATTGTTTACATAGTATGCAGCTGAAGCTGCACCGACGAAACATGAAAAACTACTATTTTATAAATATTTAGGAGGATGTTAGGTTAACTATGTTCTTTGGGCTTCAGTAGTTAGAGTTTCACAACCATGTACTTTAAAGACCGCTTGGTAGTAGTTAGAGGGGCACGTCTACAGACGAAACATGATGACCCAGGGGCAATGCTATGAGGCGTGGTAGTGTAGAAATATTTATTTTTTAATGCTTGGTATTGGCCGCATGAAGGAGTCAGGGGGAGGAGATAGGGCTGTTGGATACAGATTTAATAATGTGTTGCAGTAATTATGGCACAACAAGGTGAGGCCAAAAATGTCTGTTTCCTTGCCCAATTTGTACATTAACATCCGCTGCAAATCAGAAACACACATTAGTGGCCTAAATCACATTAATGTATTAAAGCAGAGGATTAGAATCTGCTTAACAAAATAAGTGATTTCAGCATATATTGAATTCACATAATAAATTGCTGATTACGTGTACCTTTAAGGATTCAACAGTGAGCTAACATGATTGAAACTTTATATTGAATCCATGCATATTATGTAGAATATTAGATGATGATTCTACGAGTAAAAGAAAGTGTGGAAGGAGAGCTGTGTTCTCAAGAGTGTTCAAAAGTATTTTTCAAGTAGAGAGATTTCAGACACTTTCAGAGTCAGAGTTTAACGTTCACACTTTGTGGTGTTTACATTTCAAAATGACGGGGTATTGTAAAATCAAAGTAAAGTTTTCCCTTAGGCCTGAAATGGGGTTCATTGATGACCAAGAACAAAGTTAGATAAGCAACTTATAGTTAATGTTGTTCATGCTAAAGCACTGCTTGTCCTGCGCCTGTGTTCGACTTCCAGGAAAACAATGAAAAATTACATTTGTGGGAGGGTCATCAGTGTGGCAACTACGTAGTGACAACCTTTACATTATTTCTAAACTTAGTAGAGTGTTTTGGGGGAATGTCCTGTTATTGCTAGGGGTATTTAAAACATGTACTTGTACTTCATGTAATAATGTGTCCATTGAAAGTAAGGTGAAAACATTATAAAGGACAGGGTTTGTTTACAGACCCTTGTCTTTACACGTATCTGTTGTGTTCAGTCCATTGTCCATGTGCGCCTCAACTCTGGTCTGTGTGAAAAACACAAACTGCACTGGCTGCATTGGTCAGAGCTTTGAAGAATGATGGTAGAATATATCTTGGAACCATGCTGAATTACAGGTTTAAATAAATTGAAGTATTTTGTCAAAAGAGGCTATGGAAAAATGGTAAATAAGCGAACGTATCCATTACATATGCTGGCAGTAGTACTTGTACTTTCAGTAAGTTTTCAGCCATTGGGGAACTCTTTCTCAGGGAGTACAAGTTCGCAGGACCTTTCACTCATTGAGACTTAACCTTGTTAATCATTTTCAAATGTTTTTAAATATTATACCAGTTCGTACAGTTTACAGTGAAGCTTGAGTGTTTTGTGGTTTCTCTTTCTGGTGATTGGCAGCGCTTTTTCTAAGGAGTTGTTCATTTATCATGTTGGAAATTTGGCATAGTCACTGTATAAGCTTGCATAATTTTCTATGGGGATTGGTATATTAAAAACAGGAGGGAGCAACAAATGTAGAACATCTAATGCGATAAAACTCACACCCAAGGAATGAAAAATGTGCATGTATTGAATAGTATGTATGCGAGTCTGAAAATCACGTGAGTATAAACTAGGGATTAAATGGGAAAAACGTCCATGGTCCACGTATTTGAATTGTTAAATTTGACACAATTTCGGCAGGTCAGACTTATACTAGGGAATGAGAAGAATTTAGTCTCTTTGTAAGTATCATCTAAAATTTGTTTCCTCATAAGAACAATCTTCCCTGCTTCTCCCGTGAATTTTGTTATGATAATGTATTTTCTTACTCCCTCATGGCCCCTCCCAGTCAGTTTGTTTTTTTCTGCCCTTCGGTGTTTGTGTCTATCCAGTTTGGCCTCCCAATTGTTTTGTTACCTTTTTCCTTGTATTGAATGACTGTGCCTTTCTGTACCTCTCTCCTGTGCAAAACAATCCCAGTGTGCTGACATCTTACAAAGGTCCAAGAGAATGACTTGGGCTTGGGGGTTGGCGTTGTCCCGAGTTCCCTTAGTGCGGCGGCTGGTTTGATCTTAATATCATTGTCTAATCGGCAGTCAATTACAGCCGAGAGTTTGCGCCCCCACAAGCATTTGGCATGGAACACATAAACACATCAGCCTTGGTTTCCATGTGACAGCAGGTCACAGAAAAGTATGAACAAGCTAATCTCCAAAGAGGTCCCTGAGACTGGATTGTATTTGAGTAGGTAGGTTGTATTATATGATAAAATTTCAGGTTTTTGTACTGTACTTGTAAAGTTTGTTCGGTGTAGTCTGTAATGTAAGCAGTTTGTTAAAAAGGGATTAAAGGACATAGTATTAATTAAATGTAATCATTTTTAAATTCTCTACCGTATTTCGGTGTTTGATGTTTAAAAGCTGTCTTGTAATTATTTAATGTGTACTTTTATCCGTAACTAAAGGGTCCAAATTTGATGCTTAATACGAAGGATAGGGCAACTGTTAGAGAAAAGGTTTCTGTGTGAATCAGTGGAAAATGGTCTTTTTGAGAGCAGTATTCCTCTTATGTAGTGTTTCTTCCCCTTTTCGCAACCGGATGTTAAAACGTTTGTTGGTAGCAGTTGAGAAGGTGTCGCCGAACTTGAAGGGGCAACACGTCGTGCTCCCTTTTTTTTCCCTTTCTTTGTGTGTTAGGAAGTATGTTTGCTTTGCCGTCTGTGGTCATGGGGTTTTGATCTTAAATTAGCTGATAGTTTATTTGTGTTGGCTATTGTAAGCTCATGATGCAAACATTTGTTTTTAACATTTTAAAAGGGCAGTTGTTTAACAGATCCTAATTATCTAATGACACACTTTTTTACAAGGGCCATATTCATGAAAATTTTGGCATGTTATAAAAGGTTCAGTTCAAATTAGTAAAACAGACTACTGTCAATTTCAGGTAAACACAGTTTGGCTCTAAAGTAGTTGGTAGTTTTGGTCAGAGTGAAAAAGGAATATCAAAAATAATCAAGGCACTTCCAAGGTGGACACTCAGGCACGGTTTAAAAATGGGAAGGGACCACATCAACAAAAATGGCGCTGGGGTTATTGCATGAGTGGAGAAGGGGGCCTTCATGGAGTATGTTCCCTCACGGGGGGTCCGGTACCTGGGGAAGGAGAGAGTTTAAAAGACACGGGCTCAAACACCGATTTGTTTTTAGTCTTTGTTTGATCTCCAGGTACACGACTAACCCAATTCTGCTGAGGAAGGCAAGATTACCCTTTCTCTAAGTTTTGGTTTACTTCACTTGGGACTATTGTACTTCCACACTCTACGAGCCCTGAGGATTTACTTTCTCTTTAGTTTGGGACAATACTTGGATTTTTTACTTTTTTTTGGTTGTTTTTTTTTGAGGACGCTAACCAAGTCACAGCTTCACAGCTTGCTTTTCAGTGCACAGTTGTTTTATATGTGACACGTATTTTGACCTTCGATATGAGAGTTTCTTTGCTTTTTCGGATGTTTAAACTGTAGTTTATGTGTAAAACACTGTGGTCGTTGTCATGTGTTGTCCTAGTATAACTGTCATACTCAAACTGCGATATCTAAGTATAATGTTTGTGGCCAACGTGAGTGTGACTGTCAGCTCAGCAAATAAAAACAACAACCCTAAACTCCTAGGTGTTTTAGAGTTGTTTTGACATTATAATGTTGATTCCTTGTACTTAATTGTGTATTTCAAGGCATTTATTTAAACAGATTTATGGTGTGTTTTTTTGTTTCAGGGTGTTTTGAAAACAGGGGTTCCCTCCTTTTTCTCTCGCTCCTCTTTCCCCTCCCTCCTCTCCCCCTCTCTCTCCACCCCCCCCTTCTTCTTCTCAGGAGGTGTCTGTTTGAAGCACAGAGTTTTCGTGAGGCTCTTGTTTGGTAAGGATGTAACGTGGTGCTATTACTCGTTCTACTATTGGTTGTCGCTTGTTTATCGTGGAGCATTTAATTTACAATTAGTTAGAGATGAAATATTAGGAATACAGTGTTTTGATCTTTATCTTACAGTGGCGATCGGGACAGGCTTGCCGCGTTCGCCTGCACCGGGACCGTCGGCACCACGGTCTTTCCGTTTCACGGGAAAAACGCCTGAGAGTCTGCTTCACCAGTCACAACAAGGACGCGGTATGACAAGGCGTTAATTTTGTAAAGTTTATTCGTGTGTAAAAAACAGCGATGTGCATTCTTGTGAAGGATCTCAACAAGGGGTTTAGGTTCTTTTTGTCTGTCAGCGAAACCTGGTGTGTAAATGTCGCTGCCACGCCAGCCATTATCATATTAAATGTTGACTCATTATTACATCACCTAGGGCTCTAGCCCCCATGTATCTCAATAGCATATGATTTCCCCTCCCCTTACCCTGGCCCCATACTTTCCTTTATGGTGAGTGTATGGCAGGATATGTTGTTGTTGAATAGTTGTTTATGAAATGAGGAGCAGGGTTTGCTTTTGTTTTGTTGCCACACTTGTATCGAAGATGCCCCAAACAGACATTGTACATCTAACTTGTTTATAAAAAACAAATCGAATAATCCGATTTGTTAGTTAAATTGTTATAGTTAAAATGGAAAAAAAAGTCTTAATAATTACACCGCCTTCAGTGTTTAATTAAATTGTTGTGTTGTTCTTTGCAGTGGGTCGTGGTGATCTGGGGGGATTACCATATCAGATCCTTCGTTGGAGAGGAGTATGTGTGCATTCCGAGGATGATGGTTCCGTAAGCTGTGCCTTCATCTGCAGTGTCTTTCTGGCTGGCACGCCTTGGATCCATCCACTCCCAACACCACCCCAAAATTTTACCCCACCCCCACCCCCACGCGGGAAAATCCATTTACCCCCCCCCTTGACGTCTCACAAGAATCCCCATGCGTCGATCCAACGGCCGTGTCAAAATGCGGTGGTTGCTGGCTGAACGGGCAACGACTCTTCAAACCAGGGGGCCAGACAGTGGGAGCGGGGCACAGAAGAACTTCCACGAATTCTGCTGGTGCGTACTTGTTGAAACGGCTTTGGCCAAACGGTATGTGCAACTCCATGTCATATTTTGTTATTCAACAATAACACCACTGTCAACCTAAAAATAAGTTTGTTGAACTAAACGTTTTACGCTTTTATAGTGGGTGTACGACTTGTTGTGGTGGCATCTTACTTGATCGTTCACCTGGGGTCAGTGAGAACCTGGCAGAAAACGCTTTCGGGAAGGCATTACAAGGCTTTTTTTTTTTTTTGGGCCGCTAGACCGCCCGCCCCCCCCTCAGAGGAAGGAGGTAAGGACACCCTTTAGTACATGTGCTTGATGTGAAAAGTCAAATATGGAAACGAGTATATTATAAAGTGTATTATGTTATGTTTGGTAGGGCTTGCAGTATTGTCGCCGGTTTTGTGTGGGGGACAGATCTTCCCTATGAAGAAACTACCGTTGTGGGCTAAGGAGATGGTCCCTATGGTAAGTATATTTGGACATATATATGTTGGTGTCGTGGCCGTACACCTGTTACATTGTTTGTGACAGCAGCAGGTGTATAATGAAATGTAGTTCTGGTGCTATGCAGATTACACATGAGTTTGTACCAGAAGGACATGGAGATTCTTGTCTGTACTGGATATGTAAAGGCCCCCATTTTTCAGGGATCTGTGTGAGAAGCACCGTGGATGATGCTCCAACCAAGCCCCAAGGGAACTATGTCCCCGTCCCTGTGTGTGAAGCCTCCGCCGATCTTCAAGTCCCTTGTACGACAGACCCCAGAGGTGGTTGTGAGCTGTCCCACATCCAGAGCAGTGCCAGTTCTCACTCTTACTACTCCAGAGACGGGGGACTCGCAGGGCCGGGGAAGGAGTTGTTTAGACACGTTGCTTTTAACAAAAGTGGTGTGGTTGACAATTTGCTTTTTTTCATGTGTAGGTGTTGTCCCCCCCCCCTAAGTGACTTCCTATCATTTGAGACAGGGTCTACACATAACTGTTTTCCTCGACTCAGGGGTCACCTAAGAAAGGTTACCAGGAGCGACAGTTTTTTCCTTCCCCTCTTCAGCTTTCTCTCTTTTCCCTAGATCTATTTAAAAATGTAGTCCCCGTTAACAGATTTTTTCATCAACCTTCATACCATTAATATAGGTCTTCCTATCAAAATCATCACTAAAAAACCCTCTATATTTTCTCACCAAGGTCACCACAGGTCTTTTTATTGTATCTTTATCCCCATTTCATAGTTTTTCTTGTCCTTGTTCGTTCCCTGTGCTGCTATGTCTGACACAGAAGAATGACTGCCGCCATTTCAATTTGCCCAACTACCTCTTTTTTTACCCTTTATTCCCTCTTTTTTTCGGCAAAATTCCAAAGAGGCGTCAACAAACAAATGTTCCGTTATGGCCTTCACGTTGTGAATGTAAAAAACCATAAATGTGTAGACCTTGAAACATATCCAGACTCCTTTTGTTTTGGTTGAAATCCAAAATTCACTTGTGTGATTTACCACCATAGGTTGTGTTTTGAGTTTGCCAAGCTTAAGGACTGCCGTGGCGAGCAGAAGTCAGCCAAAGAGAGAGGTTATGTCACAAGCGAACATTTTATTATGTGCTTTTGACAAATTGAAATCGAAAAGTGTTGTAATCAACATTTTAATATTTACATTTTATGTTGAAGTGAAGGTATGCAGCCACAGTTGAGGGAGTGAGCTCAACACATCAACGCTGCAACTTCGAGTTTGTGGGTGTACTCGAATAGAAGGTTAGATATAAATATTTTTGACTTACAATTTGGTTATAAAAAGACAGAATAAGAAGATGTTCAGTTTGTTAAACTGGGACTATTTTTCTGTTGTTTTTGGTCGTTTGGTTTTGAATTGAAACAGCTCTTGTTATCACACATTGCACCTCCACAGAAGATCACAGGTTTTTGGTTTTTTTTAGTTTTCTTTTCAACTCATGTTGGGGGGTTGGTTGTGTGGATATATCTAAATGTGACATTTTCTGTTTGGTTTAGGGTGCAGGACTGAGGATGGTTTTTGTTTTGTCACCACCTCCTTTCACCAGCACAGAGCCTGAAAGTGGTCGTGGATTTGGTAGTGTTTCAGGCAGAATTGTTTATATCAAAAAGCATGTATTATGTGATTAGGTTTCTTTTTTCATTACAATTCCCTATTGTGGCTGCAGGTGGAGTCCTTGACGTGAAAAGTTGGCAGCCCGAGGACCTCCCAGTCCAGTTTCACAGAGAAAGAACACTTTGCCCAGGTGTTGTTCATCAAAGTGGCCTATTAAAGAAAAGGACGTCATGCAATATAATAGTGGATGGGAACATTATGTTATGTAATCGTGATGCACGATGTGGTTCTGACGTTGAGAATGCTTACGTGTGTGTGGTGGAGTTTGTGAATGACAGAACTTCTTGTGAAATGAACTGAAAAAGTGTTGGAGAAATAATAACCTATTAACTATATGCATGTTTTTTAGGTTGAAAGATGCAAAGCAAGAGTTTGGGGTGGACTGCAAGTCATCAATTCAGGCTTGTAACCTGGAGTGTTTTGCTGCAAAAAAGTTTGATTAAAAATGTTTGTACTTGATATTTTTGGATAAGGAAACGGCATTAATCAAAGTCAAGCATGTATTTTGATCAGGTCATGTTTCATTCCCACTATCTATTGTGGTGTGCATGTTTTGAGACTGATGTGATAGCGACCCCGGAAAATCACCTCCAGTCCTGTTCACAGAGAAGCTTATGTGCAGGTGTGTTTTAATTAAATGGCTAATACCACAAAAATGGGTCAGCATGATATGTTATGAGTGATTAATTCATTAGTGTGGTAATAATGTCGGATGTGTATTATGTAAAGTTTTCGTGTTCTAAGAGTGTGACTAGCTACATTTGTGCGTGCCTGAGTGGTGTTTGAGTGTCTTTTGCTATAGAAGTTGTGTTTGCATTTAAATGGTAATTTTTTATTGTTTTTGAGTTTTTTTGTTTGGGTTTACCAATTGAAGAAGGTGTGCCGTGGAAAGCACGTCCCTGTTCGTTCAGACTGCATTGTTTGCGGCTGTCACTGGGGAACAGGACCTGGACTTTGCGTAAACTTGCAAAGGATTTCGGCCAAGGATTCCTTGCCGATTTGGAAAAACAAGTGTTCTGTTTTCACCAAGCAGCCTCTGTTTCGGCATTGAAGCATTATAGCCAAAGCTTTGACAGTTCCTCATTTTCTTTAATCATTGATTGGTTATTTCAACACGGTCAACACCAATATTTTAAGAGGGGAAAAGTAGATGGCAAGGCAGTGCCTGGGCTATTGTATTTGCTGCAATTGTTATGACACACCACACCTGCGGGGGGAGGTGTTATGAAATTCGGTCTTTCAGATGCAGATCTTAAACATGAGCCTTTATTGGAAGGTGAGCATCTGTTCAGAATGAAAGAAGAGGGTCGTGGTATTTTTGGGTAGGGTCCTTGTTATTGGGATTGTCTTTTGTTTTAAAAAAAGGGCAGAAGGTTGTGTTGGCAAGCGTTTTGTTTAGTTTATGGGGACATAAGGGGTTATGGGACGTGTTGCTTGCTTTCCGTTATACCATCCTTTTGAACAAGCATGGTTACATGTACTTGAAGACTTGCTTCTGAGAGAAAATCTATGGGTTGAGTGTGATGTGATAACACTTTGTCTGTTATTGTGTTTTGTGTCACCATGTCAGGCACTTACATATGCTATTATTGGCTAAAAATGGGGTGTTATGCTATGTGGGGATTCCCATGCAAGCAGTTAAATCTGGGATGTGTTTAGGTTGGTAAATGTTCAAGTGTGTTGGTGGTTTTTTTTTGAAGAACATGTGATGTGAAGTGCCTACAACCCATAATCCAACTGGCAGGAGGATTTTTTTAGTGTGCCAACTGTTCAGTTTGAGGCGTAATAGGGTGACAGTGCCGCTGAAAGGTGAGAGTTGTGGTGTTGTTTGTGTCTGCGAGCCTGCTTGCTGTTAATTCGTTATTTCTGAGAATTAGGAATGGAAAAGTGGTGTCTTGCTTGAGTTTGGGATGTGTGTTGTTTGAGAGTGAATGTGAATAGTGGTCTGGTGAAGCTGTAAGTGTTAAGAGTGTTTCGTCTGAGAGTGAATGGAAGGTATGTCTGCCCGGAGGCCGGTGAGGGTGTAATTCTGAGGTGCAGGTGTTTTGAGCTGTAGGGTGAAGGAGGTTGTGTGAGGTGAATGTGTTGTCGTTGCTGAGATGGTTGTGGTCGATGAGAGTGAATTGTGAAGGTTGGTCTACTGATGTCTTGTAAGTGTGGTCAGTGTTCTGCGAGTGAATGTGAGTGTTTCTGCTGAGGTGCTGATGTGTGTTCTTCGAGAGCTGGGAATGTTGAAGTCGCCGTTGTTACTGAGGTTGTGTAAGCTGTTCTGGTTTTCCTGAGAGTGAATGTAGGCTTATGTTTTGTGTCTGCTGCGGTTGAGCTGTTGGGTGTGTTTCTGCGAGTGGGTGTGATGTTGTCTGCTGAGGGTTTTACTTGTTTGGGTGTTTTTTCTGAGATGGTTTTATGAAGGACTGATGTTTCTGTGTAGGTTGGTGCTATTGGGTGTGTTTTGAGAGTGAATGTGGTGTTGTGTCGCTGTGAGCTGTAGAGATGTGTGTTTTCTGAGAGCGTGAAGGGATTGTGCTTCTACTTGGCTGTAGCTCGGTTGTGTGTGTTTTCTGATTCTGAGAGTGAATCGTGAATGTGAGGTGTCTGCTGAGTGCTAGATGGGTGTTCCCTGAGGGTTTTGTTTGCTGCATGTGAATAGACGTCTCCTCCTATCCTTGAAGGCCCCCGGCCTGTGAAGTGTCCGAAAGTGATGTCTGAGATGAATGCTGAATTGTTGGTCTGCCTGAGGAAATGTAGCGTGCATGTTCATGTGTGCTTGTGAGAATTGGTGAAGTTCTGATGGTTCAAGCTGTGATGCCGATTGGCCTGCGGAAATTTGCGGCTTGTTTAATTATCTGAAGACTTGAATTTGTGGTGTTGGCGTTGGGCACAGAAACGCCATCCCAGTGGTGGAGTTACAAAAGTGGATTTCTCATTGGTTTCAAGAGCAACCAATAATTGTGAAAGAAAGAAGGCCCGCCAAATTGTCTGAGTTTAAATGACATTAAAACCTGTTGGTAGTGAGGAGAACACATTTTTTGTTCAGTGAATCCACTCTGTTTCGGCAAATGGGTGCAAGGCAGTTTGCGAGATTTCTCAAGTGTTGAAAGTTTGTCCCTAAATTTGCACCGATTGTCTAAATGGAGATTCTTAGGCTTGGTTGATGTAGGAGTGCCTGACGCCATGTAATAAATGAAAGCTTGTTGCACGATTGGTAATTCGTTTCTTCCGTTGTCGTTCTCTAAGCATCAGTGGGACACATAGAAACACCTATACGAAAACCCCACTCAAGATTGCTTTCATGCACTGACCTTACAAAACTACTGCTGACCAAAAATAATCATGCATTTGTGAATCAGAAACACATCAAGCATTTGCACTGTGGCCAGAGTACATTCCAACCAGCAAAAAATGTCTTATGTCACCACACTTTTTGGGGCACCTAACGCAAGGATCGGAATTCGAATCCAACTTTGTCCACCCCTGCTGAATTGGACGTTGGATAATTTTATACCTTCCCTATCAAGGCAAAGGTTAACATTTCAACACTGAAAAAACAACCCACAATTTTTTGATGTTGAAATACCGGCATTTGGTACCTACTTAGATCATGCGGAGCCTCTCGCTCCTTATGAACGCCCGTGGTGCGTGTGTGGTAACCAAGGCCAACAAAATGGCCTCTCCCGCGCCCTTGACCGCGTTTGAGCCAGCTCGGCCCCCCTTCCCGCTCGTGCACCTGCCCAAATACGCGACAGTGCCTTAGTTCTTCCCCCGCCGCCCCATCCCCACACTGCTCCTGCGCACATCGCCCCTATTTGTCGCCGGCTCCACAAGCCTCAGGCCCCCTCTCCTCCTGCACTGGCCCTCCCAGAGGCCCGTGCCGCTCCCCCCCCCCCCCCCCCCCGCCGGCCTATCGAATCCCCCCCCCCCCAATGAAAAAGTGCGCCTCGCGAGCCCGTGACCGTCCCCGCCTTGGCGCCATCCCCCCCCTGCCCTGCGCCCCCTCCGCGACCAAATTTGCCAGACATCCCGCCCATCAAGCGCCCTCCACTCACTCCCGGCCCCCTCCGCGCCGTGCAATACACTACCGCCCTGGAGCCCTCCCCGTGCGGCCCTCCGCGCCCGTGCCAGCCACAGCACGGCCGCCATCCCCCCCTGCCCCTGGCCCCTCAAGAGAAAAAGTGCCAGCATTTACGCCCCGGAAAAATCCCCCAACTGCCCTTGGCACCTCCCGCTGACCGTGCAAGCCCTTACCCGCCAGCGAGCCCCCTACCCCTGCCTGGTAGGCCCCCTCTCCGCGCCCGTGCCCCGCCTCCCGCCCGGCGCACTCCCCCCCCTGCCTGGCCCCTCCCGCGACCCGGTGCCCGCGTCCGAGTCGTGCGCCCTCCCAGCCCCGCTCTTGCTCCCCCCCCCCCTCCCGTCAACTCCTGACAGGTGTCCACCATTCTCACAGCCGCATCCTGCATCTTCTGCGCCCCGAATTTACACAACCAATTAATCCACGCCCCCGTACCCCACAGACCAGCGCCTTTTCGAGCATCAAGTCCTGCTGCCCTAACACCCCAGTTTTTAAGAGAACTTCAAAGATAAAGCGCCAACCTGCTCCGATTAATTTTGTACCTGAACGAGAGTTTTTTAAAGACAGCACATGAGGAGCGGGCGGGGGCCCGTGCTTTTTGTGTACCTGCGTATTTGTTGCTGTGTAATGTTTTCGATCCAGGTTGTAAAGCAGCTGTAGTCCATACAACAAAAGAAAGTTACAAAACAACAAAGTGTTGCTCAATTACGGCGGGAAAAAGTAGGAAAGGGCTTGTGTCCTTCTCAGATGACTATTTGCCATGAATGTTCCTCTGAGTGGCAATTACACAATGGTCCATTACACGAAGCAAGAGGTGAGCTCTTGCGATGTGCCAAGGTTTAGTCATCAAGGATTCAGAAGAGCGTGTAACCCCAGCAGATACCCCACCGCAGCGAAACAATCTTGCCCAACTGGATTCCCCCCCCCCCATTTACAATCTCTGAGCTTCATGCTGTTTGAATCATCTGCGAAAAAGCCCCCTCAAAAAAAAATCATTCGATTTTCTTTAAACAATTTCCATTGATGAAAGTGTTTAGCCTTTACCAAAGTGTGGTTCCAAAATGAGATTGCCACGAGCACCAATTTTTTGCGTTCCTTCTTCAGAAATCAACAATGTTCTGCTCTTGCTCAACGTTCAAATCTGGGGAAGGTTTGTCTGTTACGTGTTGTTAATTAAAGCGCGCAAAGCACTGTCCCCTTACAGAGCGACATAATAGGAATATCACTTTGTAGGACCACAAATCACCGTGAACAAGAAGACACTTAAATATTTCAAGGAAACACAAATACATATTATCAAGATCATATAAATAATAATGAAAGACAATGCGGAATGCGTGAATGAGTTGCGAACCCCACCAAAGAAAACCACCCACAAGCCACAGAGAGCGACTCTTTAATGTTAAATAACTGCACAAACAGAACAAATCTCCTGAGGGATGGCACAAGACAAAGCCTCAACATGAAGAAGACAAAACATACCAGAAACAAGTGATCGGACAATAAATCCCCCCAAAAAACTGGAGTCTCCTGATTTTGGACAGAAGCTGAAACTCTCTCCTATGGACCGGCAGAAGAACCAATGTATTTATCAAGATCTTGTATCCATGCCAGTGATGCTTTGTCAAGAAACTCTTGATCAGGTTGAAGTATAAGTAATGCTGGCGGTGTTTGTTTGTTTTTTTTTTTTTTTTTGTTGTCTTTTGGGGGGACACCTGCTGAAGGAAACAAATTTCCTGTGCGTATTTCGATCTAGATAAAGATTAATGTGTGAAGCAAATTTATTCCGTATTTCTTCTTATCCCTCAGGAACAGACAATACTTATCATACGCCAGGGGACAGCACTACTTGACATTTGTGCACACCGGAATATTTTAATAACAGAATATTGCACGCTAGGTGAAGATGTTTGCAAAGTGCCGTTTGAATACATTTTTTTTGCCACAATATCATGTCAGCTAAGCTTAAACAAGTTATATCAACATAGTATCACAGTAGCCATCACGCAAATGCGACACCACCAATCCCCAGCCAGGCCCAAAAGGAAACGCTTCCACAAAAAATTGAGTCTTTGCCAGGACATTCAGTAAGACTGCAATGCAATGGGATATCGTTTCTTACTGTGGCAATAAGCAGAGGTACTCCAAGCTTTCTGGCAGGCTGCATCCTCAAAAAGTATATACGTAGCCATGTGAGCGGGAATCTGCGGCAAACCAATTTCTTTTGCCAGTTTTTTCCTCATGCAGACATGCGCTGCGTTACGGCAGATTGCGACTGTTTAAATACAATCTGCAAAGCAAGGCAGGCAGAGAACTGAAACCGCTGATGAGGAGTTTGGAGTATGCTGAAAGGTGTTTGAAATGTTTGGCTAATCCGTCCTGTCACTGCAGAAGCATAGTTTGGACTTACAGGACTGGCACATCTTACTTGAATTAGTGATTGTTACGTGTCTTCCATTGAATCAAATTAGGGAAATGGATTTAAAGATTACTTTTTATGCGTGCAGGAGAATTTCAACAACTGTGGATCACTCTAATGTACACGCTTTAATTTGGATTGAGAGATCGCTTTCTGTAACATTGGAAAAAACATGATGGATAGAAGATGTGGTTTGCAAGGTCATCGACAATACATAACATGACATGAAATAACCCACAAAAGGGATTCAGCAAATTAGCTGAAAAATGTTCACCTCCGTTTGCAGCAACATTATCAACGAGCAATTCTAAAAACATTGCAAGAAGAAGAATACAGTTTGGCCGTTTTCAATTTTCCCGACGTCCTGCCTATCTACTACGCCCACTTTCATCACAAAAAACCAAAAAAGACCAAAGTTGCCCAAGAAGTGACCAAGGTGACACCGCCAACAAAACAGTCAAGATCAAAATAAAGCCAGTGTTGAATGACCATATGCCTGCTCAGAATGAAACAGAATTAGTTCATGATAAGAAGAGACTGACAATGAAAAACTACTAGGCCAGCTGTTTAAATAAAAAAAGCACTCTTTCGATAAGAATCGACAAATTAACGAAGAAACGAGGTATCGCAGCAGGTTATTAAATGTGAGCCATTGTACTTCAAGAAAGTATGGGAGAAAGCACCTTAAATGTGTGTTTTGAAAAAACGCACCACAAATTGATCCTGGCAAAGAGATGCTAAACTGAAAATTTTGGATTAACCCATATAATGCATTTTGTTTTTAATGCTGGAATGACCCCCAACCTAGACCTCCAGTACATCGTCGAAGTATATGCTTAGTATGTTGTATTTATAAGCCATATTATGTCCCAAATCTGCAGAGATGAGATGGGACTGTTTGTTGAGACAAAACACACCAAAGACTGGCCACTAAAAACAGGGGACACGCGTGGACGCCCAAAGAAGCTATGAAATGAAGGATTGCGTCAAGCCTTGTACCTCAATTAACCGTGTATGTGTGCGCCCACCACACAAAAGCCTGTGTACAGACATCGAGTCAAATGCACTCGCAAACAATGTTCAAGGAAAGTTGTGTTTATCCCCAGGGCTGACACAATTTTCAAAAACACCAAACGACACTAAACGAAACTGAAAAAGTCAGCGAAACAATGTTTTTTTTCTTACATTTGCGAAATGACTGGAATCGTGTGGCATCGAATATGCACAGAACAGACCCACAGAATGACACTTTTTGGATAATATGGGTGTATAGCCACTTTGCTTCAGAATACACCGTGTGTTAAGTTACATCAGAAAAAGAAAGAAAATTCCAGAAAATGTGGATAAGTTACAGAAATTCCATGATGGATATATTTCAAAAACGATTCAGCAACCAAACCTGCCCTGGTGATGCGCCTATGCAACATGAATGGGTGTCTGGAAAGACAATAGAATCCTAGAGCTATATTACAAAACTGTCTCTTATTACAGCGCTTTTGTCCCTTATCAGTAATGATAACGACCTTTGAAACCTCCTATCATTTGATTCTTTGCAACAGTCCTCTACAAAGATAGGCACCCCTGCTGTTGACAGTCTAGGGCACAACCAGACCCTATTCAGTGAGTCGTGTCTATTGTTTGAATTCAAATTATGGATCTATCACTCGGGACATTGAAAAACTGAAGATTTGGAGGACCTTACATAAATTAACCTGGACTATAATGACAAATATTAGGAGGGATTTTGCTTGGGTGCATTGCTTTTGTCTGAGGCAAGAAGCAGAAAGTCTGGAATCAATGGATGAACGTGCACAGAGTAAAACCGGATGATGAAGACCCCATGGCCCCAACTTTCCCGATTTAGGGATAAGCTAACAAAGAAACTGTAAGTTTAGAAAAAACAACACAAGAAATGACCATGCTGAATGTTTGGAGTAATTCGATATTTTGTTAAATGATGATGACAAGCTGTTTAATTTTTCAAGTACAAAAGTGGTGCATACAAACCAAAACGTCAATTGGAAATGGACCCCGAAACCTTTTAACGTCTCATCCACTGGTGGTGGGCTGGTACAGGGGAAAAGTTCACTTGACTTAGGGCCTTCAGTATGAAGCCACATCGTTTTATGTTTGCAACAACCAATGCGACGCCACCAAGAAAACAGGAGTGTTTTCAATAACAGGCCACCCATGGAATGGAAGACACTACACATAAATGCAATCTTACAATGTCACAGTTGCATTTAGCAGTGAAAGAAGGGACGTTTCCCTACCTACCATTTAGGTGAAGAAAAAACTCAAACTCTCTCGTGCTAAATAATAGACCTTAAGTTAGAATTCAGTGATGAAAGATATGGGTTTCCCATTAAACTGCCTTCAATACATACATGGAAAGACTCGGCAAATCAAGCCAAGAGGTGATGTTACCCCTTTTGAAATTGCACCCTTTAGCTGTTGGCGTTTCTATCAGTACTCCTGTTATGGCACAAAAGGTTTTAACACAAGACCATCTACCTGTGCACTTTTGGTCAAAGTTCAAAAAGGGGCTCTGAAACACTGAAAACAATAGTCAGACAGAAACGGATACCACATTTTGCAGAATTTAATTAACCCGATTAAGAACACGGTCTTAAAGGGACACCCCATGCTGATGAGGACATTTCACATTCTACAAAGTCGTGAAACTGAGGGGAGCAGGTTATCGTTCGGCTCCGACATATTTTACCAACAAATTCACACGGTAAATGCAACAGAACTTCACCATCTCAAAGGCCACCTTGTCCTGACTATTCAAAACAATTGATGCACCAGGGGGGACTATCTACCTGACAACAAGAAAAACTGGAAAAAATTGGAAAGAAAAGTCACACCTTCACAGTAAGAACAAATCACTTCTCGGGAGAAGATCAGGGAAACAGCTTTTTTCGGGGGTCTCCTGCCAGAGTTTATGCTGTGTAAGAACATTGACGTTTTGGAAGATGGAGTGGTGATTAAGGACGGTTCTTGGAACTGTAACACCATAGGAAAAACAGGAACTAAATGGATTCCTGAAGCTGTGTATGTCAGTTTGATGACGTTAATGGTTGGTACCCACGAGACGGAAAAAATGTACCCATTCCATATGCACCCGCGCTTTAATAAAACTCCACACGGATAGAGCCACAGGGAGGGAAAGGGCATAACAAGCAAAGGGGGAAAACGAGTCAGTTTTATTCCTCTTGCTCTTGCCTGCTGTTCAACCACAAAGTTACAGGGCCTGATGTTGGGAGATGGCTGTGGTTGTCTCTTACAAGCACGTGTTGGCTCAGGACAAGCTATGTTGGATAAGTCGTCTGTAAGAAGTCTAGATTGGGCCTTTATTTATTCCAGGAATTTGGATGAGAAGGCTAATTATTTGTAATGACGAGGTAAAAACATGCCTTGGGAATTCTATGCCACACTTTCTGGACGCCAATGTGTCACAAAACAAGCAGTCAGCTGGATGTGTTATTAACCGTTTTTGAGTGAAGTGAGGGGTTTAGTTAAAACATGTTACTTGAGTTGGTGTCATACACACAGCATGCTCAGCCTGACTGTATAGCTGTGACAGAAACAGGGTTAACATCCCAGTTCTGCACTTGGCAGGTTGACATGGAGGTTTAACCAGTTTTTCACAGTCGTCCACGGAAGTCGTCGGGCATACGAAACACAGCAAGGGCTCCGGCTTTCTACTGCTCCTCAAAAAGTTCAACTTCATGGTCGGAGGGGGAATTGGACCTCCCACAAACACCAAACTTAACCCCACTTCCTGATGACCCCCAATTTAATCGGGGTGATAATTTACAACAATTGTAATCATCAGGTTTAGTTTGCTGTTGTGTATCGTTCCACTTCATCCATGTCTGTGTTCAAGCACAATTTGCAACATACTTGATAACATGGCTAGAGGCACAAATACGTCCATTGTGGTTCTGGGAGATTCACTGATTGAATCCTGAAATCATTCATATCAGTCTGCCAATTTATGTCACTTCAGGATATTGTCAGCACGTCACATCTCCAACTACAGAAAGAGGCACTTGTGAATTGGAGTAATGTCTAGGTGAAATATCATCAATATGAAAATTTTCATTCCGAAGTGTGTCTCAAAACATATTTCAGTGATTGCATTCCAGGGCATAGGCCGGCTCTTCTTAAGTGGAGGTGTGTTTAGACCGTTTTTGTTTTTCTAATTCCAAATGTGGGTTTTCTTTTTTTGGTTCCTATGAATTGAATGTATTTTCTCTCATTGTTAACTTGTCTGCAATCTTCATTGACTCTGTATGAAATGTCTGTATGAACATTTGGTTTGTTAACATATTTTATTTGCTACCAAAAGGTACCAATCTCTTTAGAATTAAAGCCATTCCAATTCTATGTGTTGTTAAAAATATTTTAGAATGAAAAGCATGATGATCTACGCTTGAATAATATGTTATTATATGTTATTTGATAAATGTCTTGTGTTTAAAAGTGTTCCACCCTTATTTTGGTGATTGTCAAGGAATAGCATGCTTTTCTAAAAAGTATATAGTCATGTAATTTAATTGATATCAATGCTTAAAAAAAAAGACATAACTGGGAAATGTTGGCATTGTATTATTATATAGCAACTTTTTAGTAATGTATGTTTGTTTGTTTTTGCAATGGTACATATTCGGTAGCTAATATGCATTAGGCAAAGATTTCTTCCCACTAATTGCTGCTGTGCTTCTTGCACACCCAGGGGCTGTTCCACCTCTGCTGACTGTGGCAATGCTAAAGCTTCAAACAGGAGGACAGTTTCCACCATGCTTGCTCCGCTTGTGCTCGCCTCTGGCTTCCCCGGCGATGCGTTAACCTTCGATCGTGCCGGCTTCTGCTTGCCAACCCGGAGCGTTTTTCCACCTTAATGTTGTGCTCTGCTCCATTACGGGGTCTGATTCTTGCCTCAATATGTTTGATGCAGTGCTCTGCTACAACTCTGTCGCTTTGCCAGCTTATGCTCCACCGGGTGTTGCGTTCACCTATTTGCACTGTGCCATTGATCTGGCTCCCACCTGGCGGCAGTTTCCACTCTGTTGATTGTGGCTGGCTATGCGCCACCCGTGCGGCTGCTCCACCTTGCTTGGCTGAGTGCACGCCTCATCTTCAACCGGCGGCATGTACACCTCTGTGCTGTGCTCTAGCTCCACCGGCGGCTGCTCACCTCTGGTGTGGAAGACTTCTGCTTTATTCCACGGCGGTCTGCTCAATCCTTGTTGCTTTTGCCTCTAGCTTCTGACTTCACCGGTGGCCTGATCCACCTCTGTGCTTGTTGCCCTCCGTTTGCTCCACCCAATGGCGTTCCACCTCGTATGTGTGTGGGCCCGCTTATGGATAAACCAGTGATGTTCCAACATCGGCTGCTTGCTGTTGTGCCTGGCCCCCCGGAGCTGCTCCATGTCCTCTTGCTTTGCCCTGTTCTGACCTGGCCCGGCGGGGCTCTCCCACCTCTGTGCTGCTTGTTGCCTCCTACTGCTCAACCGGCGGCAGTTCACATCTGGATACTTGTGCAACATGGATCTGGCTCCAACCGGTGGCAGTTCCCATTCGCTGCTGATTTGCCTGGCCTATCTGTGGCTCCACCCGGCGGGCTTGGATACACCTCTGCTGTGTTCGCTCCTCCTATTTAATCAACCCGGTGGATGTTTACAACTCTGCTGTACTGTTGCCATGCTTATGCTCACCCGGCGGCAGTTTCCACCTTGTAATGTGCCTGCTCTGCTCCACCGGCGGCAGTTCAACCTTCTGCTTGCTGTGCCAGAATCGGATTCACACAAGGCGGCTTTACTCTCCAATCTTTTGCTTTGCCATGCTCTGCTTCCCGGGGGCTGTCACCTTGGGATGGCTGTGGCTGTGCTTTCAACCCGGCGGGCATGTTGCTTCCACCTCCCCCCCCTTGCTGCAGTGCCATGCTCTGCCCACCCGGCAGCTCCTCCAACTCTGCTGATGTGCCCTGACTTGCTCCACCCGGCAGCTGCGCCACCTTGATGCTGTTGCCCGCCTTCTGATCCACCCTGACGGCATGTCTCCAAATCTGCTGCTGTTGCCTTGGCTCGGATTAACACGGTGGCTGTTTACAATTCTGCTAACTGGGGACCTGCTCTACCTACACAAGGTGGCTGATTTTAACCTTGTGCTTGAGTAGCACTGGCTCTGCTCCACCTGGTGGCGGTTCCACTCTTGCTGCCTTTGCCTGACTCTGGATCTCCACACGGTGCGCAGTTCCATTCACTGATGTTTGCCCTGCTATGCTAAAACCGGAGGTAACCTGTCCTTTGCTCCACCTCGCTGATGGTGCCCCTCTATCCAACCCGGTGGTGTTCCTTCAACCCTTCCTGGACGGTGCATGCTCTTCCACCCGGCGGCAGTTCCACCTTTCTGCTACATGTGGCCCTGCCTGCCCACCCCGGCGGCCAGTTTCCAACTCTGTTGACGGGGCCCGGAAATCTGTTCCAGACCGAGGCTACTTCACATCTGTTGCTTTGACTTGCTCTGCTTTCACACGGCGAGCATCGTTCGCCAACCTATGCTTGTTGTGGCTCTGACTCAAAAGGCGGCTGCCACATTTGCTGCTGTGACCTGCTCTGCATCCACCCGGCAGATTGCTTGCCACCTCTGAGTCGTGCCTGCTTCTGATCAACCCGGTGGCTGTTCCACCTATGTACTGTGGCCTGCTCTGGCTCCAATACCTGGCGGGCAGTGGCCACCAATGCTGATGTTGCTCGGCTGTCTGCTACACCGGTGGTGCTCCACCTCTGACTGCTGTTTGACACTGCTCCCTGCTCACCGGCGGCTGTGTTTTTACACACCTTGTGAAGTGCTCTCGATTACACCCGGAGGATGCTCCAATATGTTGATGTGACCGACTCTCGAAAACCGGGGGCTTGCTCACCTCTGGTTGCTTGACCTGGCTCTGCTTTCCATCTGGCGGGATGGTTCCACACCCTATGCTGCTGTGTTGCTTAATGGTGTCAAACCGGAAGGCATTGCTTTCCCATACTTATTGCGCTGCTGTGGCCCATCCTCTGCTTTCACCAAGCGGTGTTACAACTCTGCTTGTTGTGCAACTGCTCTGGACTCCACAGAGCTGGCTGTTCACACCGCGGCTGTGAGTGCCTGCTCCAAACCTCGGCAGGTATTGCTGACAATTCTATGTTGCTTGTGCCGACTCTCTGCTACACCCGGAGGCTGCGCCACTATCTGTTGCTTTGCCCTTGCTCTGCTTCCAACCGGCAGGATGCTCACATCGCTGCTGTGCCATGCTCTGCTTCCACCGGCAGCTCGCTCCACCTTGCTGCTGTGCCTGCTTTGCTTTACCACCGGGCAGATTGCTTTAATTTTTCACGGTTCTGCTGCGGGGACCTCGATTTTGCTCCACCAGACGGACTGTAACTGTTTCAAACTCTTGGTGCTTGTGCTGTGTCACTTGCTCGGCTTACCACCGGTGGTGTTTAAACCTTTGATTGCTGGCAACGTCTTTGCTCCAGTTCTCCCAGCGTCGGTTATGTTTTCCTCAACCCTCTCTAGCTGCGTTTGACCTCCTTTCACTCCTCCACCAGGTGGCTGTTACACCTTGTGTATGATGTTTTTGCCCCTTGCTCTTCGCTCAACCTGGTGGGCTGCTTCCCCTCTGCCTGATTTTGCCCTGCTTTACTTTTCGCCTTTCCCAACCGGCGGCAGTTCCATATTAATGCTCGCTTTTGCCCTGCTCTGCTCCACCCCGGCCGGGCCTGCTCCACCCTCTGCGCTTGTTGATCATCCTCTCCTCACACCGTGTGGCTGTTGCCCACTCTCGTTGCTGGCTGTGCCCCTGCGGTGCTCACCTGGTGGCTGTATTGACACTCTGTCCTGATGGGGCAATGCTTCACCCGGGTCGCCTTGCTTCCAACTCTCTTGTGCGTGTGCCCCTATTTGCTGCTCTCTCATCCGGCGGCTGCATTCCACCTCTGATCTAGCTGTGTCCCTCTTACTGCTCCCACGGAAAATGCTCACCTTCGCAGTGTGCCAGCTTCCTGCTCACCCGGTGGCTGGTTCCACCTTGTTGCTGCTGTGCCCTGCTGACCTTGCTCAACACGGCAGCTTCCCTTCCACCTGTCTGCTGCTGTTGCCCTTGCTCTGATACAACCGGAGAGACAGTTTCCACCGTGCGGGGTGTTTGCCCGCTTCCACCCGGAGGCTCAACTTCTGTTTGCTGTGGCCGGTATGCTCCACCAGGCCGGCCTGTTGCCACCTCTGATGTGTGCCTGCATCTGGATAACCCGGTAAACTGTTTGCACCTTGCAGCGTGCCCTTGCTTGCTCCACCCCGCAGCTGGTTTCCACATCTGGGACTGGGGACCCGCTTCTTGCTCCACCCGGCGGGCAGCGCCACCTCTCTGCTGTTGCCCGCTCTGCTGTTGCCTGCTCTGCTGTGACTGCTCTTGCTGCACCCGGCGCTTTTTCCACCTCTGGCTTGTTGCCTGATGCCCCCAGGCAGCTCGCTCCACCTCTGTTGATGTGCCGGCACACTGCTCCAACGGGGCTTAAGAGGCACACCATGTTCCATTTTAATTGGTGGTTATTTCAAATGCTTGACCATCTGAAATCATCATTTCAGGCTTTGCCCAGATTTTCATTGGATTCCACTCACGGATATGTTTAGAATGTATCCATCTCCAACAACAGAAAAGAGGCCGTTGATTGTCATGTATAAGTCAAATATAAACAATATGAATCGTACCCATCAGGAAGTTTTCCAAACAGATTGCAGACGTTTAAGCGATGTCTGTTTTAATGTTTTTTTTTTTTTTTTGTTAATTAGTTAATGTTTTTGTTTTTGCAATTAAAATTAATAATAATAATCAATAATAATCATGGAGAATTCCATAATCAATTTTTTATTTCTTACAAAAGTACAATGTCTGTACATTTTAAATCCATCCAATTCTAGTACATTTTCTAAAACATTTTATAATGACATTGCATTGATGGCTTCGAATTGAAATATGTTATGATGTTTTTATTTGAAAAAGTTGGTTTAAGAGTTCTTCCACTTTTTTAATGACTGTTAAGGCCATAGCATGGGCTTTCTAAAAGGATATATACATGGTTAATAATGACATTTTATGTTTTCTTTGTTTATTAATACTGTGAAATTCGGCAACTAGTTTGTAGCTTTCGGCCAATTGGTTGATTTTTTTTTTTTTTTTTTTTTTTTTGTCCACGTTGTCATTATTGGTAGCTATATGCCTTGAACGACATTACATAACATTTTTTATTGGTCAACAAACAAAACGTGTTACCTTTTGTATGGAATCTAACCATTAAATAGAGATGTATTTGAAGGTTTAAATATCTCATGTAAATAAAACTGCAAAAAACGGAAAAACATAAATAAATAAAATTAAACCAAAAACCATTTCTCTAGTCCTTTTTCTCACAGGCACTCCTTGTATTATGCTTTAAAAGTCTTTCTTTGAATATTTATTTAAATATCTCCATTGGGCAAACAATTTTGGCTTTTTAATTAAGTTTCAACCTATGTATTTCAATTTTTTTTTTTCCATTAACCAGGGAAACAGGCTTGCAAATACCAGCTGTTGTTCTCAATTGACTTATGTTCCGTATTGTTTGCAAGCCGGATTTCCCACGTGTCAACATCGATTTTGTTCTGGCAATAAACATATAGTTTGTAGCCCAGTTTCAAAGTTTTCAACGGGGGGGCAGTGTCGAGCTGTTGTATATCATAGCTGATTACAAGTTGGGACCATCTCTGGTTTGTAAGTGTCATAAGCACCACAACTGTTCAGTTAGGGGTCTGGCGGTCGAATACTGCACATCACCTTAGGAGTAAACAACATTGTTTGTAGCACCAACTTCCCCGGATTGGGAGTTGGCCACACCCACACACTTTTACCCCAACTTCATTCCAAACACCTACACATTAATATTTAATTGGACTTGTTTCTAGTAGTTTATACACCAAATTGGTTTAAAGGTTGCATTAAATGTGACGCAAACACGGAAAAACGAAGTTTTTCCTGTGCATGCTTGCCTACACCACATTTCATGTGGACTTAGAAAAATCCAAGTTGAGGTCGCCTAAATAAACACTGGCGGCCAAGTGTATTTTTCGGACCAAATATTTGCAAAGCTTTTTTGAATGAAAACTCCCCGGCGTTAAAAACATCCAAATGTGGATGTTAAAATAAAAAAAAAAATGGGGTTAGCCCACCAATTGGGGCCGACTTCCTGTGTGGGGTTTAGTGGGTTTTGGGGGTGGGGGGCAGATAATATATAATTTTACTTGTCTGACATTGGTTTCATAGGTTTCTACCAAACTTCAGGTGTCTACAATGGAAAAGGTTCTGTCATTGAGAATATGTAATTTTTGACACTTTTGAGGTGTGGCTGCTACGAAGTCAGCGTTTTGAAGCAGTAATTCATTCTGCACATGGACAATACACAAATTTTTTTTCATTCAACCTTGGAATTTGGGTTCATAGTGAGGGGATTTATGCAGAGCATTCTATTTAGTCGACA
>JAIEZT010000768.1:0-32488 GCA_019594935.1 Periophthalmus modestus | reverse complement strand
GGGTTTGATATAGGAGTTGAATGTGTGTGTTTGGTTTGACAGCATAGTAAAGACAGTAAATAGTATAGGAAAGTTAGCTGCGACGAAAGAATTCTCAAAAGTCAGGTGACGCAAAAGGATCAAAGGCTTTTGTACAGAAGTTAACTCACAATACACAGGAAACAAAACCAACTGTAAGAGGGGGGGCCCCGTGGAAATGAAAGGGGGCGTCTCATCACCACGCTCGAGGTAGAGGCGACAGTGAGTTACTACGAGGACAACAACGAATCTAGGCCAGTAGACAGTTTTACTAGTTTGCATGCTAGTGGACTTGTGAGTATCACTACTGGTGGCAGAGGCAATCCTGGCTGCCAGAAGTGGCACAAGTATTCCATCTGTTCCGGGAGCGTTCATGCCTAGACGGTGTGCGGTGAAGGACAGAGGGGGGGGGTGGTCCAAGCATAGAACAGGACCCCCCCAGACAGAAGAGCTACGGGAAGGGGTGGCTATTATCACCGCTTGCAGCTCTTATTGTGTGTTGTATTTTGTTATTCTTTGCAGTCAGTCAGTACATTATATCCAGGACCCGCAGTTCAAAGTGATCTTTTTCGAGCGAGCTGTTGGTTTCATCTGCTGGATTAAAAGCAGTTCTCAGAGGAGTGCTGTGGAAAGGTCTATCTTCTGATTTGGAATGTATTACCAACTGTTTGTGCCTTACAGAGAGACAGAGCAAAGAGTCTGTGCTGCTCCCACTGGAATGTAGCATTAAAAATACTATCCTCTCTTATTTACTGCTTATTTTACTCACAGCCTGGAGTAGTATAGAGAAAGATGGCCTGAGCTCTCTCTCTCTCCTCTCTTCTTCTCTCTCTGCTGCTCTGGCGCTCTGCGCTCTGTGCGGGAGGTAGCTAATACATTCATAATTTACACTCCTCTTTTAGGCTGTTTGAGCTGGAGGCTTAGGCGCGCTCATTGCAATGGTCTGAGGCAGCGCTCTTTCACAGTTGTTGGCACTGTCAGTTCATAATAGCAAGGTTAATAAAGGCGAATCTTTATAATGCGCAGGTCATAATATTTGGTGAGGTCTGCAAAAAAATCATGAATTATGCTATTTAAGCTTGTTTTTGAGAGTTTGTGATCTTTGTAGGTGAGAAGATAAAGAGGCAAAACTATACCTGTGCAGCTGCAAACTGTTATCATAGTGTGTTGGCTGTCCATCTAAATGATTCTTATAATAGCACTGAGGATTTCGAGTGATGTGGTCTCTGAACGAAGCTAGAATGAACAGGATGCATTTAAATCGCTGCTCAACACATATCTGTGTTTAACTATGGGAGGTTTTTGATTGCAGCCCCCTCATTTGTGCAGTTGAGTCTGTTTTTATTAATAGTTGTTACAAATATCCAGGTTTAAAGTCTGGAGTCTCTAAAACAATCAGTTAGTTAGTATTGTCATGGTGGCCTGCTGAATCAATATATTACCCAGTATTTGTATTTCTTTGTATCTTTAACACACTTATTTTGTGACAGTGCTACAATGATTTGCTTGTTTAGAAAAAGCGGACTTTGTTTATGCAATAGGTTTAACATATTCACTGTTTTGATCATTAAAATGGGTGTAGTTTGTATTAACTTTTTGCAGATAGTGGCATAAATAAAGAAATACTGTTGTTAAAATCGAATCAAAATCGTGAGGGACTTGTGATTCCCAGCTCTTGTCAGAATATCCTTTGGCTAAGGCCTGTTCTCTTTGGCACTTAGCTTCTGCCGTGGTAATATATGCTCACAAACACAGTACATTCAATATTTGTGTATTTATGTGGATAGAGCAGGTTAGCACTCAGTCATTCAGAGGCGCTTTCCAGGAATTATCTTCGACCAGCCCCACCTCCCTCCTCTCTCAGGTTCACCCCCTTCTCCTACCCCCCCTCCCAGTCTCCTTCACCCTCCCGGGCTGTGTGGATGTGAGACTGAGCGATGGACGGGGGATTACTGAGCCTTGTCTCATTCAGTAGCAGTATGAGTCATCCTGCTACATGTAGAGAAGTCACTGCAATGTTTGCAGCACCCACACTTCACGCGCAACAAATGCCATTACAGTACTACAACGACACACAACTACTACTGCCACGACCCATTCTACTACTATGAATGAGGACAATACTGGACCACACCGAAACTACGCCCCTACATGAAAATTTGCTGTTGAGTACTTGCTTTAATATCACTCATTATTAATTATAAAAGGTCCCTACAAAATGGTAAAGATTTTCATTAAATTACATATTATTCAGGGTATGTCTCCATCTGCTGGCATTTATTGGAATTACAGCACAGAGAAAATTGGAGAGAAAAGAAAAAGGATCAACTTCATTTTCCTCCTTTACGTTAATTAATAACATTTCCTAGCATCTTATTTCATTCATCATGACGAGTTTATAAGCGCTGTCACGCGGTAATACTAACACCGACTAGCATGCTAACAGTACACTTCCTGATTGTTGTCGGAAAACAGAACGCTTCATAACGCTGCTTTATGCGATACATCTATTCAGGGGCAAGACTAATTTTGGTCAATAAATTGTGTACATGTGTATTAATGAGTCACACACTGTAAGAATACTTCACTCAAAAAACATCACATCATCTGTACTTTTTGCACCCAAACTTCACCCCAACTCCTTTATCTTTCAACAGGCGTGCGCGCTCAGTTCCTTTGGCACTTGGCGTTCCCGTTTTGCCTTTCACAGCAGTTTTCTTTCACACTGTTAATCTGTCATTTCGAGCACCCAGACCCCCCCCCCTTTCTCCCCCTCCATCCCATCCCACACTCCTTCTTCCCTCTTTGCCTGTGAGTGCCTCCCAATAGTGCTTCGGAGCTAGCTTTAATGGATATATTTGCTTGTGGTTGTGAAAGCTCGTTAGGCTCCAGATAAGAGGTCCTCGATGGCAGCGCTGGCGTCCATAAATCTGCCTGATAAATAAATGTAATGCTGTGCTGTGTTGTCCTCTGCAGGGAGCTGATGGAGAGCTGCAGCCCGGCCACCAGGTGAGTCATCGGCCCAGGTATGCACTGTGCACTCATACTAACTCACAATCACACCACCGCCAGTTTGAGCCAGTGTCTCAGTCTGCGATGAAAGACACGTTTGCCCCGAGAATTACATTACAAAATACTTTTCTTGCTAACATGCTGTATGCTAAATGGGATGTGACACTATAAAGAAGCATCTTGATTATGACACCATGATCAAACAACACTGGAAAATTGTAAAGGCCCTGCACCGTATTTTTACTTAGAACAGCACTAGTTCATTTTTAACAATTTGCAGTGATTTTTCCTCATTCTCTTATGTATTATGAACATCCTAATTATTTGCCATGATAAGTTTATAAGGGCTTTTTTTCACAATTTCACACACTCCCCTGATTACACAATTTATACTTAGATGCTAACAGAAGGGTGGACTCCGGCAGTGGACATATTTGACCTCAAAAGCTGTTTATCCATCCACTCGCCTCTTCTTCCGCTTATCCTGAACCAGATCGCGGGGGGCAGCAGTCTAAGTAGGGTCCGGGTTCCCAGATCGATTCCCTCACCCCAGACACATGCTCCCCACTCCTCTGGTGGGCACCACACCCCAAGGTAGTTCCCCAGGCCAGCCAAAGAGACCATAGTCCCTTCAGTGTGTCCTGGGTCTTTCCTGGGGCCTCCTTCCCGGTGGGACTTGCCTGGAACACCTTGGGGGTCCCACCAGGAACCAGCTGAGGTTGCCCTGGCTCAGGCAACCTCAGCTGGTTCCCACTCAACATGGAGGCCGCAGCAGCAGCTCTACTCCGAGCTGTTTATACAGTATATATTATGTACTGGTCCTAGACACACTTTGCTCAAATACATGGAAAAAGTTGGTACATTTTCATCCTCAGTGTCTAATGCAGTAACATTCTTCAAGTATGTGACAAGCTTTATGAAACCCCCTGAATGACAAAGTAGCGTTAATGTGACATAACAACTAACATAAACATGAACATCTGATAGAAAAAGCACTTTAGGTTTACGTGTTGGGATGATCACAACTATCCAAATCCTCTTGACAACCTCAACGCTAAATATACAAAAAACACTGATCAGAAAAAGCCAAAGACGATTAACAGACTGTCAGTCATCTGTTTGCTCTGACAATGGGTGCGATGGACCTCCTTTTGCTGACAGAAAATATTCCCCATCCAATCTTCTGAGGACACAAACTATAGCGTTCATCCACAATGAGCGCTTTTATATTCTCCGCTCTCCTGAGATGTCACTGATTGCAAAATTTGAACACTGCACCAAACTGCGTCTTGTACGCGACACGTCTTGTTTGTTCATTTGTTTGTGCATTCATTTTTTAGGAATACATTCAAATTCTGATAAGCTGGGACTGCTGTGACTTCTTTCTCTACTGAGGAATTGTTTCATTGTTAGATGCGACAATATCTGTGGAATGCCAAGTACACGCAAATCCTAGCTATAGAGGCATATCTAGTTTGCCCCTCAAAGCGGGTTCAGATTGTTTTGGAGTCTTTGTGTGCTGGTCTCTGCACTGTAACTTTTCTGATGGATGGTCCACCACCTGCTTGCCGCCATTTTAATGTTATAGTTTTGCCAAGAATGTTGCATAATATGGCATTTACTCATTATGTGGAGCGTTTCTTCAGTTGCTTGTGCTGTTAAAAGTTGAAAAACACATACATTAATCTTTACTACGAGCAAGCTCTCCTCTCCACAGAATCTGATCGCAAGTTTCTGGTAACATCACCTGTTCGTCTCTATGGAGAGATAAATACGTTTAATGCCATACTTTGGAAAATTCTAGACAAATCAATAACTTTCCTTCTTGATTCCTCGATTTTGCTGGAAAATTGAGGATGTCCCCAACCACAGAGGAGACGCAGTGAGACAGACTTTTCCTCAGGCGCTAGTTTGAACAACCCTTTACTTAGCGTTATTTTAGATTATTAGATTACTATTCTAGGACTTATTTTCAGATGAACATATATCGGACATGTTTTTATTAGTTTTTAATGTTAAATTCAGAATGATGTAACATGTCAGACATCCTTTGCTGCTGCTGCTGTACTCGTGTAGTTGCCCCAATACAAACTCCTCACTGTGAGCGTTTATTATTTGATCTTGAACCTTCCTCATCCTGTTTCCTTCCCTTGTCTCCTCTGAGGGACTTTGGGACGCCACTTAATATGTTGCCTTTGACTGACAGCCGAAAATCGAATCAAGAATCAAGGAGAAGGAAGCAAGGACAGATAACTGAGACAGCCCTGGAGTCAGACCCTGCATCAGGAAAGTTACAGAGTACACCTTTAAAAGCAATAGGCGACGTGATTAATAGCTATGGCTTTTTCATCCAACGTCTGTCTGCCTCTTGTGGTGCAGCTGAATGGCAACTTTCACGCATTTCCATAGCCTTCCACACAAACTTTTTCTGCAAACATCACATACAGCGTAGTCTGCGCCTCTACACACCACTCTCCTCTCTCCGGCTTCATTCAGCCTGCACCCCTCCTCTTCCTCCTCCTCCCTCCTCCTCCTCCTCCTCTTCCATCCTTACCTCTCTCACTCTCTCCTCTGCTGCCAGCCCGTCTTTCCAGTCACTACCGCTCCGCCGTCTTTTTTCCTACGCGCTCTGAAAACGCGGGGATGCTCCACTCGTGCCGCGCGAACCTTGTCCCCGCACCTGCCCAAAATGAGGCGGAAAGCGAGTAAACGGTAAGACATTTCCGGGGTGGGAGGAGAGGTGCACGGGTCTGGTGGATTTTTGTAATTGCATGAATGTAGCTATAGTAACGTGGCACACTTGTGGATACAGTGTTTGCTGCTTGCGTTGCATAGTGAACTCAATAGGTTGGTGTAAAGGTTTTTATAGCAGCACTGCAGTGGAATTGAAATGTTCGTGACTGCCTGGTTCATTCAAGTATCCAAGGGTTACACTCAACTCAATGGGGCAACCACGGCTGCATGACAAAAAAGTTTAGACTCAAACTCCAATAGCACGATGAGAAGAGGCTGAACGATTCCTCTGCGCGTTGCCCTGGGCTGCTACATAACGGGCATGTCAGCATAACCATATCCAAACACGCAGATGGTAATTGGATTCACACCCAAGACTTAACCTGAAGCGATGGGGAGGCATTGATTAAAGAGCGCCTTTCCTGTTACATCAGATGGGCTCAAAGGATGGGGAGAGGGTTGCAAAGATCTCTGGCAAGTTTTAATGAATGTGTTGAAATAGAGAATGTGGCTAATATCCGCTGACTCGTTTATATTGCATAATCTTGATGAATTTGTAATGGTATTCAAAATGAGGAGTAGTTTGTTAAGGCGTGTAGGAGTTCAAGTAGGCTGGAGAGCGCTGTTTTACCGGCTGCTCTTTGGGAAACGTGCGTTATCAAGGGGTTAGGGGCTGTAGGACTAATGTGTTCCTATTTAAAATAACAGGAACCATTATTATTAACATTGTCTGGGCGTTTTAGAAGAGCAGGAGATGATTAGTGAGTGAGCCTACCGCATTTAGTTTCAAATAGTCCTTGGACTTGAAAACACATTTTTAAAAAACTTAATTTGTCTTATATTTTAGTGTACAGTTCAATATGCTGTGTACGATATAGCCCTAATTAACTATACTAACTCATCTGCCTCCTTACCTCCCTCAGTGAAGCATCTTTACTGTACAGTTCAGTTCATATATTGTGTAAGAGGTAGGCCTAAGTTCTATATGGTGCCAATCTCTTGTTTTGGGATTGACTGAACAACATATTGCGATCGAACTAAAAATGCAGTTTGAGTTGATGTAATTATTAAATCAAAAAGGCTGCAATTTATTTAGTCCAGGGGTGTCCAATCTATGGCCCGGGACTGATCAGAATCAGTACTTTTTTACGGCAAATTTGAGTAATTCTACCAATATAACCTAAATAACATCACATTGCATTGTTATACAGAGCTAATATTAATATTTCAAGCCTTATTTAAAGTATGAAGTCAAAACTATGTTAAATGCACCGTCTGAATTATCCCTTGCATTGACCCACTGGCCCTCCATGTTGAATATTTTTCAAGATATGGCTCTTGGTGAAAAGCGTAGACAATAGAAAGTCCTCTGCTTGTACCTGTAGTTTAGATGCATGGGACTTCTGTATTAGTTTGTATTTCAGTATTTTCTTAAATGCAGTTTACATCGAAACACTCTGAACTCTAAAGAATCCTACTTTTTTACATATATTGCAAATCTAACTGCGATCGCAACGCTTGTCCGAAAAATCTCACTTCACATATTGCAGCACTAGTATATGGTATATTGTTTCAAACTAGATCAGATAGGTACTTTTATCTCTTAATAATGAAAACGACCTTGCAAATGATCCGTTCAGAGTCGTCTATTCATCACGCTCATAAAAAGTTTGTAAGTGTGCAGCGTCTTGTTCAGTTGCATCACGTTTTGTCTGA
Source organism: Periophthalmus modestus (assembly GCA_019594935.1). Classification (NCBI taxonomy): domain Eukaryota; kingdom Metazoa; phylum Chordata; class Actinopteri; order Gobiiformes; family Gobiidae; genus Periophthalmus; species Periophthalmus modestus. Next base: position 25,009 of record JAIEZT010000768.1, on the reverse strand, counting down.
AAAACAACAACCGTACGAATAGTGAATGATGTCAGCGCCCTCCTCCCACTTACACCTTCACATTACAGCTGAACCAACAGGACATATGGTGGCATTAAAATGTGCCAGAAACTCAAGGCAAAACACTCGCAAACTGAGAAACAAACTCGTCTTGAGCGCTTTCAAACAAAATCCTCAGCTCCAGCGAAGCTCAGCAGTACAATGTAACACTCCTCTGGCATCCTCTGTCATTTAATCAGCCTTAAAGAGGAAGGTGTTTTACTTCTGTGAGAGATATATTTAGATCACCATGTTACCTTTTATTGTTGTGTAAGTCTCCCCTCCTTTTGCTCTCTACGCTAAGTCACTCCCCTTTCAGAGCGCTATCACAACGCCATTAGCATCGGTTTATCAAGTTGTTGTGTACAGTTTTGTATCCTGCTTTTGTGTATTTATGGAGAATTGTCATGTGGGACAATGGGTGACGTAGGCTTGTGGGCGGAGCTTTGCACAGAATCATACAACAAACTATAAGGAGGGTTCGAGACAGATTGCTAAATTACTGAAACATGCATGGAAACATTCATAAAATCTCTTCAATTTGATGAGGAAACATGGGTAGAAAGCTAAAAAAAAAAAAAAATAGATTTTGCATAATGCCTTCTCTTTAATATTGTCTTACTTTTTTAGCATAAGTACGGCATAAAAAATACAGCTTGGAACATTCAGAGAAAACTTAGGAAAGCCATTAGGAGTTACATGTTTGTGGGGGATTCATTCAAACATGCATGAGGTCTTCTCCACTCGGGAGGCTAAAGTGTTATTTTAAGTTATTTTAGCTTTCATAAATTGTCCAGACAGAGACCTTATGTCACAATTCAGTATTTATTTTCATGCCGGTTCCAACCTCCAATAAAGGGAGAGGCTTGTGTCAGAGAGAATCCACGGTCAAACATCACTATGAAAGCTCAGTTCATTTGAATACTTTTTTTACTTTCATAATATTAGTACATTTTAGTCTGAATATTTATGAGAAAGATTTAAAGAAGAAGAAAACAGACCTGGAGTTTGGTTTTGTTTTCATTCACACATGTTTAACAACAAACCTGCATATTCAGGCCGAGAGTTCTTCCCTCAAATGAAAAACAATCTGTTCCACCTTGTGATGTCATCAGGTGGCAATACAGAAAGCGCTCCACTATGTTTTTAAACTCCATACACCTTCATTAGAGTCATTAGAATAAATTGCAGCCCTGGTTGTCAAGCTTTGAAGCTACATCTATTGTTTGAGACTCCTTGAACTGTCTTCACTGCTCAGTTCACAATTGTAGAGTTTCTGTGGCAATCTCAACTGAACAAAAGTTAAAACTAAAATATTTCTAGAAAGGGCAGGGCAGCAGTTTATGGTATTCTAGTGTAATGCAGTATAGCAGTTCAATTTAACCTATACATTTTGAGGCTCAGAGATGTAAACCAGGATTATTCAAACAAAGACAAAAACACAAGCCTGGAGGTTGAAGAAGTAACGGCATTATAACATGGCTAAAAGCTCACAGGAGTCAATTTTGCGTAAGGACCTGTTATAAAAGAAACAAAACCGCTGACATCCGATTGAAAGCCGTGACACAATGATTTCTCCCCATTTTACGCTACAGCGGTGCAAATGTAAAGGCAACAACAAAGTTCCGCATTGCCAGACCGCACTGATGAGCCTGCCTACGAGAGCTACAGTTCACAGTCTGGAGCAATCTTGGAAAGTACAAAGCAGTGGGCGTGTACGGGGGCTAGGGGAAACCGGGAATATTCAGAACAATGGCGTCTGAATGCAGGAAATAAGTATTATGATAAGGGTAATATTTTGATCCAAGGCTTTTTAAAACGGTGGTGAAGAGAAAAAAAAGTGAGAGGCTGAGGTGGCTGGTGGTTCTGCTGCTGATTGGTGCGCGAGTCAAAGATAGCAGGCTGTGATTGGACGTAGAAAAATACATTACTGGCTGTGCTGTATCACGTGTGTATGTTGTTCAAAGTGAAACAAAATGAAAAAATGAAACAATAGGTATTTTTCTCATATTTTTTTATCTGAATACGAGTGTGTGAAGAAACCAGCTGGTCTAAAAAGTGTACCTTTATAATGAACATGTGCTCCGGGGACCCTTTACCAGTGCAGGTATCAGACCAGAATACTTGTACATTCATGAGTGCATAACATTATAAGTCAGATCTGTGAAAGATGAAAAGTGAGTGACCAAAGTTCCTAAGAATGTCGCCTCTTTTGAATCAGGCTTCAGCGCTGTTTAATTATCTGTTTCTAAGGTGTACACTTTTCCTCCCACCTCCTGCTCAACTCCTGGGGAAGACAGGCTGCACTGGTACTTGCAGATTCCCTCCCTCTCTCCCTTTTTCTTTCTTTCTTTCTTTCTTTCTTTTCCTTTCTTTCTTTCTTTCTTTCTCTCTTGTTCTCCCTCACTCTCTATTTTTTCTCCCTCAAACCTTCTCTCTCTCTTTCGCTCTCTCTCTCTTTCACTCTCCCGACTTCTCGCTCCCCTTCTCTCTCTTCCTCTCTCTCTCTACACTTTTCCTTTCTCTCTTTCACCCCATTGCTCTCACACGCCCTCTTTTTCTCTCCTTCTCGCTCTGTAACCCTCTCTTGCACCCCCCCCCTCTCTCTTTCTCTCTCTCCCTCACACCTTCTATCTCTCTTTCATCCCCTTGCACTCTCCCTTCGGTCCATATCTCCTCCTTCTCTCATCTTTCTCCCCCTATCTTTCTCTCCTCTTTCTGTCTCACTTCTCCTTCTATCTCTTTCAGCCCCTTCCCTCTGTCATCCTCCCTTTTCCCTTTTCTCTCCCTGTCTGTCTCTCTCTCACCCCTTTTCTCTCTCTTTTTCTCTCATCCTTCTTCTCTCTTGTGCGCTCTCTCCCTCTCTCTCTTTCTCCCCCCTCTCTCTCTCTTATTTCTCATTTCTCCTTTGTCTTTCTTTCACTTAATTAATCACTTTTTTATTGTATATAAGGTACTGTGAGGTACTTCCAATGATTCTTTGAAGTTCTTTGACGTTTTCGTGCTGTGGTTACGTGGCTTTCTTGGTTCGTCTTTATGTTGTGCTCACAGGGGCTTGGTTTGAACAGGGTGAGGGGGTCCACGGTGGAGAGAGTTAGTGTGTGCTGTGGAGCTCTGTGAATCCTGCCCAGGACTATAGCCCCCTCACTGCGCCTCAGTGCCCCCATGTGCTCTGGACCACTGCACTGATCCAATACCAATAGGCTTTTGAACTTTTCTATCTTCTATTTTGAGTTTTGGCCATGTCGTATTGTAGTTTTCACCTCAAAAATATATCTGTAGATGTTGTTTGCTTACAGGTACACTGTGTAACATTTCTAGTGGCAGGTACATAACTGCTTGAATGGAAATCCAGATTGTTCCCTCAGTATTAGCTATTTCCCATCTTTCCCCATGGAAACAAAGAAGGGATACCACTAGGCCAAGTTACAGGTCAGATCAGTGGAGAGGTAAGAATGCCTGTTTTTTCCAATATAGATCTGAGTAACAAATGTATCAAAATGTAAATTTTAGTATAGTAAAAAATCATAGCTTGAATAAAAAATCTAGGTAGATAAGTTAAATGCCATACTGAGGAACATTTCATGCTTCTTACGAACCCACTCCTTCTGCTCCCGGGCGGTGGGTTTTGGGTCATTGTCGTGCTGAATGACCCAGCCACGTTTCATCTTCAATGCCCTTGCTGATGGAAGCAGGTTTTCACTCAAAATCTCACGATACATGGGCCCATTCATTCTTTCCTTTACATGGATCAGTCGTCCTGGTCCCAATGCAGAAAAAAGCCCAAAGCATGATGTTTCCACCCTCATGCTTCACAGTAGGTATGGTGTTCTTGGATGCAACTCAGCATGCTTTCTCCTCCAAACATGACAAGTTGAGTTTTACCAAAAAGTTCTATTTTGGTTTCATCTGACCATATGACATTCTTCCAGTCCTCTTCTGGATCATCCAAATGGTCCCTACCAAACTTCAGACGGGCCTGGACATGTACTGGCTTAAGGGGGGACACATCTGGCACTGCAGAATTTGAGTCCCTGGTGGCGAAGTGTGTTACTGATGGTAACCTTTGTTACTTTGGTCCCAGCTCTCTACAGGTCATTCACTAGGGCCCCCCGTGTGGTTATGGGATTTTTACTCACTGTTCTTCTGATCATTTGACCCCATGGGGTGAGGTCTTGCGTGGAGCCTCAGATCAAGGGAGATTATCAGTGGTCTTGTATGTTTCCATTTTCTAATAATTGCTCCCACAGTTGATTTCTTCACACCAAGCTGCTTATCTATTTCAGATTCAGTCTTCCCAGCCTGGTGCAGGTCTACAGTTTTGTCTGTGGTGTCCTTTGACACCACAGACCCCATGATCTCTTTGATCTTGGTCATAGAGTTTGGAGTCTGACTGTTTGCGGTTGTGGACAGGCGTCTTTCATACTGATAACGAGTTCAAACAGGTGCCATTAATACAAGTAACGGGTGGAGGAAAGAGGAGGCTGTTAAAGAAGAAGTTACAGGTCTGTGAGAGACACAAATCTTGCTTGTTTGTAGGTGACCAAATACTTATTTTACTGAGGAATTTACCAATTAATTCATTAAAAAAATCCTACAATGTGATTTCCTGGATTCCCCCCCCCCCCATTCTGTCTCCCATAGTTGAAGTGTACCTGTGATGAAAATTACAAGCCTCTCTCATCTTTTTAAGTGAGAGAACTTGCAGAATTGGTGGCTGACTAAATACTTTTTGCCTCACTGTACTTGCTCCCAAAATGTAGTGAAGTGAAAGTAAAAAATATCCTCTTGACTTTCGTGAACTATACCTAAAATATATACTTAAGTACAGTACTTTACTACTTTAACTTTGCTGTTTTGTTCCACCACTGGGTCTTGCTAAAGTATCCTGTCTTTTTAAAGTAATCCTGTAGATTAACACCTCAACAAACCTGTATAGAACTGAATCCCAGTTTGTAAACAGAAATCACAAATCTAATCAGAATACTTGGCAAAAAAAAAAGATTACATTTTTGCCCCAAAATTGTGGCTTTCATTTTCACCTGACTCATCATCATTTTCATTTTAATCAGCCTTCAGCACAAAGCTATTTTGAGTTTCGCCATGCTGCTAATTTGTCATTTCAACATGCGTCAATCCCAATTGTTGCCAGCAGAAGCCACCAGACGTTTCATCATGTGTTCAAACGCACGTGAATGCAACATATTTTCCCCTGCATGTAATTAGGTAAAGTTACGAAACAGAAAATACTTATGCAAAGATGTCAGAAGGCATTTAAAAAGTTCAGATTAAAAAGACTTTGTGGACGGAGACAGTCTAATCAGATGCGTCCTCATAGACTTCCTTGATGAATGAACGCTTCCTCTTTGTTCTTGAGCTCATTACTGCCTTGGCGTCAGTCCTGTTCACTGTCACGCTTCACACACTGCTGCTGTGGTTCCAACCCTAATGTGATTTGAAATGCTTCTTTCATGTTCACACGCAGCCAACACTATAAACAATGTCTCCAAAGTCCAACCATCAATGGAACGTGTTGGACAAATAGGAACAACAAGGCCCCATTACCCCTTGTGGTATGGGTGAGGGCCCTTGGGTGCTGCAGCTGTGAGCTCACCCCATCACACTCCTCTTGCCCTGATGGAGGCCCCCCTGTGGAGTGATGCATCATGGGATACCGTTCACGTAATGGGGCTGCCACTGAGAAACAAGGGGAGAGAGCAGAGCTTGTTGTCACGTCAACTTGTTTGTTCTGAGTCATTATGGCAGCCCCCTGCAGCTGTCTATGGCAACTGTCTCTTCCTGATCTGTGCCTGCTCACACTGTATAAAGGGTCATCTTCACTATTTTTCTCCTGACTATCTTTCCATGTATTGGTTAAATGATATGATTCTTTGATTTGTCTGAAAAAACAGTAGTGTAGTCTTGCACTCTCCATCCTAGTCAGAAAAATCACCAATAATGTTCCAAAATTGTTCAGCCTGAATCTTTATTAATTCAAATTTGTGTTACCCTACAAAATAAAGCAATCATCGAATGAAAGCAATCAGACAGCCATATCCATCTCTGTAAATGCTGGAGAGCCTTGATTGCAAATTTGTATAGCAGCATAAAAATGGAAAAAGATTACGTTTACTTAAGTGTTATTTTTCACAAACATATGCTACAAGTGGAAACAAAATGTTCTATTATAATTCTGTTAAAGTGAACTGTGTAGTGCAATAGCATCGCATGTGCCCCCCAGAGGGCTTTCAGATCATAAGAGCAAAAGAATCAATAAAAAGAATAAAGATTGATTTTTCATCCAGAGCTATAGTTTCTGGTGGAATTTAAAAATGGGCAAAGCTGTTATGTTCTGGCCGTTGTGTTGACTTTATTGACAATATGTCTGCTCATTCTCTGTGTGTGTCCTGAAATGTGTCACTGGTGCCGCAAGCAGCCCCTGTCCTCAGTCCCTGTCCACAGCCCCTGTCCTCAGCCCCTGTCCTCAGCCCCTGTCCTCAGCCCCTGTCCTCAGCCCCTGTCCTCAGCCCCTGTCCACAGCCCCTGTCCTCAGCCCCTGTCCACAGCCCCTGTCCACAGCCTCTGTCCTCAGCCCCTGTCCACAGCCCCTGTCCACAGCCCCTGTCCTCAGCCCCTGTCCTCAGCCCCTGTCCTCAGCCCCTGTCCACAGCCCCTGTCCACAGCCACTGTCCTCAGCCCCTGTGCACAGCCCCTGTCCTCAGCCCCTGTCCTCAGCCCCTGTCCACAGCCCCTGTCCTCAGCCCCTGTCCACAGCCCCTGTCCACAGCCCCTGTCTTCATCCTTGTGAGGAAGGAGCTGAAGAGCAGAGAGGGAGGAGAGGTTGCCAGGGACAAACGCAGTCGTGACATACCTGAGCTCCAGCTGAATGAAGCACCACAGCTAACAGCACTAGACAATACAAGCGACTGTTATCCAAATGATTCCATGCTACTCACAGAATTGTTTTATTATGGCGTTAATGGTTGTGACACATACTTGAGAGGACACAGACTTAGTTGGCTAATAACTGTTTTGTAGGAGCATGTTATTTTTACACTGCTCGTTTTAGGCTACATGTACCTCATTTAATGTACCTCATTTAACCTGAACAGAACGATATTAACCTAACATGGAACATTAACATTTACATAAAATTATATATTTGGAGAAAAAAAAAATCTGCACTACATATCAGCTAAAAAATATTGGCAGACCTTATCAACTATTGGTTTCTCTGGACTCTAATCTATGAATCCATGAAAAAACCCATATTAGTTGATCTAAATAACATGTAACCTGTAACTCCAATTTAATAACACACTATATAAAACTCGTAAATAACATGCAACCCAAACCTTTTAAGACAAGCCCTAATCCTAACCATTAAATACTTGTAAGGTTCTGTTATTACGAGTTGTACACCACACACTTGAGTCCAAAGTCTCAGTGTGGAGTACAGGGCGAGGGTGCTGTCACATAAAATGTGAAACTGATGTCCTTCTTTCAGATGTTGGACAAGAGCCAGTGTTCCTGTATCGATTATGTAGTATTTTCTGAAGAAAATCCTTCAAATGTTGAACCAAGTCCATATATACAGAATTATAGTTGATTGTGTAGGCTCTCTTCTTGTGTAGTGTTTGTGAAAAAAGACAGAAAAGATATATTCTATAAGCCTTATAAAACTGCATATTCATGATTATATAGAACGATACATAAACAGGACAGCAATGGATCCTGAGAGGCTTTAGTATGAAATAGAAAGTGCTGAGTGCAGATGAGCCTTTTTACATCTACCTTATTCATGTCTTTGAAAGCAAATAGGACAAAGGTATTTTTTATAACTGTCTTTATAGCACAAGCAGCTCTGTAGTTTGTTTAGAACTAAGAAGCTAAAAGTGGGAGAGAAGATGAGTTTATCAGTGGACAGTAATGTTTTTATGTATTCATGTATGTGTTTATACTGGAGATGATAATATAATAGTTAATAAACAAAGACTTGTGAGTAGCACAGCTCATGTTTGGTGGTGACCATAGAAACACTTGTGTGAGTTGAAGGTCACCAAAGAGCTCCGTGTCTTTAATATTCTGACTGCTGCAGGAAGGAAACCAGATTTTACCATGGCAACACTTTGGACTGAATAAAAGGCACACTGCTGAATGACTTAAAATGGTGGAAAAGTGGATTTGGGTAAAGACTTCAAATGTACTAAGAAACAATTCTGTGTCCAAGACACAAATGTCTCCATGAGAGACAATAAAAGATTAGCTTTTCTTAACGAAAGAAGGAAACTTAAGACTAGAGTGTCGTTAGGGACTAGTCCGGATTTGTACCCACAACCTATTGCTTTTGCTTCAACCAGTGGGATGTGGGAATCTAAAGTTGAACTATGATTGATGTTTTATTGTGTTGTTATGTTGTGTCCAGAGGCAAGACACTTCTCTCTGGCTGGTACATATTTTGTGCTGTCCAATAGGCATGTTATTGGATTTGGATGTTTTTAGCAGATTTTTGTCTTGGAGCTATTGGACTGTCTTTTCCTTTGTGAGGCCGGGCCACACTAGAGGCATTCAGTACACTGAAGTCTGTCTGATAAATACACTCAGAGTTATTTACATACAGAGTGCATGAAATGAAACCTTTTTTTCTGATTTGTCTGCCACACTTAATCTCCTGACATCTGACATCACGACACCTGTCCCCACCTGCTCTACAAAGAGGCTGAAAGGCTCAAAGTTAACATTTTAAAGGTGCACGATGCAACTTTTCTGGACGAGGGTACGCCACCTGCTTGTCTCCATGGAGATCTTTCAAAGGACACGCTGGAGGGATTATGTCTCTCGGCTGGCCTGGGAACACCTTGGGGTCCCACTGGAGGAGCTAGAAGACATGTCTGGGGACTTAGACTTCGGCCCCCGCAACCCGGCTCCGGATAAGCAGAAGAAAATGGATGAATGGGTTTCACAGTATGGCAGTAAAACGTATCTATCACAAGCATATGTCGCCATCAGACTGAGTTACTGGTCATATCTGCAGTTGTGTTCGTGCTCACAGGGATATTGCATGTTTACCAAGGTATCTTTAGCTATAAAAACATGTACAGGGATAAAAGCAAGATAGATGCTCTTTACGCTGTACTGTGGAACATTCCAGGCAAAGCAATAACTTCTTCATGGTAGTGAGAACAGTTACGTGGTCCCCCTTTAAGTCAGTGGATTATGAATCGCAAGATGTTTATGAATGTGGACTGGAGGAGAGTGGCAAGAGTTTTCTAGTTAAACTCACAAGTGGAAGAAGAGCCTTAACTAAACCTATTATTGGGTCTTGTATATTTATCTGAAACATGTGACCACACAGAGTCATTATGAGATAGACTTAAATTATATATCGACCCACAAACCACGTTCCGTTATAGTAAAGTGTGTGTCAAACTGCAAATTTAGCACATTAACACGTCATTGTACATGGCACTATGGGAAATCGCACTCTACCTGTGACTATAGACTGAGGACAAGCTCTAAACTAAAGCAGATCTATAAAACTTACTTCTATTTTAAAACATTAATTCTTTGTTCGCTCATTCTTCAAAGTTCTTTCATCACGGTTAAAGGCTGCATGGGCACGTTAAGATGATGCTAATGACATATTGGGGACGAGTGAAGAAAATTATCTGTCCAATCAGAGGAGCCGTGAGGGTACTGCGCTGTGGAGACCCCCCGCTGAGCCTCCACCACCCAGGAGCCTTATCTAATCTCTGCTCCTGTCACTGGCGAACTCTCAGCCTCAAATGTTCCATACAAGTTAAATACGGGCAATTACTCTTTCTCGAGGATTTAATATAGCATTTTAACAAAGATTTTTAAAAGATGTATTTCTTTACTGTTATGTCACATTTTTAGACCAACTTTATAGCTCTCATCTGGGTGGAATAGGTGAGAAAATACTTACAAAAATTTTATGATTACTGTGCATAGAAACAGATAAGTAATTCTGACTTTTTCACAGTAAAGATTTGTTAGGCTTTTTTGTTAAAGATGTGCAATGAAGGTTTAGCATCTGCTTGTCTCCATGAGTTCTTTTCTTTGCCTGAGAATGTTCCACAGTAGGGCATTTAACACATTTATCAAGCATTTATTTATAGATGTTTTTATTGATCAAAAATACCTTGAATTCCTCCTGAGAGTAGAGTCACCTCTCCACAGATCTGATTTATGATTTGGCCTGGTGGCACCTCATGCTTGTTTCCATGGAAATAGATAAGGTTAATGCCATATTGTGAAACACTTATGCTTTACTTACTTATACTGTCTAGCAAAGTTACACACTGTGCACTTTTAGATAATAATATTTAGAGACAGTTACAACTACGGTCAAGATTAATTTTAACATTCATAAGAATCTAAAAGACAGATGGGAAACCAAAGTATTATTACAATATATAAATCTTTTGCTGTGGTAAGACCCTTTGAAAAAAACAAACATATCTCAAGAGGCTATCCAAACTCTGTAATATGGATGTTGCGGTTCGGCCTAAAACGGTGTTGCGTGTGGAGAGGAGGGTGAGTCATGCCTCTACAGGAGAGCCTGCTTTGAGAAATATCTGAACACAATCTGACAGCAGGGAGAGAGAGATTAGCTCCCTGTGTTCAACTCTGTGTGACACTCCACACACCAAACAAGCCTCTAATCTCAAACACTTTTATTCTCAAGATTTGCCCTTGTATTCCTCATTGGTACTGACACATGACCGACAGGACACAAGAACAGTAAGGCTGGAATGAGAGAATGTGACGCCACAGGAGGAGCTCGGGAGTGCATGCTTTTGTGTCCTTAAGCAAGACACTTTTTTGTACCTAAATGTGAGTGTAGTTGTTGAATGATTGGTGGATTGAGATGCAGGACCTTGTCGAACATTGGCAGCCAGTCCTAGAGTCGATAATGAAAAAAAAAAAAAAAAAAAAAAAAAAAAGGTTGTGTACTTCAGTTTTTACATTACCAATTGTATAAAATGTCATAAATTAAAAGAAAAAGTAGAGTAGTTCACAGTGGGGAAGCAGGTGTGCAGTGGGTGAAGGTGTTTTAGGTACTTAATGATTATGTCACTGCAAAACTCATATCTCAAATTAAAGAATCCATACAACATGAGTGGCTGGTTGCAAGAAGGTTAAAATCCAAATTATGTGCTATCTATTCTTATGTCAGCTTTGCCTTTTTCTTATTTATCTATGTTAATATTTGTCTACAAGAGTTGTTCAGTTTCTACATTTGCCCTATAGGGTCCTGGGTTCCACTCTGGGGTAGCATGGGGCCTTTGCTGTGTGGGATTTGCAGGTTCTCCTTGTGCCTACTCTGGTTTCTTCTGGGTGCTCAGGTATCCAACCACTAAAAACGTGTAAAATAAGGTCTCCTCTGAGGTGAAGACTCTACTGAATAAGAGATTTTTTATTCTCGCCGGGGCTATCCTGGTTAAATAAAGGTCGATATAAAATGTCCATGTAAAAAATGTATTCTAGGTTCTGTTCCAAATACCAACTTGCAAATACAAAAAAATCACTTCTCCTTTGCTCAAAGAGGGTTGTTGCCTGGTTGATGGTGGATAGTTTGTCTATAACTGGAGACTTGTGCTGTTTCTAATGTAGACATAAACTGTAATATAAATGTATTCGTGGGTTTCAGCTTCCTGTTATATGCAACATTTTGAGGGGCTTTATCTCAATCAAAATATATATAGTATTAGCTCTAAAATGTTAATCACTATGGTACAGTCCTAATCTCTCATCCTTCTGAAACCTGTGGATATGATGATTTCAGTCTGCCTCTTCACTGCAGTCCCATCTCCAGATCTGATCCAGAGGCTGCTGTGTTTGGCCGGGGAGGAGAGCTCTGGAGACCGTTCTGTTTCTCCAGCCTTGCATCAGAAGGAACACGTGCTCTCATGTACCCAGCGCAGCTCACCACCAACGGCACAACATCTGAATATTTAAGCAGGACTCCTAATTACAGCTGCTTCGGCCCAGTCACAGTGTGTTGGAAAGCTCTCTCAGTGTGGAGGCTGCACTTGGATGTGATATTCCAGCTCTGGGTGGGTTGTAGCTTGGAATTTTAAGGGATTGGAGAACTCTTGGTGTCAGATTTGGATGAGAAAAATGTACTTACCTTACCTTAACACCATGCCTTACTCATCAGTTCAAATCTTAACCCAAGCATACGCTGTTGTTGTATCTTTCTGTAAAGTATCCAAATAGCAAATACAGTGTGCAATGATGGGAAACTGCAATTAGTGAAGTGTGCAGTAATGGCGTCTGCTATCTGTGTTGGCGAACAGAGCTGGCTCCATCGGCATTGGAACACTTCATTGGACTTAGCCTGAAATATGACGTTACTTGCCGGCCTGACGCACTCTCACAGCTATCCTTGGAAGAGAAGATGACGGAACTGGAGAGCTGCATCTCCTTACTGACTCAGACCCAGGGCCAGTCTTGTGAGCAGCTCCTCGACTCAGTGGTGACAGTGGGAAAAGTCCATGTCCATTGCCGTGATGAATGAATTAGATGCGACCTTAGTTGTTCCCAGCGTGGGCTCTGCTCCTGCTGGCACGGCGTGAAGTCAGCCGACCTCTACACATGTTCGGCATGATGCATGGGTTTTCATGGTGCAGCTAAAACAAAAGGGTTTCCTCAACTTCCTCTACTCCCTCGCACAACTGGACTCTCGTTACAATAGTAAACAAAAGGGAAAGTGCACACATCATCATGGAGGTCCTAATCAGAGGCAGCCACTTGAGCTGTCAAATGGATTTAACATTCTTGAACTGAACGAGTTTTCACGTCTATCAAGTCACAAGGAGTTACCATTCCCTCTTACATCCTTACGGGACATCACAGCGGCACTCACTGCATTACGACAACAAAACTTAAGTATTTCCCATGTCCATAAAGATACGACAAAATGTGTGGAAAGAGGCAAAATGTTCCAGACGCAACTTGTGATTAATCATCAATCTGCTCGGCCTCGGTTGGCAAGGGAACAGCGCCCTTCACTCAATAAGGCCTGTCCCCGCTCCTCATTGGTTCACGATTCGTACACTACGTAGCCATCCCACAAGCTGAAGTCGGAGTGCCACCCTGCCACACTCTCCAATTGTGCTGACATATCCACTGTGATAATGCACATCAGCTCCAGTGATGTTAAAACTACAACAGTTCGAGGTGTTGGAAAGTTACTTCAAATCGCTAATCACTAAAGCTGGAGTCTGCTCCTGATAGACCTACTGAGTGACTCCTTACACATAGGATAAAAAGTGTCTCACATGACTCTTTGACAAAATCAGCACCCACCGGCTTAAATTAGGCATTAAAACAAATTAATGTGCAAATGTCATGTACAATATCTCGAAGACACAAAATAAATTATCAAAGGTTGTGTAACTTGGTTGATATCAATATTAGTAACAAACCTAATCCCAAGGCATCAAATAGATTCCAGTCAAACTCTAAATAAATTACACTAAAGTCTGGGCAAATCAAACACATCCAGATATGTTTGTATTTCCATCCACCTTCATCATCCTCTTAATGATCTATTCATGATGGTTTCTAAACTGCAAAATTATGAGCCCTAAAAATGGTCGATGGCTGGCTGAGGAAAGAGTCTGAAATCTTTATCTATCCAGCTTTCAAATGGCATTTTATCATGTAACAATTCAAATGGCATGAAATGAAAACGGCACATGTCTTGACTTTACATAAAGGTGGGACAACTAAACATGTAAATCATATCTGGCAAATATCTAGTTATAATTTATTTAAATAAATGCTCTATTTTGAAGTCTTATCACTCGGGTTTCATAAAAGGGCATAATACTGCCATGGCAACCACAAAAGTTTTAAATGACATTTTCACAGCTCTTGATACAAACAAGATAGTGTAGCTCTGTTTATTTATTTAAACTAAAGCTTTTGATTCAGTAGATGATAAAATCCTCTTGAAGGGCCCTGATGCTTATTGGATTTGACAATGCTGGTTCCAAAATTATCTTTCAAACAGACCCAGGCAGTCGTGGACCAATGGGTTCAAATTGTTAACTTTAAGCAAAGGAGTGCCCCAAGGCTCGATTTTGGACCCGCTACTTTTTACTGTATTTATTAATTCCATTGGTTGTAATTTAAGAGAAAGCCTCATACATGTATATGCAGATGATGGTGTTTTGTATGCAAGCGTTTCATCTGCTGATCAGGCAATTTTAGAACTTCTGTAACATTTTAGTGAAATTCAAAATTCCCTCAAAATCTTAAATGATCATTAAATACAAATAAAACATGGGATACATTTCAAGACATGATAATAAACGAACACATTGACTGATTGATATATTGATGCCACTACTGCACTTTAATAATCTGGTGATAAACATTTATACTCCACACTAGCTCCTCTTTTTAATGTTTTAATTGGATCTTGTATTTACTTGTTTTGTTTTGCACTGTTCACTGTTCTGTATTTCTTAACAGGTCGCTCACAGAAAAAGAGAGTCTGGTGCTCTCATTGGGCTCGCCCTGTATAAATAAAGATAATTCAGATTTTGAAAAAAGTGAAACGTCACTGCATAGGTTACATACTGTATGTGGCCTGATGTGACAGAGTGAAATCTAGTAACTTGGGGGAAATAGTATTTTTCATTAAATACAATAATAATGGATTGCATTATTGGAGTGTTGTGCATCCTAGATAGGCCTTCATAAATAGACAAAAAAAAAAGCCCAAATATATCAGTTTCATTGGAAACACATCAGCACAGATTTGAACTTGGCTGAACTGGGTGTTATTATCTAAAAGTTTATAGGCTGTATTCACTTCACCATTACCTCATTCACTTCACAAAACATCTATTTACAGCTATCTCTGTTACCACGATACTACTGAAAGTCTTTTAGATCACTTGCCATTTGCCACGAATAGTTATAGCATATACGATAGCTGGAAATTAGAATATATTGTAATAAATGACATGGTGGCATTGTTGTAAAAACGTCTGCTATTATTTTCATTTATGCTCTACTATTTAAAGGCCATATATATATATATATATATATATATATATATATATATATATATATATATATAATATATATATATATTATAGATATATATATATTCCATATATATGTGTATATATGTGTGTGTGGTGTGTGTGTGTATATATATATATATATATATATATATATATACTATATATTAGATATATATATATATATATATATATATATATATCTATATATATATATATATATATATATATGTGATAGTAAAGTGGCACAGCAGTTAGCGCTTCCACCTTACATCAGGAAGGTCCAGGGTTCAACTCCTGGGTGCTATGGGGCCTTTGTGTGCCCTGTTTCTGTTTCTGCGTATGTTTCCCCTACAACTACAAACATGTACAATCAGGGACATGCACCGATCGGGCCGGCACCTGCCCCTTTACCTTTTTTTTAGGTTAATATTTGCCTCATGTGATGTGTAAAAGTTGTTTTAAACACTCAACAATAGGCTGCTATATAAATATGTTGCTGCCGCGCCTTCTCTCTCTGGCCACTCGCTCATGTGGCTTTGCTATCACAGTTTCAGAGTCCACGTGTGCGCCTTTCACCTCTACAGCACAGAGCACCAAATCAAAGACTGTAGGAACACTTTAGAGTCCATAAAGGTTCTTTTAGCCAGTTTTTATGGCAGTTGTTATGTCAATCCGCGCCATATTCTCTATGCTATCTCTCAGCTGATGCAAAAATACGTCTATAGATTCAAAAGTGGGAGTATATATCATAAAAGCAATATAACAAATAGGTTTTGTAGATGTGTGCACAAACGTTTTAGACTGGACTGTCTGAAGCATTTGTGAGCACATTCTAGTGTGAAGCTGCAGAGCTCACTGAGAGTGGCTGCACTCAGTGGAGAGCAGGCCGGAGCCAGGCCAGAGGACTGGGGGTCACAGAGAGAGAAACGGAAACAAGAGTTGGATCAAGTGATCAGTGTTTTAAAAAATGGGAAGTTAATGACAAGTGGGCCACAAAAAGTAGACCAGTTTTTATAGTCAAATAAACAATTGCATGTTTTTGAATCTTGCCGAGAGGTAGGATATAATCACTGGTACTGCATCCCATTGTTCTGTATCAGACTGCCAAGTTCAAAGTTCACATTTTAAACGCATCCAGAATAATTGTCCCCCAAAAAGAAAAGGTTAGCCGTTTTTATTCAGAATAAACACATTACAGACAGGATACATTGTTGTTTGTGGAAGAAATTATGGTAATTCAGAAAATTGCAGTCTTTGCTATTTTGCTAATTTGTGTCCATTCCAATTACAATGTGATTATGATTAATCTTGCACCCGACCTTAGTCTTGATATGTCCTGATTTAACCTCAGCTATGGAAAATATCAAGGCCAAAGTGCAGGGGTGTGTGGACTTTACAAACAGGTGTAATTAATTTAGTTCTGTCACTCTGTATAATGGTGGCAGGCCTGTTTTGTAGCTTGATAAGGATATAACATCAGTTTAGTATAATTTAAACTTCTAAAACAGCTTTATGCTTTTTAAGTAGATTAGACATTTCCCCATAATAAACCTACCTTAGCTCTCAAGTCTACATAAGTGCTTGGACTCCATAGCTTAAGCCCATTACGGTTAGCGTCCTCATCGATAGCAGACTGCAGTAAAGAGATTGCCCGGCAGCCATTAAAGTTGAATGTGCTCATTTGATGTGTGTGAATAGTCTATCTGCAGCGGCACGCTCACTCTCCTCCTCAGACCTATTCAATCAGCCATGGCCCCCTCCACGAGCCCGCTGTAAATCTGACACAGGAGCTGCCTCTGGCTTTGAGTATTTTCTAACAATGTACGCTTTAGTCATTCACAAATAGGAGCGAGAGTTGAGGGGGGAAGAGGTGGGGACCAGTTGTCATCATACTTAAAATGCAGTGTTTATCTGCCAAAAATGGTAAGGAAGCATGGATCGAATCCGAGCTTTTTAACATAAAACAAATTCATATATGTATATATATATATATATATATTATATATATATACTATATAGATATATTATATATATATATATATACACACACACACACACACATATATATATATATATATATACACACACATATATATATAACATATCATGACATCTCTAAAACCTTTCAGGCATGTTTTTGATGAGGGAACAACTTTATAAACATGATAGAAAGCTAAAAAAAAAAAAAAAAAAAAATCTATTTTGCATGATGAGTAAAGTAAATATTGCCATTAACCTCCCCTCTTTAAATCTTTTGAAATAGACTGAAAACTTAATTACTTCCAAGATTTAAAGCCATCAATGCATATACCATACCAGATCTGGATAATGTTGGGTAAATTTGTAGGATAAGGTTCATCCTCCTAATCAGTTTAAAATCAGGACTATAGATGCAGACAGCATAACCATCAACCTCCTCAGTCTGTCCATCTCCTCCTCTTCACCAACATGTCTCGCCCTGGGGTTACATATTTTCCCATAACAAAACACTCATGAATTTACCACTCCATACCAGCGTTCCCCTTGTCTTAGCTCCGTAGTAGTAACAATGAGCACTGCCTCTCCATTGTCCCCAGAAGACGTCTCCTTATAAACGTTTACCTCGACATCCGCACTTGCCTTGTTTTTTTTTCCCCCGAGTATAAGTAAACCACATACACAGTGCAAGCAACCACGGACCACAGACGGGCTCACACACCTTTCCATCCCCTGCCTATTACCAAGCGCCTTCTGGGACATACAGAAAGGAAACACCAATAGCTTCCGTATTAAGACTCTTTCCAGAAGCTAGCATTGTTTCCCTGGCTCGTGTGCTAGGGAGAGTTAGAGGAGATAAAAAGACTAAAATAAGAGCTGAAGCCATCAAATCGGTTGCAAAAAACATTCTACGCGCGGTTTGTGTTGAAGTGCAACCGTGCGTTTCCACTCTGCACTGAATGATAAACGTCAGCTGCCAGCTAGCCTCCTGTGTGCAGCCTATTTGTGCTTAGTCTGCTCTTAAGGACACCAACGGGGTTATTCAGTGATGGACTTGTGACGATGAAGGTAGTAGAGGTAATAATAGAGGAAGTAGATGGGAGCAAGGATGGACATTCTGAAATGAACCGCGAGTGGGGACGTCAAGCTAGCGCAAGGCAAGAAACGATGTCTAAAAAGTCTGTATTCATTCTTTGTTCAAGTGTTTGATTTTCAAGAAAAAAGTGAGAGCGACTAAATGAGAAAACTGTTGGCTAATGCTAGCAAGCGTGTGACTAATGCAGTTTGAGAGAGACTTGCTTAATAGTACAACGTCGTGAGCTGCACCTGTGCAGTTCTCAGACGGAGCAGTGCCTCCAGTTAGCTTGACCTAACTGGAGGCATGCTCTGTCTGTTGATGACATTAGCTAAAAGGTTTCAGTTAGAAACTAGTATCGAACCAAGAGACTAATTTGAACAGGTACCAAATAAAAAAACTACAATTAGCTTGAGTTGAAAATTACATTCCAAATTAAAAAAAATGTTTTTATTATCATTGAGAGAGACAGTTGGCACAAATTGGCAGTCTGTTCAGTCACCAAAGATTGGGATTTTGCTCGCACGGCCTCATAAAATGTTCAGTTAGCCCTAATAACAAACCTGTGGAGCTTTTGAGATGCTAATTATTAGAGTTACGAGTGCATACAAAAGTAACCTAACGCAACAGAATCATAGAAGTGATTTGGGTTTCTGCGACTTTTTGTAATAGTTATTATGGTCCACGTTTTGCCTGCTTACAACAAAGATGGAAGAATTACTTGTACCTCTCATTCGCTAACTCGATAGTTGCTTTTACCACCAAGTGTGAAGAGAGTGAATGAATAATGCAATGTAAGAGCCACTTTGAGCTTCTAAAAATTGCACTTGGAGACAGATGTGAGAAGTAGCAGGAGCAGCCTGAAAGAGGGAGGAACTTGAACTGACATAGACAAAGACTGGGTTGTAATGGAAGGAATGGATAATGGAATGCACTCTTAGAGAAAAGAAACTGATGGTGGTGATTGAAGAAGAAGGATTTAGAGAGGCTGAAGAGGCTGATAATTCTGCTGCTGTGGTGGGAGATGTATAGCATGTGTAGCCAAGGTGGCAGATGTAAAAAAATTACTTCTGAATGCTGAATTCTTGTGTTTATGAGCCAGTTCAACACCATTATGCTGTTTTGGGGTAATGTGATAACAAGAGAATGGATTCTGTCCAAAACAATCCTCGTGCAATAAAATAGAGAACAGCACACTGCTTTTGTTTTACGAGACACGGCTTTTGAGTCATAAATATGGGTGTTTTGTTGTTGAAGAACTTAAATAAAACATAAACCATAAATTGGTGGTTTTCAGATTCTAAAATGTGGTGATGTTACATACGTCCAGATGGGGGCAAGAGACAGTTTTTCATATCGATCACGCTGTACTTTGCCATGAAATATTCAAAAGGTAAATATAATGTTGTGATGTCATCTGAAAACACAGCCAGTGTATGTCACGGTCGTGCTTAACAGGAGCATGTAGTTTTCAAAAAGGGAAAATGCAAACACATGCACAAAATGTACTCAAGTAAGAGTAATGTTACTTCAAAAATAAATATACTCAGGTAGAAGTACAAAGTAGTGATCCAAGAAATAACTCAGGTAAGAGTGAAAAAGTATTTGGGAAAAACTACTCAGACAAAAGTAACTTAAAGAGTAACGTCAAGATGTAATACTTGATTAATAATTTGAAGATGATTTAACCTGAAGGACAAAACATTAAATAATGTACAAAATCAGGTATTTTCAAAGGATAGACACAAAAATTAGAAAACTGAAATCTTATGTGAGTTCTGGTGCAAGAAACACAAAAACATTCAAATAATTCGAATGTGATCATATTGTCAACCTAAAGCTTTTGTCACTCGTAGACTTACTCACAGTGGGAAGAGTCACCAAACTTTTACTTCAAGTAAGAGTACTGTGTCTTCAATAAAAATGTGCTCAACGTAGGAGAAAAAATATTACTGTAAGAAAAGTACTCTGTAAGTGTAGCTGAGTACTACCCACCTCTGAATGTGTTGATTTATATTTTACATAATGCACATTTATCCATGCCCAGTGCTGCAGTACTGCAGTACTGTGTACATTACATATATGTGAACATTTGTTCATAAGTAATTATTGGGATCGTGTCTGTTGTGATATGTCAGGTAATTGGACTAATGTGCTGTTCTCAGTTTAACTTAAACACAATACGTTTATTGACCCGGAGCGAGATGGAAGAATGAGCCACTCTGCAGAAATGCACTTTCCCAGCTAACCTTTAGGAAACCAATATTACAAGGTAAACATGATTCATGTGATCTCTTAGTTTGAAGGGACAAAAGAAAAAAGCATGTTGTTGTCAAAAATGACTTGATTTCTTACAAGATTGGACGTAGGCTCTGTGGGTATATCAGTTTGGGTGGGGTCAAAGCTAAATCAAACTAAATAAATAAATAAATAAATGGAGGAGTATGGCACCAGGCTGGAAAGACTGGCCTGTGCAGAGAAAACAGAGGACGTGTCCCGCCGGCCCAGCGATAAACCTGCTTAGCCGCCTCCGAAAGTTATTGTTTATAGGCTTGTTTCACTAGTGGAATTTTTTTAGTTTATTGATTTTTCTGTGTGTGTCTGAGTGTGTGATCTGATTTGCTATAGAGGGTTGGAATAAGTAACCTCTATGACTAATTATAGTATAAGTACTCAAGTGTTTCCACTTGGCTTGGTATTTGTTTTTTGTTTTGTTTGTTTTTTTGTTAGCTTTGGGGGGAGTAAACTACTTCTTTTTACAGCCCTTTTATGTCGTAGTTTTCTATAGACAACAATACTCTTCTAGTTTGCATGTATTTTCAAATCATCCATTTTGATATTGCTACACTTATACACTTGGATGTATTTCCAAGCTCTAATACTGCCTCTACCCTACATGACCTACACTTGATTTTAGTTTAAATTGTGCTATTCATAAAAGGCGTACAGTGTTTTGACATTGTATCTGCTGATGGTTTGTAGCTCACAGTTTGTCCGTGGGGGGGGTTCCTGGTGAGGGTATTAGCTGCAGAGCCCCGGAGCTGTGCGATGATGATGAGGGATGGGGGAGGAAGAGCTCTCACATCCAATCATAAGGCTGATTCATGAGGCCTAACCTTGCTCCTTTGCCCATAAGTCACTTGCTCCGTGGAGGTGTGAGGAGGGACCTGGGTGTTAGGAACGGAGGAGGAACTGGACCAGAGGAGGGAGAGACGGGGCATTCATATCATTACATGTCCTTGTCATTGCTGGTGTTAGTTAGACTACTTCAAAATTATGTGTTTTCGAGAATACGTAAAATAAATTCAAGGCTCCTGAAGGCAGAACTAAAACCAGGAACCTGATTTCAGTTTGCAACCACAGCCTGCAATTTTTTCAACCAATTTACCTCCTAAAATATTTCAAAAAAAAGCACACTCCCTCGCCAACCACCACAAATCAGCTAGTACATGCAAACAGCCCTCCTCCACTCCCTGCCGCAGCCAGCAGTAGAACCAGCAACCTCTTCAAAATCTCCACCTCCTCTTCTTCCTCGCCAGTCTTAAAGTCCAAAAGATACACCCACATCCACCAATCTGGGAGTTATCAGATTACTGAAACGTCATGGATTCGTCGGTTGTGTGTGTGTGTGATCAGATTTTGTTGAGATTGCTGGTTTGAAAAAAAAATAATTGAAAATGAATTGTACTACATTACTCCGACAGGTGTTTTTGATGCGCATTGATCCATAGATCTGTTATAAAGAAGTGGACTAAGTGAGTGTGATGTTAACTATGGCGTTCGGCTCGGTCAAATGAAGCCTCATCGAGGTCTAGAGCAGATAAAGGGGCAGATTTGGAGCCGATTTCTATATTTGAAACCACGAGTATCATAGCAACCAAAAGAGCCAATCTGGGAAACAAGGCGGTTGGAGATAACGCCCCTTCACAACGGTGTCAATCAACTTGTTGCTAAGGCTATCGGGAGAAAACCTCGGGGGAAAGAAAGCACCTGATTTGTCTCTTATTAATGCTCATATCTTGATTTACGAAACACAATTGCAAACTCAAACAACACCAGGATCATGTAGAGCGGGTATCTGATTACTCTAGTCATCAGATTTTGATTCTGGACAGTGTGTTCTTGTGTTTAAAATAGACAATTCCTTCCACATCGTGGTTTTTTGAGGGGTGTGCGTTGAATGCTAAAACTCTAAATCCACACTGAGAACTGCTATTGCTTGGGATTTTGAAGGCACTAAACTCAATGTCTTGCTGAAACTCTTGCCCCCGTTTTGGACGAAAGGGCTTTCCGATTTCACGACCCAAAGCGATGCTATTGAAAGCTGTTTTTCGTGTGCTCTTTGCCCAGGGTCACTGCAGATAGCAAGCCCACGATCTGCGGTCCCCCGCTTACTTAAAGAGACGCAATGAGAGGCAGGCCCGAGGGACATATGACCAAATATGAAAAAGATATACATTGGCAAACCCGCCCCCAAAGCGTCGCAGAGAAAGGTAAACATCAAAAAAACGAAGGTAAGCCTCGCATTAAAGTAGTCGATCATGCGGCCATTCACCATCCAGGTCAACGCCCGCATTTTCAGTGAAAAGTGGGGAATGTGAAATGGGAGGTATCATTAAAGGAATGTATATAGTACAGTGTTGTATAGTTTTAAAATATAAATACACCTAATATTTTTAGGTCTGAGCTTTAAGTCTGTTATAATGTTGTTACCTCCTCAAAAAACATTATTCCGGAGTTCTGTTTGTTTAATTCATGCATATTTGAGAATCCTTTATTATTAGTCTGTCTACATCTCCAAACCTCAAAAATGCTCTGTTCCCACCTTGTGATGTCACATGAACTGGTAGTTTTCAAGGCTTAACAGCTCCTTTACCGTTGTTCAGTAGAGATTGGATGGCAATTAGGATGAACTCATCTAAATGATTGTAGGAAGTTGTGTGGGTTTTAAAAACACAGTGGAGCACTTCCGGTATTACCAATGACATCATGACGGTGGAAACTGATGATTGACTCAGATCTTTAAGTTAAAATAATGAATAATGAATAAAATGAATTAGTTAGCAATGAAACTGATGTCTAATTAATTCGTTATGGCACTTTAATTTTACATCTGAAAAATGGAAAAAGATGTCTGGCGCCCTCTGCTGGCAAAAGTGCCAAATTTAAAAAATTTTAGGAGGACAACCGTGCAGCATGGCTATTTCCAAACATGTTGCTAATATGATACAATTCAAAAAGCTAAAAGATTAAAACAATCAGTTAACTAAAGTCTGACTAAAATACTTGCTAGAACACTTCCTGGTCATGTTCAGTTGCTTATGTAGAGAGTCGAAACTAAGAATTTTTATTTGAGATGATCTCTTTTGATTTTAAAGGAATATGTCCCCTTTAAATTGATAATGACGAACACTCCATGGACATTTGGAATAGTCTGTCATTAGTATCCACACACTGTGAAAGGGAGCCCTGGTTTCATTCGTGTTAGCGTATGTATGTAAATCATTCATTGGACTACTTCATTGGGGTTTCAATCCATCCTGTCTCCTCTTCCTCTACTTCTCTTGCTTCCATGACAACATCTCACCAGTAACCCACACCGGCTGCGGTCGTATACTGTTTATGTGCTGGCTCGATGTTATGTGTGAGTCAGAGCAGACAGCTGTTTGTGGCATGTTCACTATACAGGGCTCTGGCTCCGTGCCACCTATTCACAACATACCGAGAAGCGAGAGAGAGCGGAGGATAAGGTGAGTAACAGGTACAAGGTCTGGTCTGGAAATAAAAAACGTGTCGTGCTTAAGCTTATTGCACTCAAAAACATGCAGTGAAAATATTGACTTTAAAGTCAATGCAGCGTGCTATTTTTTTATGTTAAGCAAATGCTGTGTGTTTTGAGAGAATCTATTCAAAGGTTTACGGCGTAACTTTTCTGTTGGAGGGTCTGCCGCATGTTTGGTCACCATGGCGATGGTACTTCGTGAGTACACAGTGTTTGTATTGCTCAAAAATGTGGAACAAATTACCCAACAAATTTGACCTGCAAACTTGGTATCGAAGCGCCACCTGCTTGGTTCTATGACAAGATTTGGTTTTGCCCAAGTAAAATAGCATTTCATGACAAGAAAAGTTAACACAATGGATCTTTTCAAATGCCACATCATTTACGATTCATTTTTGATGTTGTGGGTATTGTCTGGGAGGCATTGATCTAAAGATCCTAATTTTTTTATATCTTTTGCTTCTGACACTGATTGATCCTCTGAGGTGTTTGTCGTCAATCCAGTACATTTACAGTCTACGACTAGCGGTGACGGAACGGGCATTTGCATTGATTGGTGAAAATAATCACAGTTCTTTATATAATGTACCTGCCTTTATCAAGAGGTCATTTGAGTTGATCCTTCCCGCAGAAGATGGTGCTTTACATAGTACAGCAGGGCAGTCGCTAGCTCCTTTAATCCCACTGGGACACACTTTGGGTTGTTAATAATTCAGCCCCAGGAGCCTATTCTTCAAGTGCTTCAATTTGGAAATGGGTGCCAGATTGGATGCGCAGGACAGTGTAGGAATTAACTTTGCAAAGCCCCTTTAGTCCTATAGGAGTGTGATGGGCTGGATGGATGTATTACAACTGTTGCAATAAAGGTAGTTCCTATATAGAAAGGTAAACTCTGCAGTTTAAGATATTTGGGTTTTACCTGAGGAACTAAAAAAAAAGTGGACTGGGAGTTTTAGCTTTCGGATGAGAATAAAACGGAAATTTTGAAGGGTAGACATCATTGGTAGGAGTCATTCTCTGGGACAGTGTGATTGACAGCTTCACTGACAGTTCAAGGAAAAGGAAAGG
>JAIEZT010000767.1:0-32491 GCA_019594935.1 Periophthalmus modestus | reverse complement strand
CACAAAACTAAATCTTAGTGCACACTGGGGGTCACTCCACAGAGCCATTAAATGTGTTGACACTGTCGATTGGTTCAAGATGTGACAGAGGAGAGGGGACAAACTTGATCCCCCTCTCATACAGAGATGTATTCGGAGGTTGCCAGGCAAGCCTGGCGCGGACCCCACACCTAAAAAAGTACCTGTTTAATCTTTTATGGTCTATTTCTTTAAAAACAATCCACCAATTAATTCATCAACGTTGGTGAATTGCTATGCAAAAACCCTCTAAGAAACTATTTCTCACTCAATCCAAAAAACGTGTGCTCTAAAGTTGACTTGATCGTTTCTGTATTTAGCCACAAAGTTGGTGTGGATATGGGCCCCTCTTTTGCATATAAATCTCAATGACACTCGGGATAAGTGTGAGAAGCAGTAAAGTTCTCTACTCCCGCGGGCCCTGCAAGTTACAATGGGATTTGAAAAAAAAAAAAAAAAAAAAAAAACTAGAAGGCTAATTCACTTGGGTTTCTGTGAGTCTCACTTGTCATTCCGATCAACAAAAGCGCTCCATCTGCACCAGCTTCCCACAAACACTGGGTGAGGCATATGGGGCCTGAAAGACGTTGGGCCACAGCTTCACCCAATCCAGAAAATAAGAACAGTTCTTTGGGCATTTGTGGAAGGGAAGGGGCTATTCGGATGTTAGCGGGGGACCAAACGACAAACTGTAAGCTGTCGGCAAGGAGATGTGAATGATATTTTCTTTGGAGTGTGGTGGAGTAATGTCTGGGATTCTACCCTGGTTAGAGTTCTGGTTTACGTCCTGTTTTAGAACGTACGAGTTAAAAAAGAGTAGTGAATGCAAACTCAGGTCATAAACCGATATCTTGGTCCAGGATATTACCTGTGACTATAAGCTTAAGGAGAGGCTGAAGTTTTAATTTAAGGTTCTTTTTGGTCCCGAGTAAAATAGGGTGTTGATTTGGCATGGTACAATTATAAGGGACGGATAATAATGAGGGGGTGTGAATATTTGCAAGGGGTATCCCCGAATACACAGTTATTTTCAAGGCATCTCTAGACAAACGGGATTATTGT
This sequence comes from Periophthalmus modestus, assembly GCA_019594935.1. Classification (NCBI taxonomy): domain Eukaryota; kingdom Metazoa; phylum Chordata; class Actinopteri; order Gobiiformes; family Gobiidae; genus Periophthalmus; species Periophthalmus modestus. Next base: position 31,411 of record JAIEZT010000767.1, on the reverse strand, counting down.
GGACTTGTTGGTGCACTGTGAACATTATTTTACAAAAATCCACCTACTTTTATATTCATTACTGAAAGACTAGTTCCTCCAATGCCCAAGGAATGGAAAAATGGTGGCAAAGTTAGAAGCCAGTCAAGAGCAATGGGCGACGGCAGGAAAATGAGGGGGAATAACAGGCAGTTGTTTGTCAGTTCAAAACTTAAATATGGGCCCTTATTCAATTCAAATTTATCATCTGGGGCCTACAGTTAACGGGAAGGCATCACAAATATAAAAAAAAACAGGGGACTATTTTGGTGAATGATGACCTTGAACCACATGCAAAACAAAACAGTTTTTACTGTTTTTCTCATTAGGAAAACACTTGCAACGCAAAAACACGGAAACAGTTTGTGTAGTTTACTGGGACGTGGCCAACAACGCTTGAGCGCTTTTTTAAGACACGTTTTGAATGTTGTTACTTCATCAAACACATTAACCCTGGAGCTGTTATTTGTTTTCACATCCCCCCACTTGCGTGAGTACACCTTTATATTAGTCTTGTCTATATCTCCCAACTTCAGAATGCTCTGTTTCCACCTTGTTGATGTCATGGAAGTTGTACCTGTCAAGTTAAAACAGCTGCCATTTTAACCTTTTGCATTTGTTAGTGGGGCCAGTAAATAATGATAATGGGGACACATTTTGTTTTATGTTATTAAAGCACACTAAACCTGCTTAAATTGGGGAGCAAAATCCACGTTTTTATTTTTGGCGTCCTATTAAAACTGAATGACTTTTGCACATTCATACCAGTTTACAGGGCTGCGTGCGCAAAATATTCTACAAAACCTCCTGGATGGGCCTCGCCTATGTACACCAAATGTTTAACTTTAAATCCATAGTGCTACCTTCTGGTCTATCTGTGCAGTCGTACAAAACTCCTTTACCACCAGCTGCTCATCTGCTGGTTTGGTTTTTGCTTGTGTTTTGAGGCTGTCTAGTTGAGATGCAAAGATTGTACATGCTGTGCTAGGGAGCGACAAGGTATAGACTCTAGTTGGCCCATGTTAAGTGACAGTGCGTACTGTTTTTACTCACGGGTATTGCGCGGGGCTGACGGCCCTGAGTGTGATGGGATCCTCCGCTAACTGTCCAGGTTAGCAGGCAGACGGGCCCGCTGTAATGGCTCACGAGTTTGCATCATGTTTTAAGGCTCCGCGTTTAAAACTCTCAATACTCGGTGCCGATTAGAAGCACAGTGTGGAATACAACGCAGTGGGACCGATTCTATACATGGGGTGGTAGCAAGTACGTACTTGGTGAAGGAAAAACTAAAACTACTGGTAGGATGTAATTCCATGCCAACACAAAAACAGCAAAAAAAAATATTTGTGGACTAATTGAAACATTACTAAAACCAGGGGACCGCATCAATTATTAAAATAATCATTAGTTGACAGCCTGAGTATATTTATTGGGATATTGAGAGGGAGGCGGTATTAAACTGTCCTAGCCTGGAGCAATCCACCCATCCCTGCCTTCCATTGAGCTATTTAATTGCGCTTGTGGGCCTGGAGATGTTGCCAACGTATTGCACAAAGAAAAACTGAAATTCTGTAAACTTGGACTTGAGTTTTTTTGTTTTTTGTTTTTGAGACGTGAAGACGTTTCCCCCCGCTCAATACAAGAGGCTTTTTCAGTTCTGGAAAGGTTACTGGTAAGGTCACTATTTTTAGATCTGTCGAAGAAGGAGACCGTTAAACCTCCAGTGAAAATAACATACCCAAGAAGGGAATATCTGTTATTAGTAGTAGTAGTAAATAGTAGTCCAATGAAATTGAACTACTTTTTCTGTAAAATGTCAGGGGGTGTGTTAGTTGTAGCGTTAGTATCCTTCCCCCTCAGACAGCTATAACAAACAGCGGGACTTCGAAAGCATAATGTCAGAACTGATGGAAGCTGATTGGATGGGGAGCGGCAAAAAAACGTGTTTTTCACTTCTCGGTTGAGAAGAGGTAATGTTTCTTTTGGCAACGGAAAACTCACCTCAAAAAATGAGTAAGGAACCTGAACTTGAATGACTGAAAAAAGCATGTTCTACTGTGTGCGAGGCGTATCTTGGCCTGGTAGATTATTCCTTGTTTCCATAGAGATGATAAGGTTATGTTTTTACTATGGAAAACCGCTAGGCAGAGCAAACACGTCCTTTATAGAGAGTAGCATTGGGGCAGATCATCGAAATAGAAAAGTAAATAGTGCACCTTTAATGGCAGTAGTGTATTTGTTTTTTGGTTTAGTAGATGTATTTACTTGATGGCCCTAGATGATTTTTACTTGTTTCGTGCATGCACCGTATTTCGTCGTGCTTACAATTAATGCCATGACTGTGGAGATTGCAAACGCAGAGCACGTAGTGGTTTGGAAACAGGGGGCCCTTCCACAGAATCTAACTCAATACCCTTGTCAGGAGTACCTAGCTGGGGGATAAAGGTGCATGTTTTTAAGGTTGATTTTGCACCAAAAACCAAGCACCCCAAGTAAATTTTCAAACATAACCATGGAGAGACTATGCACCCTTCCAAGCTACTAACTTTAATTTGCGATTTTTGGTGGAATTGCATGGCTTTTCCTGCTATTTAAGTGGGTCTAAAAACACCCTCAAAACTCATAACAAACAACACTGCATTTGAAATAAAGCTTGCTAAACTAACAGGAAGCGAGAGTAGCGGGGAGGAGCAGAGGTGTGGTCTGAGGTACAGTGTGATTGGTCTAAACAGTTATCCAGGGCTTCAAACTCCGCCCCCGCAGCCAGGGAGTTTGTAAATCTGTACTCTGTAATGAGGATAATGCTGGAATGACGTCTTGCGTGATGTTCCCATAGTTTAATGGCCAATGAAATGGAGCAGCGCAAAACTGTTTAGGATTTTTTTGTTCAGAAAGCTGGCATATTGACTTAGGTTTCACTAAACAGATGCCACAAAACAAATTCAGTGGGAACTCTAAATAAAAACGTATTAAAACCTAAATGAACCTTTACCAAATCTCCACAGGGGACATACAGTACACCAAAGCAGGGGGCAGTGTTGAGCGCCAGTAAACAGTCTGCAGATTTTAGCAGCAGATATTTATTGACGTTTGGTGCCCTTTTCACTTTTGTATGAGCGGACTCCTCTAAACCACATGATGACGTTTCCCTCAGGCAAACCAAAAACTCAAAGAGCCTAGAGCCCAGAGCGGCGGAGTGCGTTAGTTCACAGTAAATTTTAACACATTGTCATGTGACAAAATAATATTACTGAAAAAACAGGGAAAATGAGCATGAAAGGAACAACAGGAAGTTTTGCCCAGTTTGCAACTAGAATGGCGTATAGTAGGAGTCAAATGCTTTTACAAGGGGGACTATATAATCAAAGGCGCATTAGGTAGCTTTTATGGTTAATGTTCTCTTATATAAATGTTATTTGCGTTGACTGGGAAAGTTCCACAGTATGGCATTAAAACATCTTAATCTATTGCTTAGTGAAATGTGATTTCTGCCAAAAAAAAAAAAAAAGCCTTCTGACATTCATGCAAACTTGGTTGTTTGTGAGAGGTGTTCCTTGTGATCTGGAACTGGAACTTGGGATGGTGGAGCAAAAAACTCTTTCATAGGGTCATGGACTAGGTTTAATGCCCTACTGTGGGAAACATTTATGAGCAACGCAAACCGCTGGATTACGGGATACATTACCTATGGTGCACCTGAAATTGTGGTTAAGCCTTCAGTGTAAATTGACTTAGATGAAATGCACTCTTTGTAGCTCAAAAACAAAACCATGGCGGCTTAGGAGTGACCCTATGATTCTCTGCCTTATTTCTTAATGGCCCCAAAAAGCCGGAAAGGGCCAGTACCTAATAAGTTTGTGAGCAAGACAGATCAAAATAGGTCAGGTGTCACACTAATCAGTATCTAATCGTAACAAGCGCCTTATAGTCCGCGAATCAGAATGTGTATTGCCATGCTAGTATATGGTTAACAGTGACTGCCTCTTTTTTTTGGACAAGGTAAATGAGGAATCACACTGGTGGACCACTGCCAAACCCCCACAAAAAAAAATCAGGACAGAGCCTTTAATAATCAAGTTTTTAAACGGGGGCCCTCTTTAAGTGCAGCTAATATAATAAACGCATCCTCCATTTTTTATTGCCCTCTCTGCACCATAAATCCGGGACCTCGTTTGCTTCTCTATCTGATTCTGGGGGGGCTGTAGTTGCCAGGACAGACTGCAACACATGACCAACACACTTTTCTTTATCTTCCATTAGGACCAAAAAACTGCGTAATTCCCCTCCGAAATATAACCTGAGTCACTTTTCTATCCGGACCCAACGTCTCGTTTCAATTGTGCCCCGGCACAAAAGATGGTAGGCGACAGGTTTTACATTGGAAGGGCAGGTCGGGTTGAAAAAAAGCAAGCAGACTACTTGTAGATGAAACAGATATTAGCTGGGTTCATAGCTGATCTAGGTCTCTGCAATAATCTGGTGAACATTGGTGGTGAATGGGTTTCAAACGCAGAAATCACGCCAAAAAAATGCTCAAATAAGGAACTGTGAAGGTCAGATGGGCCAGTTTAATGTGTACCGCACAATTGGTAAACAAAAGTAATTCAAAATGCTCGTTACAGGAAAAGAAAGACAACTAAATAAGTCACCTATTCAACAAATCAAAACATAAAATAATCGTGATAAAAATTACATTAAAGTAGAAAAATGGCAGAATAAAAACCTTCAGTTCAGTCCTATGCACAGCTAAACAAAAAACTGTTTGAGCCTGGATTTAAACATTGTCAGAGTAGAGGCCTGTCCTCACATCTTTAGGAAGACTGTTCCCAGGCTGTTAGCTGCATAATTAAAACTGAAAATGCTGCTTCTCCATGTTAGTCACGACTCCTGGGCCCCCCGCAGGAGGGGCCGGGTCCCTGAAGTCCTCAGAGTGTGAGATGGTTCATTGGTACTAACAATGTGGGAGATGTACTTTGGTGCTAGAACATGGACGAGACTTGTTCACACAGAGATGCTTTAAAGTCTATTCTCTGAGCAACAGGAGCCAGTGCAGGGGGGTTTGCAGACCTGAGCACAGGCGCAGTGGGCTCGTACTTTCTGGTTCTAGTTAGTAAAGGGTGCAGGTATAATATTGCTAAGTTCCTATGTTTTTTGGAGCAATTCTGTCACAAAGCACCCCTCATTGGTGTACTGTTGTGCACTTGAGGACAGAGCTGAGGTCCATATACCCAAATTTGTTTGGGTTTTATAATTTCTAAGTAGCTAATTTGCCAGTGGTAAATTGTCAAAAAGCGTTTAAGCAAATGTATAGAACTAGCTTTCTTGTCGCATATAATGTATGTAGACAATATCTAATATGTGATGTGTTGATCAACTTCTTTTTGTTCTACTTAAAAATTCACCTGACTCTCCACGGGTAGTCTTATACTTTTCCAAGCTTTCTAGAGTTTCCATTATTATTATTATTATATTAGTCGTTTTTTTTTTTTTTTTTACTTGTGTTTGACCATGTTATAAAAAAACTTTTTCCTCATCAACGAAAACTATTGCGGAAGAGGTTTTTAGCTTATCCCATGCATGTTTTAGCAATCTAGCAATTGTCCTCCTTGCCCTACTGATTGTTGCTGTGATAGCGCTACTCCCCCTGAACTAGGAGTGACCTTAAACAATATATAATATAAACAACATGGTAAGATGTTGTTTGGGCAAAATATAGCATTTTTCGAAACAATAAAAGGTACCCAACGGCGGATCTAAATATGTTCTGTGTTAGAAGTTTACTAATCCGTAGAAGTAAAAATACTAAATCTCTAGATTCAATAGATCTATATATATACTTAAAAAAGAGTTGCTACTTCACAAAGTTGGTTAAACATTGTGACATTAAACGTATCTTTCCCACAGGGACAAGGAGGTGACGCCACCAGCCCAAGGTTACAGGTTACATCTGTAGGAGAGGAGACCCTTTCACAGTAAGAATCCATGTTTTTATTTTAGAGCAAATAAAACACCCTCAATGAATAAATAATATTACACTATGGAACATAAAAATAAAATACTTGTGTGAGTGTGTAGTACTAAAAAACTTGGATGGCACTGGTAGTACAGTCTTACCTTAAAATCCCACAGTCTGTTTTGAGAAAGATAGAGAGAGTTAGAGAAAATAGAGAGGCCATATCTGGGGCAGGTAAACAGCTCTGAATATGATCAGAGCACGTCAGGCTGAATGACGGCATGGATTTGCTGTAATGACTGTGCCTGTCGAGGGTGAGTGAGTGACACGGGGGGAGGGGGAGGCAGGAATGGTCAAGACGCAGGGCAATCGACAGCGGGCTGAAGGGACAGAGGACGCACGGGCCCACGGCTCCATCAGGAGAAGATGCCCTGTGTTCTGCAGAGGTAAGAAGTAGACAGTTGTTTTATACTTATACTTGTCAGTCTGGGTCTAGGGACGGCAAGACATTGGGATAACGCACCCGCGCCTTAAGGAGAACAGTAAACTGTTACAAAATCAGTCTGTGCTACAAATGTGCACGAGTCAATGTAGCCAACATGGTGGTATCAAATCAGAGGCACCAATCAATTATGGAACAAATGGCCAGATCACATCAGAAGCCGTGGCAATTACCTCAACCTGCCAAACAGTTCTTCAAAATTGGTTGATAAAACAGACCCAGTCATGCGCCCATGGATGATTTCATGTTTTTTTTCTTGATGCACATTTACCTGTCGGACTGCTGTTTTTTACGTAAGCAATCTCTGTTTTGTGAAATCACTATGGACCACACAATGCAAAGGGATTGGGGCAACAAGGCGATGTTTTTTTCTTCGTCTCACTACCATTTTTAACAAGGCACATGGTGGACATGAGACAGTAGGTGACAACTGTCATATATATTTGTTACATCGTTTGTGGTCTGGCTATGCAGGCGATACACGCTAAATTAGTTTGTTTGACAATTTCTGTTTTTAAGAAGGCAGAAGGTTGAGGTGTATGTAATGTTAACATAGTACAGATACACCATGTTACCTTTATTGATATGAAAATGCAAATTTTTCAAACTAAACAACATATTTTAAATGTTACATTCGGAGTACCATTGGCAAACTCAATCGCCATGAACCTCGCTACTGAAACTACTACACATTGCAATTCAGGTTTGTGAAGTGTAGTGGTTAGGGTTTTTTATCATGTTATTGTACAAATATGAAAAAAAACTTGCCCCTGGGTGAAGTAGACATTAAACATAAGGAGGTCGGAATAGTGCGCAGGAGCGATCACTAACTTAATCACACATGCATGGATGGACATCTAACATAACCTCTCAAGGCTGTTTTTGATGAATGGGAACAACCATTCATAACTAGGTTTAGAAAGCTTAAAAAACAAAAAAAGCAAACAAAAAAAAAAAAAAAAAAACGATTTTGCTTAATCTTCCCACTTTAAGATTCTTACAAAAAAAGTAAAAATAAAAATAACATCCGTTTGAGATCAGTTTGAATTTGAAAGAAAGTTAGTTTTTCCACAACATACCAGTTGTTTTTAGGTCTCGTTTCAAGCTTAGGTTGGAGAAAAGTTTAAAAAAAAATTTAGAATCGAGATGTTTCAATGCATTTTAATACAAAACAAACAATTGGATACAAAATCGATATCGAGGATGCCTACCATAGAATTAATTGGTATTGGACCAAAACAAAAACTCACTGGTACCACCCATCACTACAGTCTACCTCACCACAGGCAGGTACGTAGTTTAGCTTGAAATGAGGACACCAACTACCACAACAACCATATCTCTAAAACGACCTCTTCTGGAACCTATGGGAAACGACATACAAACAAACTAAATCCTATCCTACTTCTAGTTCAAATGTCGGTGGTACAAATCCACTATAATTCAGCGCTTGGTGTCTGATGGGGTCCCTCAGGATAGCGCTGGGATAGGGCGGCTGTGATTGTTTTGATTGGCCCATACGTTGTGTACACCATCGGCACTAATCTCCACTGGTGCAGAGTAAGCCCTTACCTTCTCACATCGCAGAGCACTCGGCTCGTGTTTGTTTGTATTTAGGGGGAGATGTCTGTCATCTTAACACTTTAGAAGTCTGGATTTATGTCTTTTCTCTCTAAAACTCTCAGTTTTGTTAGCATAAGAACTTAGTGTTTGCCTTATGTGGTTGGTGTAGTCAGTGGTTTGTTCTGCTTGTGGTGCTATGATGTGAAAACAAAACTAACCTTGGTCTGGAAAAAAAATAATCTACTCACATAAATGAAGTGAAGACCAGCGGAACCTCTTCGAAAAAATAAGTAAGTCATATTTAACGATTTTAAAAGTGTATGCATGCAAAACAAAACAATACCAGTGGCCTCTCAAACCAAAGTACCTCCCAAAGAAAGATCGGGCTTTCAAGTGCAACCACGTCTAAACCCAGTCTATAAAACAGGACGACTTTCAGGGCTCATCTAAAAACCAGGGCTAAAGTGGACTACATCATTTCTACTGTAGTTCAAAACAGGGGTTTTTTTTTTTTTTTTTTTTAAAATGATCCAAAACAGTACAGAAAAAGTGGATAAAATGAAGTCTGAAGTCAGTAAACACAACACAAACTGAAGAGTGTCCACCCTGAAGGGCTGAGACCAATGTCACACAGTTTGAGAAAACACTTCTACTATAATATTATGTCAGCTTTTTATATGAGTTATTTATCCATTTACAGGGGCATGTGACTGGTTGAGGCTATGCTACTTGTTGATTTGTCCATGGGGATGCATTACTTTCCCTAAAAATGTTAGGAACTACAAACACAACTGAACCTAAAGAGATTTCCTTTGTACTATTTGATTTAAAGGTTTTAATGATGCTGTCCCAGATTACTGCGATTCATGATTGGCTTTAGGCGCTTGAGGTTAGGTAGTGACCATTCAGATCAGATCTTTTAACAATTCAAGCTAAACGTAACAGTAAACTTTACACCTTATGCGACTTATGTTAAGAGTGGTTATTCACAATGACGTTTTTTAAAAACAGCGCTCTATCTGCTCTCATTCATAAAATCTGTCGTCCAGTCATTAAGCTTCTCGCTGACTACTGTTGTTTTCCCGACTCGCTGTGCAATGTAGTCTGGTGCGGTCCAGTCACAATTGCTGGACACTACTTTTCAAGGTGCATTGGGGGAAATGGAGCAATACATTTCACCTTCCTAGACGTTTGGACACCACTAAAATGAGCGTGACCTCTTGTTAGTGCTCTTATGGAGGGAATAGTGGGGACTTTTGGACTAAACCAAATGTTGGGCTCATATCTGGGGGGCACGGGGGGCATAGGACAGATACATAACATAGACTCGAAAGAGGGAGGATTATCCACAATAGATTTTCTTTTTTACCATGTTATAATGTTGCATGTTTTGAAGTGCATATTGAAGCATTACGCAAGTTTAGAGCTTTGGAAAAGAGTTTTGAAAAATCTAATTGAAGGTTTAAAATATTTCCTGGAGCCTGTCTGAAGCTGTGGTGAATTTTAGATGAATCTGCTCACACAAATGTCACGATTCAATAACTGGTCAGTGTGGACAAAAACCAGGACTTATTATTTATCTCTCCAGGAAGTGCTCTAGAGGAGACAAATGGTTGATGCACTCAAGGAAACATCTTCAGTTGTTTTACAAGAAGGGACGTTTTTGTCATTAAGAGAAAAAACGTTGAGCAAACAAAAATCTCGAGACAAGTTTCCAGGAAGTATTATGAATGGCATATTGTGGGATTTCAAAATTTGCAGTGGACACTTATTTAATAATTGCCTCGGGACTGATTCATCGATTCGGCTGTGTGCGGTGTGTGTGCGGCCTCAGTACAACATAGAAGTTAAAAAAAGGGTATGTAAATATAAAATAAATAAATAATACATACACATATCGTTATTACATTGCATAACATTGCTATTTTATTGGGTGGCAAGATCGCTTTAGATGGTAGATTTCTAATTTTCAGGCTAAGTAAACTATTCTAGATATAGATATAAAAAACAGCCTTTGTACCCTATTGTTCCCAGGTATATAGTACAGTACAGTAAATATTATGGTATAAGCAACTTTTGAGGTCAAAATAAAAACTGTTGTGTGTATTAGTACGTCTGCATCCTTATTACAGCGTGGTGGTAGCATGGTAGTAAAATGTTATTAGCATTAAAAGTCATCAGTGATATTACAATCTCAGCATGCTGGTCATTCTGAAAGTTCTGAAACAGCACTTATAAAGTCATCATTGTGAATAATACCATGCTCAGAATTTTTTGATAAGTAAAAAAGGGAAAGGAAAATAGTTATCAAGGTGTTCCCTCACCCAAAAGCTTCAGATGGTGTTGCAGATAGTAAGGCAGTGCCTAAAGCAATACAAATTTCTGACCGTTAACTGAAGAAGTGAGTTGTAAGCGAGTCTATCCAGTTCTTCAGTTTAAGTTTATTAACTTTGGCTTTTACCATCTGAAGGGCAGACTGGACAAGGAAGTACTTTTCCTGGAGTTAATGTTTTGCATATTGTTTCATTCACATTGTTTGAGTTAATGCTTCAGGGATTAGTCTGTCTCTGTGACGTGCGGTGAGGTTCGTGGGATGGTGAGGCACTGAATCCAGTCAATCACAATCAGATTTACAGGACATGTTAAAAAACCAGGTGTCGGCAAGTAAATCTAACCCCGGGACAATTTTTCATCGAGTGAATTGGGGCAGAAGGCACTGAAAAAAGAATTTCAAACTAAAAGTTATCGAAGTACATATGAAATAGCTGAAATAAAAATAAAGTCCATGAATAAAAAAAAAAATAAAAATGAAATAAAAAACCTGTTTTGTTTTTTTTTTATCCTTTTTCTGTTTTCCAATTTCAATGGATTGAAGTCATTCACATTTCTTACCATTTCATCTTTCGTCTCTTGTTAAAAAGAGCGTCTTTCGTCTATCGTCTGAAGCTTAGCTCTTTAGCGTTGGATCCTTTAAGTATAAACCTCCTGCTTACGACTGAAAGTCCAGTTTAGAAAACTGCTTGAGCTTTAATATGTAATCTTCCTCCATTAAGAAGTAGGGCCAGACAAGAAGAAAAAGTGAACAGATTGCTAAAGTGACTTGCTAACGCTAATCGTAGTGTGCGGCCCTATACTGCGGCCCCTATTCTGCGGGAGATGCAAAAAATCCATGGGTCACGAGTGCCCCCTAACATGAGGCAGGGGTAACTGCGTGCCTCACCGGCGCCTATTCACAGCCGCTTAAAGCCGATTCAGCCACAGCAGCACTGCTGAGCTACACGCAGTCGTTCCATGTGAGGCATGAACAGCCAGTTTCAACGGTATTTCATTTTTGTTTTTCTCTGAGGCACGGCCTCACCTGCCTCACCTGCCTCACTGCCTCACACTGCCTCACCTGCCTCACCTGCCTGCACGTCACTGGTCTGTCTACATCTCAAAGCTCAAAATGCTCTGTTCTACCTTGTGATGTCATTAAGTGACTTTTTACCTTTAGTTCGGTAGAGATTTGCAGTTCCAGGGCTGAAATTTCCAAATGATTCTAGTGAAAGCGTATGAAGTTGTATTATTATTATTACTATATTACCACATGACATTACCGCATGACATTACAAGGTGGAATAGAGTGTTTTGAGAGAAGAACACAGCTAAATATGCAGGGTTTGGGTGTTAAAAATGTGAATGAAACAAAACACAACTCCAGGTCTGTTTGTGATGAGGAATCGTTATAACATAGATTAGAAAATAGAGTAATATGAGTTCTTTAATGTTGAAGTACATTTTCTGTTATGCTAGCTTGTTTATCCATTATCCAAACCGCTCTAATCTGTTATTGTGCCTTTGCCCTATACAAATGAGATGGACTCAAAGCTAATGACTTTGTACTCACCGGGACAGAGGGCGTTGCAGGTGATCTTCTGCACAGACATGCCTCACAAAAAAGCTCCCACCGTTTCAGAGGGGCGGGGTTAGTGCACGTCCTCGACCTCTTCTGTATGCCCCGCCCACACGGCACGTTACAGGCCGACCACTCTGTCCACAGCGACCAGCCGCCGTTCACTGGACAGGAGGTGAGAGAGAGAGGAGAGAAATCAGACACATCAGAGACACAGTTGTACAAAAAAAAAAAAAAAAAAAAAAAAAAAAAAAAAAATATATATATATATATATATAATATATATATAGATATATATATATATATATATATATATATATATATATATATATATATTATAGAAATATATACCAAAAATAAAGGGAATGGTAAGTGTCATCTTTCCAAAAATGTCTGTTAGTAGACTAGATTCTATCCTAGACATTTAGGGTCTCAGTTATCAAGCCATTATGAAGTGTGCATATTATTTCGGGTGTAAATGAGAGTGTTCAATGAGTGCAAACTTTGCGCGCCTCTGCTCCTGTGGGCTAGTCAACTGTTGAAGTGTTGCTGCACATTAACATTTGCCCTACTTCAGAACAGTTTTGCATGTCATTTGGATCGAGGAGCGTCTGACAGGGACGCGTTCAAACTTATTACAGCAGGTTAATCGGCGCTGGTAAATCAGGAATAAGGAAAAAGTATTTTCACTTTGGACTTAAAACGGCATGATGCGCATCATGGTAACATCCACGTGCGTGGCATCTGGGCTGAGCTGTTTTAGCGACTGACAACCACTTGATGAGTGTTTAGTAGGTTCATTGATGTAGCAATTAGTGACATAATTTGGTATAAATTCTAATGACTACATAACTGTTTGTGCATGGCCGATTGCACTAGCAGACCAATAAAATGTTTCTTTATTTCATCAACACACCACAAATCTTAAAAATAAATAAATAAAAAAAATAAAAAAAAAATAAAATAAAATAAAAAAATATAAAAATAAAATAATAATAATAATAATAATAACAATAATAATAATAAATGTTGGTTTTAGAAAATGGGAGCTGAAATTCAACTAAAGCAACCATTTTCTTTCTGTGGTCTCACAAATGATTAAAAAAAATCATGTTGTTTTTATTTTGCATGCCGGTACAAGGTGTGTGCACAACATTTTGGCCAGGTCCAGGTCCGTCCTGGAAGTGTCTATATGGTTGGTATTTAGTTCACTAATAGTAGAATAATGAACTTTAATACAATCCGTGTGAACATGGTTATTCCTTATGAAAAAAAAAACAACATAATCACAACAGACACATGAACATTGTCCCCTGCCCTGCCTATGGCTGCTTGTTTACATGCACACCAAAATCTGGTTATCTCATTTCTGGACTTTTTCTGGACCCTAATTAGAAAGAAATCTGATAAGTGTGTTGTTACATTTTAATAATCAAACTCGAACAGGTTGGTTAATATTCAGATTTTGAGCCCAAATGTATCTTCGTCCTTTATTGTTTGATTCCCAGTTCATTTCAGCTTATCTGCTTAGACCAAAACTCTTAAACCTCGAAGAAGAAACTAAAAGCCCACTTTTTAAACCTCTTATAATCTCATGATAGTGGACAGGTCTGGACTGCACCACTTAGCTCTGCGACTCTGACCGTTTACTCTGGGCTCTGAGTCCTGACGTGAAAGAGAAATTAAATGTTGTGGAGCCGCTATCACAAGCAGAGAGCAGACAGAGCAGCAGCAGTAGCAGCAGCGGCAGTAGCAGGGGCCGTGGGCAAATAAATACTTAATAACAAACACTACTCTTAATGGGATTAAGACACAGGGGCTCATGCGCTCTCATAAAGAACACAGTGATTGTAAATGAGCGCGGCTAAATGGACTTGTTGAATATACATTGATCTAAATAAAGAGGAGACATGGCTTAGGGAAAGCAGAGGCAGAGGCGGCAGTTACTGATTAGGATTCAAGGAAATGTAATAAAGGCCTATTGGAGTGTGTGTTAACATTGTGTTAGGGTTCAATGTGGTAATTTAACAGTGAGATACTATGGGAATTTGAAGTACTTTTTAGAGCGCTGATCCCCAGAGAAAAAAAAAACCTGCATTAGTTATAAATGTTCAGTTGATATCATGGTATTGCTGGGTTTCAGATGACATCACAACACTCAATAGACCTATATTATTAATAGAGATGGGAGCTAAAACGAGTATTGTTTAAATATTTGTATTGTTTGCTCTGCCTGTGAACAAGTCTTTCCATGGACTAGCACCAAAGTACATCTCCCACATGTTAGTGCATATAACCAACCTCTCACACTCTGAGGACTTCAGGGACCGACCTCCTGCTGGTGCCCAGAGTCAGGACTAAACATGGGGAATCAGTGTTTCAGTTTTATGCAGCTAAAACCTGGAGCAGTCTTCCTGAAGATGGGAGACAGGCCTCTACTTTGGCAATGTTTAAATCCAGGCTCAAAACAGTTCTGTTTAGCTGTGCATATGACTAAAAGGGTTTTACTCTGCACTCTTCTGCTTTAATGATAATTTTATGATGATTATTTGTAATTATTTATGTATTGATTCATGTGATTTTAATGCCTTTCTTATTCTGTAAAGCACTTTGAATTACCTTGTGTACGAACTGTGCTATACAAAATAAATTTGCATTGCCTTAAACTACAGATGTCTGTTACAATGTAATGAGTTCTAGGGTCTAGTCAGTTATAGAAATGATCAGATTCAACAATTGTACATTTACCTTTTGATATTTTCATGACAAAGTACAATGTAATTAATAGGGAAAACTGTCTCTTGCCCCCATCTGGGAGTATGACATCACCACATTGTAGAATTTGAAAATAAACTAATTGGATTCAGTTGGATGTAATAAGACCGCTACAGGCGACTTATGTGGCCAACACCTTTATTCTTCCTTTTGTTCAATAGTTATTTAAAGGATGAATAGCAGTTACATAACATAATTGGATCTATTGTGTAGAAATAAATAAAACATTTCAGTCCCTATACTGTAGTGATGCACGGGTCGACTCGTAACCCGCGTGATACACGGTCAACTCGCAGGTTTAGGCGGGTCCCATAACTCAAACAGAAGAAGTACAGCGTGTGTGGGTGGGTCAGATGTGAACGCTCCGCCGCTTTTCCTTAATGTAGCGTAAACATCAGCACCATACGCCTCTCCTAAAGCACGTTTTGAAGCTCTGATTAACAAACGTGGGCACAGGACGTTTTTTTATTGCATGTTACCAGTGCAGTTTTTTTGCTCCACATCGGAACTACACAAATGATGCTCCAGCGTGAACAAATGAAAGAGGCACCATACAGGCTGATGGTGCAAAGACAAAGCTCTCACCTGAAAGGAGACATCAAGAGCGTCAGGTAGGCTCCTCGCACCTGCTTATCCAGGCTGCTTTAAGTCCAAAACCCTCCTAAAAGCTTCTATCTGCACTAGGCTATATCCTGTGACTGCGTATGTGATTTCAAACGAGTGTGTAATGCAAATAATAATAGTAAGGCTTGTCCCCCACAGATACAACAGCCATTAGCTTGAATGTGGAATGTGCACAGGTTTAGGGTCGAATGGGTCCCAACATTTGAACCCATTTCTTTGGGCCAGGTAGATCGAGTTGGATTCTGACTCAGGTCGGGTGTGTGGCGGGTCAGAAAAAACTGGTATCAGTAAATATCAGGTGTATGTGATTACTCAAGTTATCTGATTTTTTCTGGCCATGAAAATGTTACTATTGTTAAAACAGTTTATGTGACTGTGGACAGAACAGAAGTCGTGAGATTGCCAACATAATAATATTGAATGTTTTGTATAAAAAAGTAATTGGACATATTTTAATATCACCTCTGTTTTTGATTTATTCGCTTAAAATTATTTTGGTTATTTCAATCAACCTCATGCCAGTGGAAAGAGAAAATTTCTTTTAAAACATGATTTACTCTACTGGGAAATAATTTGACTTAAATTATGAAAGATATTTTGAAGCATGTCTAAAAGATCTTAACAAGTGCACAAATACACAAACTTGTTAAAAACACTCCTCAACATTATTATTGAAGAATCACACATTTTGAACTGGTGTACTTGTTCTTGACAGTAAGGCAATACATATAATTTAAATAAATATGGAGCTTAAGTCTTTTCTAGTCCTCAAAGATCAGCTTTGGTCTTTTTAATGGAGAGGTCTACAGCCAATCCTCTGAGTTTTAGAGGAATAATTTAGACTATTTTTACTGTCGCCCAATGAGCTACTGTCACAGTTTATGTTACATGGAACCATGTTTTAAATAATTCATCAATTTGTCAAAAAACAAATGGTGTACTATGTCATTTTTTTTTCTGGTGGAAGGTATTCCAGTTGCTGAAATGTTCCACAGTGCTGCACCAGCTGTTTTCACCGGAGATGAGTAGGTTTAATGCCATTCCAGGCAAAACTCCAGGCAAATCATTGAAATTTTCATAGAGACGTGCAGGAGACAAGACAGGGAAAGGTATGGACTGGCTGATATTATGAAAGTATTTATCAGAACTTACCAAAGACTATGACGGCGGCCGTAGCGCTGCGTCTCTTGGCCACGATGTTGGAGGCCAGGCAGGTGTAGTTGCCAGAGTGGGAGAGTCGGGCCTGGCTGATGATGAGGTTATGGTCAGCGCGGAGGTCGGTGGTCTCATCAGGGTGGAGCAGTTCGTCGTTCTTCATCCACTCCACCTGCAGCGAAGAGAGAAATAGAGAGAGAGGATGTGATATTGGAGGGGGCTAAACCTGAAATCAATCAATCAAACTTTATTGATAGAGCCCTTTACAACACTCGAGGTGACCAAAATGCTTGCATTACTAACTGTTAAAAGCCAGTCTGAATAAATAAGTTTAAACCTGGATTTAAACAGGCCAAAGTCTGTGTTAGTGCACAAATCAGGGGGCAGTTTGTTCCAAAGTCTGAGGCCAGCAATACAGAGAAGCCCCATCATCACCCCAGCATTTGCAAGAGGCTCTGGGGACTTCCAGCAGGAGTTGGTTGCTTGACCTGAATGCCCTATTTCAGCTGTGGACAGACAGGAGTTCAGTCAAATCGAAAGGAGCAAAGCCCTTAAGAGCGTCAAAAACAAACAATAACAGTTTAAAATCATCTCTAAAAGAAACTGGAAGCAAATGAAGATATAAAAGGACTGGAATGATGTCCTGATGTCTTCGGGATATTGGTTAAAATTCCATATTGTGGACCGTTTTTCGCAAGTAAAGTGTAAATCTATGAAGACAAGCAGGTTGACAGACCAGGCCAAGTAGGAAAAGAGGTGACTCCACCCCAAGACCATGCTTGTATCATGAAGTTGTCATTGCTTTGCCAGGAATGTTTCACAGTATGGCATTAAAGTTATCAGTTTTCAGGTCGTTTGCCATTAACTTTCTGGCCAATTCTAAAATAAATGTCCATAGCTGTCATTATTTAGTTCCCTTTCATACTCTACCACTGCTTTTTTGCCATTACCAATGCTTTCGCATTATTTAGTTCTAAATGCCTAATAACTAAATTCTAAATATGGCAAATGTCTAAGGACACAATAACATTCATCTGTGAGAGTTGGAATCGCACCGCCAACCTGTGGGTCAGTGGATCTGATCGCTTAACTAATGATGTTTATGTCGAGAGCGGGATATGAACCTCCATCGTTCGGATCAGTGGACAAGCACTTCACCAACGGAACTACTGTCACCCAATAAAACTCCGTCCACTGTCGTGATGTGAACACTCCACCTGCTCACCACATCACTACGTTTATTATCTCCCTCATTCATGTCAATGATATTCAGCCGTCATCCGTCACTCCACCTGTCCCCTCTCCTCTCGCTGTCTGCTCCCATTTGCATCCATATAACCTGCATGTTGTTTATCATTAAGGTTGCCTATAAATCCACCAGGCACCGCCGATCTGCCTAAATGTAATTTTCTGGGGCAGCCAATCATTTACTGCTTTTACCGGGTGCTCGGCAACGGTGCACCAAAGCGGCACTAAGTTTCTAATTCATAATTGCGTTCCCTCCCCGGCGCTGGTAATTGGTTATGGTTCTACTCTGACTTCCTAATAGCCTCAGCATTGCGGTTGCACAGGGGTATATTAAGATTGGGTCAATGTTTAAGTGAGGACTAGAGCGGTTTGCTAAAACGACATTATATTACATGGCTATAAATTGATATTAGCTCGTTGTTGGGTTATTAAAGCTACAGAAAGGTCGTTGGTTCATGAGACGCCCGTGTGTTTTGTAAAAGTGAATTTATTTGTTAGCATATAGCATATATATATATAATGGCCAAGTTTAAGAAAAAGCTTGCAATGAATGTGTATTGACCTTATTCCGCCCTGCGCACTTTTTCCGTAAATGCTACTAAACCGAGCTTTCTTTGTAGTAGCACTTCTGATTAAGTGGAAATCCCGTTGCTTTGAATGGAGAATTTGGGAAAGGTTTCGGCACTAGAATATTATATAAAGTAGGCTAGTTTGTGTCAAATGTTCAATGGTTATGCGCAACAACAAGTCAACACTGCACTGATTCTCTGGGAAGCTTTAAAATGTCTCTGTAGTCCCTATAGAACTTATTTGCTGTCAAGATCGGCAGCTCCACACAAAATCATTCAACCCAAATGACAATGGCGGCGTCTACAGCAACTTCCAGAGTAAGGTGAATAAACAGTGGTGATCTTTGGTATGGGAGGGTTGGAAGTAATGGCTGAGGGATGGCACGAGAATGCAAGCCTTTTTTTGACAATAGATTTCATATTCTATTCATATTCAGATTCAGATTCTACTTTTTCTTCGATACCAATAATCAATACTGCTCTAACATTATGGGTCAAATACTGTAAAGAACAAACAGGACAACCGACACAGATGCTGTTGGTGCAGCTGGCCCATACATGTCTAAAATGTATGCTTATTCCCGTATAGACTCTGCACACCTGACTGGGTGAGTGTGTTGGAGGAGAGGCACTTAACTGAAAAGGTTTTTAAGAGGACTCCTACACGCTGTCTCACTCTTGGTTCACTTTTATAAGTACGCAGGTTTTGGTCCCTCTGTTCTTAAAATTGATGCTTAGCCTTAAAATTTACATATGTTAATAAGCATCGGTATTTGCATAACAGTATCAATATCCACATTAGTACTCAGTCAGTATACTTCCATACCAATATTCCCATTCCTACTGCAGTGTATTCCCCACATAAACATGGTTCTCAGTCAGTGTACTTGCAAATCCAACTCCCACATAAACATGGTTTCTCAGTCAGTAAACATGGTACAGTCAGTGCTTGCAAATACACAAAAACATGCTATTGTGGCTTTAAAGGACACATATTATGCGAATTTAACTTTTTTTGTTACATCATAGGTAACAGTCTCCTGCTTTGTTAAAAGTCCATAAATGATCTCTTAATGAAGTCTGAGCATTTCTGCCTTCAAATCATGTTCATTACAACTGCCTGTTTGTGTTCAGAAAAGGTTACTAGCATTAGTAAAATTGTGTTCATTATCTGTAGCTGGACATTATTTTAAGTTCTAAAACATGACATGCCAAAGCAAAGGTATTCAAGAGCATGTTTAAAGGCCAACAACAAGAAATGCATAGTATGTGTCTATTAAAACATGTATGCCAGCTCACTGATGATACAAATTCACAAGCACAAATCCTTGCTTAGGTCACAGAATGGTAGCAGAGGTTCAAATGTTCCATGTCTGCAGTCTGTTTGGTCTCCACGGCAACCTCTCGTGTCCTCTACAGAGACTGTGATTGTACCAGGGTTATGACTTTGATTGACAGCCATCTTGTGCCTCTTGTCGTACCGCCAGCTGTTTACTGAACAGCGCATTCATTAGAACTGTCTCTATAACAACACTGCTATTCTACTGCCCAAACCAATATGTCTGCAGGAGAGGGGGTGTGGATAATAGGGATATTCGGATTTGAGAGTGAACTTAAAATAAATAGAAATGTGTTTATTTTTCGTCGCCTGTCAGTTTGTGAAGTGTGTCCTGTTCTTAATAATGGGTTTATACTGTAGATAACAAAAATATGTGAAATATAGTAAATAAAACTTCAGCTATAACTTCTGGCACTCCTTTCATCAAAAGTGATCCAACTGTGTGCAAAGACAACAAAGAAAAATACATGGAAACTTTACTGAATATTAGCAAATACGTTTGATTGCAATAAATCATTCTGAGAGTAACATTACTTAAAAATAATGTTACTCAAATACATATCTGATCCAAAGAATGACTAAAGTAAGAAAAAATTGGATCAGCTTTATATCAGAGACGTTTCTCCTCCCTTTGTCCGTGCAGCAGAGCCTGGGTCTGTCTGTACAGCTATGCCTGGGTCTATCTGTGTGTCATTCAAAAGGTTTTTTCTCTGCTGTCGCCAGCACGCATCGCTCTCACAGTGAATTTAGCCAGAGAGGAAAGAAAAGACCACCGACCCAAAAGTGAAGTAAACAGAACAAAATCTAGTGCCACTAGGGTCGATCCACAGAGTGCAACATGTGTGAAAACAACCTTACACACAGTGAGAAAAATAACCAAACATTTTACTCAAGTAAGAGTAAGAGTCTCAAATGTACTCAGAGAAGTAACACTTTTGGCTAACTTTGGCTGGAGAGTGCTAATGTGCAGTTTCCAATAAGGTTTTTTGTCAATATGAATATCCATATCCTTTTTCAATTTAGATGTGATTAATTTCAATATACATATTCCAATTCCCGATATATATAACATGGTTTTCAGATGGCTGAACATTTGGTGTCACATGGTGTCATGTGACACCAAATGTAGGGCAGCAAGAGATTAGCTGTTTAGAGTAAAGTTTTATAACATATTAAGGAAGATTCTCTGAAAATCAATAACATCGCCATGGAGTAAAGCATGTTACAAAAGTTACACAGCACACCTTTTATGAAAAAAAAAAAAGAATAAATAAATATAATAATAATAATAATAATAATAATAATAATAATAATAATAATAATAATAATAATAATAATAATAATGACCTCCATGGTGCTCTTAAAGGTATTTACATTAAAGAATCATTCACTCAGGCATACTACACAGATAACAGTCCCAGATAACAAACCAAGGCCTTTTAAATGTCTTGCCTATTGACACAAACGTTTGGAAGTAGGGACTGAACCACCAACTCACTGATTAGTGGACGAATGCTATGCTATATATCAACAAATCTCCTTTTACTCCATTGAGTTCCTCAGTATAAACTACCAAACAAACACTTTCATAATTGCCATGACTCAGGCTTATATTTCGTGACACACTAAAAACTTGCAGTCTTCTTCAAAGGCCCCTGTTTTGTGCACAATTAAAAGATAGCCGTTAGCATCAGTGCTAGCATCTTGTAGATAACAGGCAGGGGGAGAGGCACTCTAATTTTCCAATGATTAAAGTAATGTGTCATAGAATACAAGCACAAAGCGCTACACACCCTCCACCCCACCTCTCCCTGACCTCCTTATGTGTTGGTTTTAAATTATCTTGGGAAATTTACAACATGAAAAGAGGTAATTAGTGCATGGTGCTAGCTTGTGTTTTGGGCAAGGCTTCCCTTTAGTTAGCAGCCTACCACTTGGATAACGAAGGACAGATTCTGGTTGTAGTTATACGTTAAAAGAGGTGGATAGAGTCACCAACAATTTTACTTAAAGACGCTACATCTGATTTCTCTTTAAAAAAATGTGAAAAACAGAACTAGTTAATTTTAAACGGTTTGCTTTGGTCCAACTTTATTCGTCACTTACATTCCAAATACTCTAACTGTTCACTGCGTTGGGTTCGTAAGCACTGTTCACAACAACTAGCATGCTAACACACACTTCCTGATTCCTGTCAAACGCGCACTCAGCGGACATGTTTTGACCTCAATAGCTGGGGCGGGACAGGTTTTGATCAAATACATAGGACATGTTATTGGAAGGACAAAACTTGAAATAATGCACGAAATCTGGTAAAGGCTAGACACAACAATGAGACAAACTAAATGATATCTGAAGGAGCTCTGCAAGAAACACAAATGTTCAAATCATTTCATATTGTCGACATAAAGCTCTGTGTCTTATGGTTACACGTCCCACTGTGAGTAAGCCTACAACTGTACTGCTAGACTGTACAATATATTATTCATTTACAGGGGAAAGAATTGTCTAAAAACTTTTCAAACATAAAAATAATAAAATTGGATTGAAAAGTTACTCAAGTAAATGTAACCAAGCCACTGTATATATGTAGTAAAATACATAGCATCTTCTATAGGCACATGTCGCTATAACAAATTGCTTTCAATATGCAGCAAACCAACTTGCAATAGGACCAAGCTGTTCTTCCGAAAATCTACACTTTTCTTGCTTTAAAAAGAAGTAATATTCTATACAAAGCGCAGACAATGGCTTTCTGAAGGACTGTCCTGAACCCTTATAACAGAACATTAGCCTTGCTCACAATAGCAGCAGCAAAGAAATGTGTTCTTCAAAGTGGTACTGATCTAAATGGTCTTCTTTAGGTTTCCCCTAGCAACCTGAAACATAGACTGATCCTCCAGACACATATCCAGGCTAAAAGGTATGGAAAAAGTCTCCAAGTGCTGTACTTAGGGCAGCTAATAGTTTTGTCAAGTGCTTTTTTTTTGTCATTTTAGTGCTGTCTGCCCAGATGTTGTACATATTTAGTAATAACGGTGTTTATTAAATAGAGCACACATTTGAGATTAAAGCAGACCTTTTCAGAGCTTTTTACCATGTTCGTTTTTCCCCCCACATCATTTACTCGTCCAAAGTTGTTTTTGGCGTCATTCGTACATGTTTGAGCAATCTTTAAAAGTTAATTTTCAAGACGCCATATTGCCGATCAATATGCCCGCTTCTCTGTACAGTGGTCCCTCGCTAGATAGCACTTCACCTTTTGCGGTCTCGCTTTTTCATGGATTTTCTTTTTTGTTTTGTGCAATTTTGCATGCTTTTTCGTCACCGGGTCATCAAGAACGAGTTGGACGCCTCTAATTGGACGCCTTTACATTTGAGGAAGATCCAAGGAAGATGCTAACCCTTGCAGAAAAAGTTGGACTTCTGGACATGCTGAGGGCAGGTAGAAGTTACACGGCTGTAGGGGGCGCCATTACGGAATAAATGAATCTTCGGTTCATCACATAAAGGAGGAAAATAACATAAGGATGACAGCAGCAATAAGTTTTAACAAGGATGCAAAAAAGGTTGTAACCATCGTGCGGATGGAGTCAGCTTTAGTTTGTGGATCAGTGACGGCAGGAAAAAGAACATTACGAGACATTACAGCGGAGCGGCGCCAGGACGAAGAGGCGGGGACAGAGGAAGTGAGAAATACACCTGAGCCACTATTAATCATTTCTGATGTGCCCGACTTCGTAGGTTGATCATTGAAATTAAATTTGTTACATTTCTAAAAGCTGTCATTTTTATCTACAGTACAGTATAGTATTTGGTTTTGTTCTATAATACTGTGCTTATTTATTTATTTATTTTTTTTTTGAGTCTATGAAGGTTTGAACTTTGAGAGTGTTTAAACAAGAGAGAAATGTGAGAAAAGTCTGAGAAAAGTGTATAAAGTGTGTGGTGAGGGCTTTTACAGCCTTAAAACATATATAATAACTGTAAAAAAAAATAAAGCTTTCTACTTGTGGATTTTACCTATTGCGAGTTATTTTTGGAACGTAACCCCGGCGATAAATGAGGGATCACTGTAATTACTTTTTCTCTCCATGCTCGCTACCGTGATCTGCAGCTATCCATAAGAGGAGCCACTCTTTGTTGTGATGATGCAAGCTCCCATTAGGCACCACAGTTTTCTAATGCGAAAGTCAGTGGATTTGTTTCTTTTATTAAGTCGTTTTAGATGGATATTGCAATTTAAAATGTGCAAATGATAACATAATGATCCACGGGTGTCATAGGTTATAACTATAGAGCAGACACACACACACACACACACACACATGTCTGCGTTAATGGAAATATACAGCGCCGTGACAGATGTGTTTATAACTGTTCTGTACAATGTTTTTTTTATATGACTTGACATTATATATTTGTATATGGGTAGAATACACTGTTGAAGGAGAAAAGTGGAGGAGACACATATGCAGATGAGGCAAGAGCGAGTCGCAGAAGATGTGAGGAATGACACTTAAATTGGTGCATTTGTTTCAATTAGACTTCGGTCACAAGTGTCAAGTCTACTGATCTGAGGGCTTCTGGGTAATATGTGAGAGAGAGACGGAGAGAGAGAGAAGGAGAGAGGGAAGAGAGGGAAGAGTGGGAGGGGGGAAGGCAGAGGGAGAGTGTAGGAAAGAGAGAGACTGAAAGAAACAGTGGAACAAAGAGAGGAAGAATTGAATGAAAGGAGAGAAAAAATGTGGAAGAAAGAGAGGGAGAAAGAAGGGAAGAAAGCAAAAGATAAAGAGGTATGTCAAAAGATAAAGAGGGGAGATAGAGTGAAAGAAAGAGAGAAGGAGAAGAAAAAGGGAGGGAGAAAAAAAGGGAAGAAAGCAAAAGAGGGAGAGAATGTTGTGTCAAAGGATAGAGAGGAGATAGAGTGAAAGAAAGAGAGGAGAAGAAAACGAGAGGGAGACAAAGAGGGAAAGAAAGAGTGAAAGGGGGAGAGAATACTGTGTCAAGAGAGAGGGAGATAGAGTGAAAGAAAGAGTGAGAAAGAGAGTGGAAAGTGGGAGAGAAAGAGGGGAAGAAAGACTGAAAGAGGGAGATAATGCTGTGTCAAAAGATAGAGAGGGGAGATAGAGTGAAAGAAAGAGAGAAGGAGAAGAAAGAGAGGGAGAGAAAGAGGGGAAGGAAGCAAAAGAGGGGAAGGATGCTGTGTCAAAAGATATAGAGGGGATAGAGAGAAAGAAAGGGACAAGGAGAAGAAAGAGAGAGGGAGAGAAAGAGTGGGAGAGCAAGAGCGGTGAGAAAAAATTGAAGCGGGAGAGAAAGAGTGAAAGAAAGAGGGAGAGAACAAGTAGAAGAGGAGAGAGGGAGAAAAGGAGGGAAAGAAAGAGAGAAAGAGGGAGAGAAAGCTGTGTCAAATGACAGAGAGAGGGAGATAGAGTGAAAGAAAGATAAAGAAGAAAAGTGGAGAAAGAGTAGAAGAAAGGACGAGAGAGAGAAATAGTGAACCAAAGAGAGAAGAACGAGTGAAAGAAGAAGAGATAGGGAGAGAAATAAGAGAAGAAAGATAGAAAGAGAAAAATAGTATAAGAAAGAGAGAAGGGGTGAAGAAGAGTCGAAGAAAAATAGAGATGACAGAAAGAGTGAAAAAAAAGATAGAGAAGGAGCGAAAGAGTGGAAGAAAGACAGAGGGGGAAAAAGAGGAAGAGAGGAGGAGGGCGTGAATGCGATTTTATTAACCACTGCGTCCCCCTCTCTCTCTCTCTCCTCCGCCTTCTCTTGTCATCTGCTGAAAAACTCTCTCCATCCACACCGCCACAGCGCCGCGTGATTAGACTGTGAGTAATGCTACGTTAAAGGAGACAATTAAACGACAAAAGAGCAGTGTAGCTGGTGTCACGGCGGAGGACATTTTAACCGCTGACGAAGATGAGGAAGAATGCTGATGAAGACGAGCAGCTGACCCGACCTGACCCGACCCAACCCAGAGCTGAGGGGGAGGAGCCAGGACCCCAAAGTCCAAAGGCGACGCAGTAATGGACAGGTGTAATGGAGGTGAAGAGATGTGATGAGTCATGTTTAGGTAGAGGGCACAGATATGCTGATATAAACAGACGCCGTATATTTACTCTACTTTAGTACTATATTTTATGTTGTGGTAGTGCGTAACTTCTTTGTACTTCCATATGAGTAATATTTATGTAATATTAAAGGGTCATATGGCGCTATTTTCTGATCTATGTTATAATGTTCTTTCCTCATTACAAACATCCCCAGAGTGGTGTTTTGTTTCACTCACACATGTTTAATATTCAAACCCTGCATATTAAAACACTCTGTTCCACCTTGTGATGTCATGTGGTAATACAGGAAGTGCTACACTGTGTTTTTAAACTCCATACACTTTCACTTGAATCATTTGAATGATTTCAGCCCTGGAATTGCCAATCTCTACTGAAATAAAGGTAAAAAGGAGCTGTTAATTTGAAAACTCCCACTTCATGACATCACAAAGTGGAACAGAGCATTTTGAGCTGTGGAGATGTAGACCGACAAGTAATGTAGGATTACTCAAACATGTGAATGAAACGTTTAAGTCAAAAAAAATATATATATATATAGTCAGCTTGCTCTCTCAGCATATAAACTTACCTGCAAAAAATACTGTTCAATCCAATGTTTTATTATTTCATGTAATCGGTTTCCACAAATTATATATTTCAGTGGTCGTTTTGTCAAAATGAATTTTTCTTGCACATATGACTGACCCTTAAAGTAGCACCTACATCCACCAAACTTTCCATTCTAGTACTTACTGTAAGATTATAGTAACCTGATTTTTAAAATTAAAAACTGGGACACACCTAGGTTGATATGGTTGGTATAAATTAGAGCGTGACATGCTTCATTCTCGACTCTCTTCTGGGTCGGACATAATCTGAAGGACCTCTACGGTGCATTTTTTGCCTTATGGTCATTTTCAAGCACCATGTTCTGTATTTTTAGCTAAACATAACAATATATTTCGCACTTTACCCCTTTGTTGATGTTAAATTGTCAAAAATAATTTCCTTTATAAACTGAGACTAATCACTGGTTCTGGATGAATCTGCTGGGACAGGGGACACTAGGCTCAAAACTGGGACTGTCCCGGGTCAATAGAGATGTCTGGTCACTCTTTGTCAGGGGTGTCAAACTCAAATTCACCGAGAGACAAAATTAAAAGCTGGGACTAAGTCATGCGCCAAACTAAATATTTCAACAGCATCTGCCTGTTTTTCAGAAGGGGTGGATTAAATTTGAGTGAGGCGACAGGCAGCAGATGCTAATGAGTGTCAACAGAAGTGGTAGGGGCAAAACATTCAGGGATTCGTAGTATTAGTGGTGCATGTGCTGTACTGGCACAGCGGATGGCGAGCCTTCTCTAAAACATATTTGATATGATCTCGCAGACCAAATATAATTATATCAAGGGCCAAATTTAGCTCACGGGCCTGAGTTTGATATGTCTGCTCTATGTAAAATAAGATACAATTTTGATGGATCATAAAGTAGGATTTGCAATTTTAAAAATCTTTATTTATTTATTTTTTTTTAAGAGTCAAACTAAAGAGCTGACTTAGTTGGAACAGATGAGTTGATTTCGTGCTGTTACAAAGTCCCTCTCAAATAACATTACACAGAACTATGAACACTCATTGATCACAGGCTCCAGAAAATATGTAGTTTTATTCTTTCTTGAGTTTTAAAGAAAATCTTAAAAACTTCTTTGGCACTGTTCAACACTATCCCCTTCTGATTAGCCATCAAGACCTTCTGGACGTGTTTTTAAACTAAAAGTTGAAAACTTTAAGATTTTAGTTGTGAACTTTGGCTAAATGCTAAACCTTCCCCATAGTAAATGCAGACATGAGAGGTGAGGTATTTTACCCAATGACTCAAGGGCACTCTCTTGCAGGGTTGCCAGATTTCAGCGAAAACCGCACAAGAGCATCTGTAGTAGTTTGTGAAGAAAATTGTAGCGAAACCAACCAAAGCCATACAACAACAAGCCAAACTTTCATACATACATTCTGATAACATTCAGAAACATTTAGGGACAAGGAAAACTTCCCCAAAATAGTCAAACTTAGGAAAACTAGGCAGGATCTTTAGCAAAATGTAATCACGTTATTATAGTGGAATTTGCAGTCAAACCTGTCATACGCGCAACAAGACTACAAGACTACAAGACAAAATCCCCCCACTAAACTGCACCCAAAACGCCATACCGACAAGACCAGTGACACATTTCCCTTGGGTGCAGGTGTCATTCTTGATCCCAATCCTCCACACACCGCGGTGGTGCTGTCTAATTGCTGGCTCTCTCATGAACACAATTACATGTAGTGAGTCCCCATCAGGGCTCCCCTGGGCCTGGGACACAGTGATAGGCATACAGATGAACCACTCCTCCAGGAATTAGACTGTGACGACGCACCTTTATCATGTCCTCCGCTAATGAATAAACAGCCTTATACACGGGGCTGGTAATTGTCGTATAGAATAACACCTATGAGGGGGTGACAGAGGTAACATGATAGTGTGGTTGTGTGAGGACATTTCGCAACATAACTTAAAGTGGACATACTGTATAGTGCATTGTTGGAGGCTTAAAGGTACATTATGGAACTTTTCTGGAAGAGGGTTCACCATTTGTTTGTCTCCATGGACGTGTTGAGTCTTGGAAAACAACAGTACCACTTTAAAACATAATTAGCTCTAAAGGGGGCATTACACTTCTATGGGGTGTTAACTGCTAACACATAAACATATTTAGATCACCTTTTATTGTTTTGAAAAATAAAAACAGACTAAAATCTAAAAAGTTACTCCTTTGGTTGTAAGATTCTAGAGTATAAAACATATTTATCTCTACGGACGGATGGTTGTTGGACCCATTGTCACCGATTCTGTTGATTGTTTTTATGGACAGAATTTGTAGGTGCAGCCAGGGGCCAGAGGGGGTCCGGTTTGGGAACCACAGGATCTCATCTCTGCTGTTTGCAGATGATGATCCTGATGGCTTCATCGAGCCAGGACCTGCAGCAGGCACTGGGGCGGTTTGCAGCCGATTGTGAAGCAGCTGGGACGAGAATCAGCTCCTCTAAATTCACGGCCATGGTTCTCGACCGGACAAAGGTGGCTTGCCCTCTCCAGGTGGGTGGTGAGTCCCTGCCTCAAGTGGAGGAGTTCAAGTATCTCAGGGTCTTGTTCATGAGTGAAGGACGGATGGAGCGTGAGATTGACAGGTGGATTGGTGCAGTGTCTGCAGTGATACAGTCACTGTATCCGTCTGTTATGGTAAAAAAGGAACTGAGCTGAAAGGCAAAGCTCTCGATTTACCGGTCAATCTACGTTCCTACCCTCAACTATGGTCATGAGTTCTGGATAATGACCGGACAAGATCACGGATACAAGAGGCCAAAATGTGTTTTCTCCGTAGGGTGGCTGGGCGCACCCTTAGGGATAGGGTGAGGAGCTCGGTCACACTGGAGGAGCTCGGAGTAGAGCCGCTGCTCCTACACATCAAGAAGAGCCAGCTGAGGTGGCTCAGGCATCTGTTCAGGATGCCTCCTGGACGGCTCCCTAGGGAGATGTTCCAAGCATCCCCAAGGAACCCAGGACACTCTGGACAAGCTATGTCTCTGGGCTCGCCTGGGAATGCCTTGGGGTCATGTCTGCGGTGAGGGAAGTCTGGGAAGTCTGCTTAAACTGCTGCCCCTGCGACCTGGCCCAGATAAGCAGAAGGAAATGGATGGATGGATCTCTATGGACAATATCCATATGGTTTCTGTTTCCATGGAATCATGTGGGTGAAGTGCTACCTCCAAGTTACATACTGTACCTTATTATTAATTAAGGCTATTTAGTTAAGTATTTACTAAGCATGCATAATTCTAAAACATTATTTTTTGCTATGAATTAAGTCTTTGTTCTTGCTTTAATAAGGCAAATTAAAGTGTAGTATTTGTGAAGTGTTGCCAAAAAATATGTGGTGTCGCTTTTCCACAGATCTCATCAATCTGACTTGTAACCTGGTGATCTCCATGGAGACAAAGAAGTTTAATGCCCTACTGTGGACCATTCCAGGTAAAGCAATAACATCTCCATGGTGTATTTAACTTTCCTTCCATCACAGCTTAAGAGTCCATGAATAGGTTAAAATGTCCACTGCATTTAAACAGAAGTAACAGTCTTTGTATTCTTCTATTGTTTTGATCCAAGGAAACCCACATCACATTTTCATTTTCATTCATAACCTCTCTCTGTATTCACCCTGCTCTCTCCATTTTTGCCTTCACTCCTTGTTTCACTGTTACTAAGGCTCTTGGCCCAACATATGCATGCACTGATAATCTGCTTAGGTGAAGTCTTGCCGAGACATCCACCCGCTCCTCTGCTCCGCGTTTTTGAGGTTAATCACCAAACGATACGCTAAAAAACACAAGCTGTGCCCATCTCACCTGCGTATTCCCCCCGCTGCTACTCCAAATGCCACCTCTGCTACTTCAAAATTACTATTCCAACCTCCATCGGCCTTATGTCCCACCAAATAAATAGAAAGGGAGTGTGCAGTGCCCAGGGGGAAGCCTGAGAGGAGGTAATTGCTTGGTTTAATAACAAAACTCATTGTATGCTCGCTGGGAGATTTACCTCTGACCTATAAGGGGATAATGGAGCATAAGCAGTGGAGCTACGGTGGCCCTCAAGGTCAAATTGGGCGAGAAATATAATGCAAAAAATACACTATGCAATGTTGTATGAAAACATGATAATGATGTTAAAGTGAAACCGGAATAGTGATACTATTGAAACCATGAATGTGATGTGTGTGTGTGTGTGTGAGTGTTGGTGGTCGAAGGGGCTCATGACGCAGATTGGCAGCCTCGTTTCTATCATCTGTCCCAGGGCAGCAGTGGCTACATTAGTACAGGGTGGCCCAAAAGTCGCTGACACTTTTAAATCTTCAATAGCTCCTATAATTCTTAAGTTATACTCACCACATTTTAGCAATAGGTAAACTGAGCATTCTGAGATTTTTGGCAACATATACGGTTATAATAGTTTACTTTCACACTTGGAACTTATCACTAGTTGAACTAGGGGTAAAAAAAAAAGTTAAAAGACCTAATTTTTAAAGTGTCCACCATTTTCAGTTTCGCACTGAATAGCCCGATCCAACACACTGTGCATAACATCTGAAAGCATTCCCGGCTTATGGCTCTTATTTTGATCTCATTATTATGTTTTTTAGTCTTTTATTGTCTGAGGTTTATTCACAAACACCTTTTCTTTAAGATAGCCCCACAGGAAGAAATCGGTCAGGTCTCTGGAGATCCTCCCCTCCCTACTGCTCCCTGTCTTTGAAAACGACTTATTATTCCTTTAATGGTGTTTACGCTTGGGGCATCTCTGGTATTAAAATGTCGACGGTACCACTGTACAATGAGGGGTCATTCCTTGGTGCTATATTTGCTCATATTAATGTCGGAAGAATAGTTCTAAATGCTTTGAAAAAATAAAGAAACAAAAGAGTTATGGATTTTTTTCAACTGTCAGTGACTTTTGTATAAAGTGAATGAATAAGGCAATATAAAGCACTTTGTCTTGATGCATTGTATAAAAGTTTAATTATAATTATGTTTTGGATAGAAACCAACGGTAAAGTGCAAAAACAAAGACAAACATGGTGATGGATGTGCATAGACAGCCTGCACTGTTCTTGTCAGGACTC